>CM014271.1:60038469-60055689 GCA_004135705.1 Alloteropsis semialata | reverse complement strand
ACACACTGTCTCATTGTAATCCCCCAATAAATGCTGTGAAAAATAACCTCTCATGACTTCATTAATCGTTTATGATAGTCTGTTCATCTTACTCTGATATATAAATGCCACGGCTGTAGCATGAGTAGCTGCCTAGCAATACTATTTGTTTCCAGTAGAAGATGATCTATATCTATATCATCATCCAACTTGAGACTAGATTGTAGCCAAAGATAGCTATCGTGTGATAGATCACACATTAGTAAGCATGTATGTTCTCTTAATTAGCCACCAGGTCGGAATATTCGGCATCTGGAAGCATACCAGCACATCATCACCTTGAGTATCCAACTATATAGTAGCCAAGTATTATTATTCATGTTGAGATACACCTCGAGGGCCTGTAGACTGTAGTGTGCCATGCCAGAGGGCAGCTTGGAACAGAGAAATAACTCGCCACCATCACACAGATTCTCGTGTACCAGTATGTTGTGCACACATGAGTGCAACTACAATGCCCGCAAAATGTCATATATTCCCATGCATTTACCATGGGTCATGGGTCCCTAGGTTTCTAGAATTATGTTTAGCATACAGGTTCTTGATCTACACATAACCACCATTTCCTACAGGTTGTATGTAAAAAAAAATCTGATAACGAATCAAAATATTAACAAAAATCTGGGAATTGCATCTGTATCTAGAAACAAAGGGAAGGCAGAGTAGCCTCTACCCTCCACCCTGCTGTTATTTACATCTATCGGTAAAATAAGGGAGCATTGATGTCCACCTCTTTTTCAGTTATTCCTCAATGTTTGATATCGCCCTTTGATTTATATAGTGCCTGCTCATTAACATCATATTCCTCAATGTTAATAAGCAGGCACTATTTCTTTGTATTTAATGTTAACATCATTATTTCATGTTTGATATAACCTAACACGTGGTTTTCACAGGAAATAGGTTGATGGTTAATTTTGGTGGAGTGATACAGATGAGACATATTGCCAAGTGCTGTCATTCATTCCACTGCCTTCGCACAAAAAAAAAGCAGCTTGTCAGTGGCCTTCGCATATATATGATTTTCCATAGTTATATGACCATATATATTATTGTCTCCGAGTCATACAGTTTCTAAAATTGCTGACTAATAACTGGAGTATAATTTTAAATATAATTATATTAACCGATTGTTACTTGGAAATCTTTGAATCAAGTGATAGTGCCATAATCCTTCACCAACTGGAAGTGTATTGGCTATAGTGTACTTTTAGGCGACCCACGTGTGACGGTATAACTACGTTGTGGTGTAGTGAAAAACATGGATATGCCAAATCAAGCTAGTTTCGTCGAAATTATAACAGAGGATGACTTGAGAAATTTGCTGGGTCATTGCACAATGAAATTAGAAATAGTAAACTAATTTAACTACATTTAGTGTGTTGCTGGAAATATTTCCTAGCGCCTTCTGATCCTTATTTTGGATTGTGGCATGGCCTTCTTCACCCTTGTCTCAGCAGTGGGCAACTTCAACAAAGGCTACATATAGTTCTTTCGCCCGTTAGATGCTTAAAGTGAGGACAATGGTGCTATACTTAATTAGCTATTAGATATTCCAACACCCACCACAGTACTATATTGTTCAAACTCCCAACTAGACCAAGAGTACTGTAACATGTTGAGCTCTTTTACAGTGCCATATACTACTACTCAGCAGTATATAGTATAGAGGAAGGGCATTCTAGTAATCTCCTTCTATTGAGAAATTTTTCCCCTTTCTCCATCCCAGGTTCAAACCATATTGATGTCTTGACATAGATTGTTAAAAAAATATTTACAGTTGTGCCATTATGATATTTTAATAATATTATATTTGTGCAAATAAATTTCTTCAAAAAATTACATTTGTGCCAATTATAATTTTTTCCCTAAATACTCATACTAGATTATACTATCCACCTATACCACTATACCACAGGTCAAGTTTTCACCAGTATACAAAAATTCTGAGCCGTCCGATCCTTTCATATTGGTCCTTTTTTATTCTATACTGGTCCATCTTTAGAGTAGTATAGGGCACCGTAAAAGAGCTCAACATGTTAAAGCCCAGCATGCGGGAGCAGTCTACCGCTTAGCGAGCATCCGGATGCCACTCAATCAAAGCAAGGAAACAACACAGCACTTGGGACCTAGATTTGTTGATTTTTATTAATGCTACTCCTGAGCATTGGAGCGGATTATATTCAGACACAGGAAATTCAAGGTGAAAGATGAACTCATATATATTTGCCTTCCAGTTATTGTACATTTTGAAAATTTCGTGAAATGTGTTGTTTATTGTAATCAGCAATCACGTTGTTGCTTATAGAACTATTTGTTTCATTTGTTTACTTCAATCAGATTGTTGGATTACATCATGTGGACATCTTAGGCGTGGTTCAGCGCTTCTGCTCCACATGAAAGAAAAGCATATATTTGATAACTGTATAGATTATACAAGCAGGTTTATTTCTGTTTTGTTAGCCCATTTTAATTCTTTGTTTCATTAAACAACAGGAGTCTTTTTGCAAACTATTTATTTAAAAGCTCAGAAAAGTCATGGTCCTTGTTAAGATGTATCATAAGACATGTTTATTGTTTGTTAATATTACTATGGATCTCTATATCAGGTGGGATGCGTGTGCTCTACTGGCATAGCTGCATTGAATTTCATGATTTCAAGAGTCTCTGGGGATAGGGTACGAACCGGTGGTAAAGACTGATGCCACCATTATCTAAGTTTTATATCTATATATGTATAAATAAGCTACGAACTGGTGGTGAAGACTGATGCTACCATTATCTATTTACATCTATATATGTATAAATAAGCTACAAACAGGTGGTGATTTCTCATTTTCACCACCGGTTCTGAACAGGTGCTAATGAGGTTTATTTCTACTACCGACTAATTTTCTGTTGTACTGCTCGTTTATTTGAAGCTAATCTGCCCAGAAAGCTAGATACGACTCTCTGGTGATCATCAAGGTTCCAGCTAAACGGTCTTAGGCCAGTAGCTACACGAAGATAGTGGCAATGCCCCATCGTCGTGTTCGTCCTGGCGCACTATTAATTGCTAGCACACTGAATGATGCCGCGTCTTCCACTGGCCTCATTGCAGCTTTCTGTGGACGTGTCATGCCACCTAGCATGAGCGCTATGCCATGCCGCCGTGTCTAAGCTCGCAACGTGGATGGGTCGCTTCCCTCTGCTTCTCATTCCTAGCAGCCACGTTTGCATTTGGGTCATACGTGTGATAGCTTCAGTGACATAGAACAAATAGGTAAAGAGTGGATGGAGCCAGAAGAGAGAGGGATGAAATGGATACATATATATACCTTTTCGATCTACAGAATGACTATCCATTGGAAAAGAGGTGGGCCCATGTTAGACGGAAGCAGCAAAGGTTCCAGTAAATTAATGCAGCTCAAATAATACCATGTACTGTTGGTAATAAGTAGATGCATTATTTACATCTTCCAATCTTTTGTGACTAAAGGTTTAATTAGTAAATGGGCCTCAACTAATTTTTACACATGGACAAGATGTGGAAAACCAATGCACATCGAGAGACCTTGTTTGGAAAGACATGGATTGGAGGAGAACGAAGCGGATTAAGAGAGAAATAACTAATTTCTCGTTCAATTTCTTCCGGTCCCCTTTGATATACTCGTCCAAACAAGGCCGTACTCTAAACTCCACATCACAAATTTTTATGAACTGTGCTTTACATAAACAAAAACAGCAAACGTTTAAAAAAAGAACAAAATAGCTTTTGGTACCGGTTGGTAACACCAACCGGTACCAATGGGCCCTCCCGTACCAATGGCCCTCAAAGCAGGGCCGTACCTACGAATTGGAGGCCCTAGTGCGAAACACATAATGGGGCCCATAAATTTGAAATATGGCGTGACCAAAGCATTCTTTCACTTAGTTAAATAGCATACAAAACTCAATAGCTATTAATTTTTGCTTGAAGATTAGATAGCGGGGTGCTGTAGCACAGCAGCGGCCTCTCTGAGTTGTTCATCGATAGGGTAGGTGTTGATCATTTTAAGGAATTAGATCACCTTGTCGCTAATTCGACGTGGCTATGTAAAGAGTAAAGATAGGCAGATAGACAAGGTGACTCGTAGCTAGTCAATCCAGCTTCTGGTATATTTTTGGTCTTCATACTTCTAATCATTCGAGTGATCTAACAACCAATTTTAATCGTACATAGTTTTCTTAGCTTCAGTTCTGATCTTTTAGGCTTTACTACTCTATCTTGCTATTAAAAATATATATTTAATACTCTAGGTAACCAAGATTTGAGGCACCCTAATTTTGGGGGCCCTGTGCAGTCGGTCATATTGCCCTTACTACTATATGGGCCTGCCTTAAAAGGTACCGGTTCTGGACCCGGTACCAAAGACCGATGCCTTTAGTCTCGGTTGCGCGGTACCGGTTTCAGAACCGGTATCTATGAGGGTTACCACCTGGTACTGATGAGGGATTTTCTAGTAGTGGAGAGAGACGAGGACACACAGATGGCCCCTAGTTTTACTTATTCATCACGCAACGATGTGAACCACGCTCTGCGCGCAGCAAGGAGGCGGAGCGGTAGCTCAGCGCTTTCATCCATGATGCCTAACCAGAACCAGGGTTCCAATAGGTACATCTTTTCACAATATCCATTTTAGAATATGGCTAGAAACAAGACCATAATGGGCGGAAACAAATTTAAACACCGAAAGACTAACTGGCTCCTTTTCAACATCATGGACTTTCTAAAATTCAAAATTCTTCTATACCCTTAAATATGTTTTTTTGGGCAATAAACGTATAGACAGATGAATTATCACCCCTATGAATACACGTATGTAACCATACCTCTATGAGCACCTCCGAGAGATTATGTCGGCTGTTCTAATCTTAAAATTGACAAAGTCTCCACAAGAGCCTCGTTGTCGATGGACATGTCGCCTACCACTGAAAGAATATTTAAATTGACAAAGTCGCCACAAGAACCTAATCAACTCGGTTACGCTTAGTTCGCAAAGATTAATTTATTTAATATATGCGGCAAAAATTCTTTAAAATGGCATAAATTTGCATGTACGGGATCGTACATGGCTCTCTTTAATGTTTACAAACTTTTTCTTTTGTTGTAGAGGACTACCAAGCAATCCTCTATTATTATAAACTTGATTTTGTTTGGAGTAGGCATAGGCGATGACGTCAAACTTGTGCTCAACTGCTTCCAATTTTCATTAGGCTTAAACGTAAGTCCATCAACTCCCCAACTTCGAACATATTTCAACATCAATGTTTTTGTCTTGTAAAATTTCAAATGTTCTCCATTTATAGTATCTCCTATTTGTTTCAACTTTTCATCTAAAATCCTTCCCAACAAAAAGTTAACATGTTCAGGCTAACTTTCAGGCAAAAGAGAGTAGGTAAGTCGCGCTAACCCTCAGGCTTTTTAATAGATTTCCTGTAACGGCCAAATGATATCCTGCTCACTGCCATGTTAAGATGCAACCACGCCCGGAATCACTTGTTTCGGTGACTTTGTCCCTCTTGTTTTTCTTTACCACTGCCATGTTAACTTGACCTTTATATCTTGTAGTGGCTGGCTAGGTATACTTTCTCTCTCTTGTTGTTCTTTACAAATGCAACGTGTATTTCAAAGTATCCCTAAGAATGCAAGATGAAATAGTAGTTCTGTATGGCTCTCGCTCTTCACTTTTACATTGATAAGTTTGGTGCAGTGCTGTGGGAGCAGATTATTAGAAGAGAGAATTTCTTATTTGGCCCTGTCTAAGTTGCTCCATTCTTATTTAGCCCTTAAAACTTTGATTTTCTCTATTTTTGGCCTTGTGTCTCAAATTGGTTCTCTATTTGACCCTTCCGTCAAATTATAGCACTGACATTGTTAAACCAAGGGTGAAAAGACCAATTTGTCCCTGATGTATCAATACCGTATAATGCCTCTCCCACTGAAATCTCTCTCCCTAGTCAAATCTATCCAGCGCATCCTCCTTGTTCACCAATCTCTCTCTTGTTTTCTTTCCACGGGAAAAAAGCATTGAGTGCCATTGAACAGGAACGTTCCCGGCATCAATGGAGTCACCCCCAACATCCCCGGCGCTGAAGCGAGCCAGGCTATTTTTTCCCACCAACGAAGGCGGCGGCGGCGCACGACCAGCATCTGCACTAGTTCTGCTGCCTCCCGCTCCCACGGCGCCGCGGCCAGCCAGTCCCAGTCATGCGAGATCCTCACCCTCGGCGGCCGCGCACCACGCTGGCGTCCGGCACTTAGCCCCCGGTGCCCGTCGCTAGCCGCCGCCCTCCTTGCCGGCACCGGGGAGGAGCTGGAGGCGCCGCCCACGGCCGCCAGTTTGGCGGGCTTAGTGTCCTCCTCCCCGCGCTCCTACTTCGACGGCGGCAGCGTCCCGTCGGCCGACCCGGACCTCGAGCCCTCGCCGGCCGACCTCGCGAAGCAGGCACAGGCGCGCGGACCCAGGTGGAGCGAAGCAGCTCGCAAGAAGAGAGAGCAGGCACACACCAGGGGTGGTCACAGACTCACGGGATGGGAGGGTAAATTGGTCCTTTCGTTCTCCATCTAACGGTGTGACAGGTTAAAATAGATGGAAAGGTCAAATAGAGAACCAATTTGAGACAAAGGGCCAAATAGGGAAGAACGAAGTTTTGAGTGTCAAATAAGGAATAAGCAACTTAGACAGGACCAAATAAGAAATTTTCTCTTATTAGAAGGGGACTAGTCTTTGTTAAAAGGATCCAGGAGGTTTCTCTTGTTTCTAAGCTGGCCGCACCAAGCGTTCCGTGATTACCGGCTTGCTTTTTGTTGCTGGGGTTAGCCATCTCCATTCTGATGGGCAATCCAATGCGCATTTCCAGAGCATGATCATATCATTCCTTGATGCTACCGTCCATCCATCATAGCCTTCATAATTTTGTGACTAACCATACCGACAAGCGTCCATCCGTCATAGCCTTCATAATTTTGTGACCAACGCTACCGACAAGCACGACTCGGCTTTTAATCTATGTTGCTTATGTTATGCCATCTTCAACTTGGATGCTTAGGTAAGTTCAACTGGCTTGTGCAGGGGTAGGTACTTCTAGCTGAGTTCTGCTGGAATTAATCTAGAGCCCCAATGATATGGTTAGATCGGAAGTCAAGTTCAGCCGCTTCGATCTAGAATGTAGTACACAAGGTCCTTCAGCTTATCTCAGATATTCTTCTCTGATGCATCTCATTCAAGTTATGGACGTACTGTTTTAATCACTTCTTCTCTATTGCCACTCTACACGGTACACCAAAAATAAGCTATGCTGAATTGGAGTGCTCATAATGTGGACTTCTATGCCATTTATAAAGCAGTGTGAAATTTATGTTGTGAGGTCGGAGGATATATAGAGGTAGGTAAAAGGTGCATTGCAAGGCTTATTATAAGAAGATGTTCTTGGCATGTGCGAATGGAATAGTGTGTGAGGCTGTGAGCAATGGAAATACTATCTATTATTCACAAAAACATTTATTCTGGTCAATGTTTAAAGCATTGCCTGAAATTTGATGGCCTTGGTCTCCAAGGTAAAAACATGGTGTCGAGGTTGTACTCGGCAGATATTTGTCCGGCAAGCACCCTGCTTCGCGCAAAGATTGAGCACGGTGAACGAACAGAGAGACTCGGGATTTTATACTGGTTCGGGCCCTCGAGATCGAGTAATAACCCTACGTCTAGTTGCTGCTTGTATTATCTCGGCGAGTACAGATTACAATGATGTAACAAATACTCTCGGGTGGATTGGCTAAGATTGAGAATACTCTCTACGTGCAGGACCCCCCCACTATATGTATCCAGGGAGACGTGCCTTACAAGACAAAACAGACCTAAACCTGGTAGGACTCAACTATCTTCGGGCTTTCCTTCTGTGATCTGGCCGTTGTGTCTTATTCGGAGTCTTCTTCGTTCGGAGTCGGTAGTCGGTAATCCTCGAGATCAAGCACCCGGGTATTATGGCCTCAACAGTAGCCCCCAAGCTTATCTTGTTCAGAAAAAGGTTGATCTTCAAGTAGCCTTTGGGTCTTTTTAGCTCTTCGGGTGATTTTAGGATATGCAGATATCTCGACCATCACTCTAAAGTGAGAGCTGGAAAAAGATCCCGAACTGTTGAATAGAGAAACCTGCATCTGAATGATAAGGTCAGAGAAAATATTAGCTATAATAATAGTTAATAAAGAATGTTCCATCTTGGAAACTGAAATGCCAAAGGTTGATGTAGCCTGCCCCGTGCATTTAAAACCCACTCCGCATGTCTTTCGAAACTCTGGCAGCGCACGCAGCATAAATTACGGCACTGTTCTGGTTCCTCGATTCTCGTGTGAAGCGTCGCCTCAGGGTCTTTAAATATCGAATCACTTGAATGAATCTGCACTTGAACCTTCCTTTCCAACCCTTCTCCGTCCCCACACCATGGGAAAGAAAAGGATCAGCCGCAAGTTCAAGCTGTCTCGCCTCCTCTTTGGAGACTCTCCCCACAGCTACGCCGACCTACTGTCCGACAAGCTGGAGGACCCGCCGGCGATGACACCACCTCCTGCTCCTCCTCAGGCTCCCCTCCTTGCTCTCCCCTGGCATGGGGATGAAGGAGTCGAGGTCGAACCGCCTGAGGAAGCCCCAGCAATGGCGTCTCCGGCTCCCGAGGCCGTTACATCAAACATCGCCACCGGGAAGCGTCCTACGCCTCCTTCCCCAGCCCCGGCGTCTCCCATCTCCCTTTCCTCCGACGATGAGCGGAGCCCAGCCGAAGCCGGAGTCCTCGCACGCAAGCGCATCTTCGTTTTCTTCTCCGGTCGACACCAGCGGTGACGAGGAGTTCGCCCAGCGACTCTTCGTCTCCCTGAACCGCGAGCTGATCGGGATCCCGGGAGACGGAGTGCTCGTGGATCTCGTCAGCGACTCTGAAGAAGAGAACGCGATAGATGATCCACCGGCCGGTGCCGCACCACCCTAATCCTGAAGGATGACATTAGTCAAAACCAGGATCGTTATTTTGAATTTTTAGTTTCAGGATAGTTATCGATCCCCTGTGAAATGTACTCCCTTTTGGATTAATAAAGAAATTTCACTTGAGGGATGCAACAATAGTCCCATTTTCTGTGTTTGGAAATGTTCGTGTTGATCTGTTTATGAAACTGCTCGTCCAGAAAATAAAATTCCCCGAACATGGCTTCTTTCTGAACAGACCAACTATTTTAGCACGTTCAGGAAATTTGATCCCAATCAAAGATGATCGGGCTATTTCCTCTGAACACACCGAGTGTTCAGTCATTTAACATTGGTAGCTTCCCAAGTAAGCCATCAATCCCAAATGCATTGTATTTGACTTGCACAGTTTTCAAAACGATGCCTGCCGCAGAGAAAGGAAAGAAACTTTTTGACCTAACAGTGACTGCTGATTGCACGGATCGAGGCCAGTTTTCTCGGGGTTCGTGCTCCCTCACGAAACCATAAAGCCCCTAGGCGCAGCCGCCTGGACTCCATTTGGGCCTTCATCTTCCTCATCTATTCTTTGCCCTTCATCCTCTTGCTCCTTTAACCAACCTTTTGCCGCCATGGCCTCCTCACACCAATCCTCGTCTGGTGGTGAATCGTCGGGGGATCAGAGCAGCGCCGCCGCCGGGCGGGAGCTGCGCAGTGGATCCACGATCTACACCATGGATAAGTACTGGGACAAATCCACCACCACGGTGAAACAGCTGCAACAGCTAGAGAACCTTGGATTGCTCCCAGACACCTCACCTTTCCTCGTCGCCATGCCAAAGGTCAGGTTTATCCGACCCCTGACACCCTTGAGTTGGTGGCCTTCTTGGAGTTCTTCCATTGCGGATTTGGAGTCTATCCATCGGATTTCTTTCACAGCATCTGTGACTTTTACCAGATTGAGCTTATGCACATCAAGCCAAGCGCTATAACTATGCTTAGCGTCTTTGCCTTTCTGTGTGAAGCCTGGTTAGGGATTAAGCCATCATTGTTTCTGTGGGGATATTTTTATACCCCTTCATTTTACAAAAATCAACTCATGATTGGGTCAATTGGGTTTTCCTTGAGAGATCAGGATATCTATATTCCCTTTCCAGTGAAAGATTCCTAGAAAGGTTATGAGCATTATTGGTTTTACATCACCCTTCCCCAAGCCTCAGTAGCACAAGGGAAGCATTTGATGCCCTATCTCAAAGAAGAGACCAAAGCCTTACCGAAGATTTCCGCTGAGATGCAGAAACATATCGATCGGATCTTGGAACTCCGCAATGCCGGCCTGACAGTGGTTCATGTAGCAGAGATTTTCATTAGATGGAGATTCATTCCGCTCATGACTCATGACTGCTACGCCTGGATGGTCAGGGGTGACAATGACCCCGAACAGAATGAAGCCCAATGGTAAGCCCTTATCTTTCTATTCGGTAACTTTTCTGAGTTTGTTCGGTCATTTGAGATGTCATGACTCTTAACTAACAGTTGTCCCAGAAACGGAAGTGGTCGCTCGCCTGAAGAAAATGCTGGGTGCCGATATCCCAGACTGGGTAGGCGTCCCAGCACCTTACAGCGCTGACAACCCTCCTCCAGAGGCAAACTGGCTCTCAGAATTTTTCCTTCTTGCTTAATGTTCATAGGATATGATTCTTTCTCCCGAACAGGTCCCACCTGTCGTCGACGCTCCCACTCAGAGCGGAGCCATCAATGTTGAGGAGGAGGCAGAGCCGTCCGTAGATCAAGGTGCCAAGACCCCGACCACCGAACAGCCCGAACCATCGCCTACTGCGGAGCAAAAGAACCTGAGCTGCCCCAAGGCGATCGTCCCCCGAACCCGCAAACGCTCTTGCAGCGTGAGTGTGGAGAGGTCGACTCCGGGTTTGGGTTCTCTTAGTATGCCTGAAACTAGTGAGTTGCTGCCCAGTCGTGATCCACCCCATCCTAATGACCAGGTATCAAGCATGGTTGTATTCGGGTGTTTATTTGCAACCTTTGATCGCATAATCAAAGCTAAACGTGTTCGGGAGATTTCTCGTCAGGAAACTTGACCAACCCCACCGCCGTCAAAGCCTCCCTCTGGTGCCAAGAGATTCAAAGTCAGACTCCCGACGTCCGAGTAAGGGCTCTGACTTATTTGGTTTTGCTTAATTGCTTCTCTCAGGGAGAATATTTTTAATTGTTTTGTCTGTTCAGGAACTCAGGCCTTCCAAGCCTGCCGCTTCTCCTCCCACAAGGCCATTAGAAAAAGAGAAAACTCCCGAGCCTGGCTCGGCAGCTCAGCCTGATGGTGCAGAGAAGAGCGCAGAGGCCTCAAGACCTGCCCCGACACCCTTGGGCCCGATCATTACTTCGCTCTCTGCAGCAGAAAAGCAATGGCGTTCGCTAGACGCTCGTGCCTCTGCTGCGGAAGCGTCTATGACCAGACTGGAGGCCCAAGTTGCCATTCTCCAGTCCGAGAAGGAAGGTATGTTACCATGTCTATTTTTGGTCCTTATCCACGAACTTTTGTTTACGCATTGCCTATGATTCTGTAGCCAACTCCAAGAGCATTGAGGTGCTCAAGAAGAAAAACTCGGATCTGGAAGGCAAGCTCGCTATTCAGGACAAAGACGTTGCTGATCTCACCGCCCACCTTGATGCTTCAGAAAAGCGCAGCTCATCCTTGGAGACCAGGCTCATGGAGGGTGCGTGTGTTGCTGCAACGCACACCGTTGGGGCCCTGAAAAGCCATATTCCCGATCTCAACGCCTCGCTGCTCTCCAATGGCTTTAAGTGTTCGGCGGCGGATGTTGAGGTATTTTTTAACAGTCTCGCCCCACTGGTGGAACCTTTTGTTAAGAAACTTGATCGCCATCTGAGTGATTCGGAGGACTCATCCTAAACTTTGTGCTTGGTTCCTGTAATAGGGTAAAACATGAAGGTTTAGTCATGCAACTTTTACTTTGCGAAACATATGCTTGCATGTTTTTGCTTAAGTCTTTAGAGCTTGATTGAGCATTTTGTGGAACTTTTTAACTGATAGCTCTGTCATGGCCAAAGGTCCCGTTATCATGAGCTATTTTGGAATTGTTTAGTCGCTGAGGCACGAGCAGCCTTTCGGACTGTGTAATTCGTTGTAGTCATGATGTTCGGTATCTTAACACAGCCTAGCTTTCTTGATTTAAAAAGCCCAATTCTTGTGTGGTAGTAGTACCATAGTAGCCCCCGGGCTCTTTAGTAGCATGTAAGCATGCTAGAAAAGAGTCTAGGAATACTAACCACAAGAATTTTCCGATGATGTGGGGAGCCCCCGAGCGTTGCGCTTGGGATGCATGGAATAGGTCTGAGAAAACTTTCAGCATGGTAGTCCCCGGCTCTTTGTTAGTATATGTAGTATGGTAAGAAAGAGTAGAAACAGAATAGAAAAATAACACCCAGCCCTCGAGCATAAAAGCGAGGGTGAGTAAAGTGTATAGAACTTATCTTTTTTTGTTGATGCCGAAGGTGACGCGGATGATGGCTTTATCTGCCAAACTTGCTGGACAGGCTTGAACTTGCTTGATTACCTTTGTTTAGGCGTAAAATCTGCGTAGTTGATCCATGTTCCACGTGTTTGGCAGTATATCTCCATCTATCTCCGCGATCCTGTAGGCTCCTGGTCGTGCAATGTCTACTACGATGTAAGGCCCTTGCCATGGAGAGGACAATTAGTTTTTGTCCTTGGTGCATTGATCTAATTTGAGCACCATGTCACCAATGCCTTTGAGAGCTGGCATTTTCATGCATAAGAAAGCTTGCCTTATGACGATGTTGAAAGTATTTATGACTCCTCTACCGAAGATAGCATTGTAGTCGAAGAACATGTCAACAACATCGAAGGTGATGAACTCGGTTCTTGCATTTGATGTGTCACCAAAGGATACTGGCAATGTGATTTTTCCCAATGTTGCAGTGCACTTTCTCCGGAAGCCAACTAATGGTGTATCTGATGGCTCTAGGTTATCTGGGTTGATATTAGTCATCGATCTGAGTGTCTTTGCCAGGATAATATCTGCAGAGCTGCTTGCGTCCACTAGCACTTTACCAATTGTCCAACCAGCGATGTTAGCCTCGATCGACCATTCCGATTTCTTGTAAGGACCGTCAACTGAGATGTTGTTGACTTGGCGAAAGTAGCTCTTTCTCTGCTTCTTTGTCTCGAAGGCGAGTGAGGATCCTCCAGTTATTGGCATAATGAGGCCATAGCTGGGTAAGGGTGTTGGTGTAACTTGGTCTTTTGGCTTTTGTGGTGGTGTTGGTGGAGGTAATTCCTCCACTTTAATGTCTTTGTTTGGAATAGGCTGGGTGTTTTGGGGATATAGGTGTGGGTACAATGCTTGTTGGTAGTAGTGTTGGAATGCTTCTGGCGAAGGCGAGAATTGTGTTGCCATCACGGTTGTGGGATGAACAAAGTTTGAGTTTAGTGAGGGATAGACTGGGCAATATGGCTGCATAGCTTGGGTTTGAGTTTGGATTTGTGTGGTTTGGATATTGGGTTGCGAAGCCGAAGATGGCTTCGTTTGGTTAGCTTGGATTTTTTTTGCCTTCATCTTGTCGATGGTTTTCTTGATGTCTCGGCACTGCTCTGTGCCATGGGTGTGATTTTTGCCATGATATTGGCAAAACAGCTCTGGTCCCGAAGGCGGACCCCTTCCTCTTCCTCAGCCTCTGCCGGTTCTTCCACCTCTTTGGGTAGGCTCATTTCTTTGGTTCTGGAATTGGCTTTCTGGGTGAGAGGGTTTGTTCTCTTGGAACGAAGGCGGACTCTCCATGCTCATGATAGTTTGGGATGGGTAGTTTTTGTAATGGTTTTGGTTGTAGTGGTGGTGCTTATTTTGGGAGTCATACTGGCTTTTTATGATGGCTTCTCTGGCAATTCGCATTCGGTTGTCATTGTCGGATCGGCAGTATTTTTTTGAACTCCTCATATAAATCTCTAAGGGCTGCTGGTGTTTCCCTTGCAATGTGTTGCATGAATGGGCCAGGCCGAAGCCCCTGTATAGCCGCAAATTTGGTGGCTTCGTCAGGAATATGAGGAGCCTGAGATCGCAGTCCTGCAAACCTGCGAAAGTAGTCCTCCAAAGATTCCTTCGGCTGTTGGTGTAGAGTTAGCTCTATGTATGAGAGCGCTTGGTCTCCCATTATGCTGAAATTCTTGATCAGCTCTCTCTTCAGATTAAACCAGCTGCTGATAGATAACCCTGGAAGCTTGGTATACCAGTTCATTGCAGTGCCATCGCAGACTATGATGAAAGACTTTGCCAGTACTACATCGTCTCCCCCTGCCGAAGCTATTGCAGCCTCATAGCTCATGAGAAATTGCTTAGGGTCGGTGAGGCCATTATACCTTGGTAGAGAGATGGGCTTGTACGAAGGCGGCCATCTTGCCAATTGCAGACTTTTTGAGAGATGGCAAGTATGATCAGTGGGACGAGTGTGCAGCACTTGGTAACCTGTTTCCGATATGGAGATACGATTTGGTCCAGTATTGGTGAAGGCAATTGGCTCATTGAGTTCTGCTTGGAGCTCAGCAACTTGTTTCGCTTTTTCGAGTTCTTCTCGGAGCTTCGCAGCTCTGGAACTTGTGTTGTTCAATCTTCTTTGTTTCGCTTGCCTCAGCTCCTTCAACTGCTTCCTGACCTGCAACAGCTGGTGTTGTTGTTCTTCTTCTTCTTCTTCTTGCATTTGCTATTGTAGCTCAAGCTGGGCAGCTTCGAGCTCTCTCAGCTGTTCCAGACGGTGGAGGCGGAGCCTGTCCTCCACCCCGCGTAACTTTTCTTTGGTGGTGAGTGTATCCTCATCGACTTTCGGCTCTTCAATGACGGCTTCAGTTATGGGTGGTAAGGTGCTTGGTGGAATTATGGTTTGGGTATCGGTTTCGCCGGCAGGGGTTGTATCTTCGGTGGTGGTGGGTGGCTTTGTTGTTACTCTTATTGGTGGCATAGTGGTGTTCGTGGATTTCTTTCGTGCACAGCACAGACGGTGGGCGCCAATTGTTGGGTTATCGCCGAAGCCAATAAGCCCAAACAATAGCTAAGATAGAGAATTAGAGACAAGCAACAATATATTACTTATCAATAGTGTTCTCAGGAATCAGTCCTTTACACGTTGGTGGGAGGTCCCTTTTTATAGGGAGGTCAAGAGGCACATTTTTCATTCCACTTATGTCCCTGGAAATCAGGCATAAGGGTACATTCGCACGTTTCAATGTGAATGCGTAGACCAGCAACTTCGTCTTTGACTCGGTTTGGACCTGGTCCATGCCGCCTTCACTGTGCCTCCAATGACCTCAGTTGCCTTCACCACCAGGAATGCCTTCGGTCACGAGGCGCCTCTTATTCCAGAGAGGAGAAGCCACCGTGCCATCATTCGAACCTGTTTTTGAACCTGAGTAAGAAGATGGACCACACATGCTGGTAAAATCTATGAGTTGCCTTCACATCCACTTTGGACCTTTATTACTAAAGGAAATGGATCGTCTTTCAGTGCCGAATCAGTTAGCGAAGGAGATAGAAACCGAACGTACGTAGGCAGTATTCATGGTTTGCCTTCGCACAGACATATGACTAATCCATGTAGCGAAGGCAGTGGATCGGTTCATAACTTCTGACCACTAGCGAAGGCAATGGCCTTTCAAATACATGAAGCGAAGGCAAATGCCAGGAGCTAAAATGCAAAGTAAGCAGGTGGAGGCGTTTTCTTGTCAGGCCAATCCCCCAACAGTGGCATCGATGATCGTGGAATAGATCTGAATCCACTCGCACGGGTCGGTTGTTCCATCATACTTCTCAATGTTAGTAGGACAGAACCTTTTCGGCCACCTGACCTTGCGCAGGCCTGGAGAGTATGCAAGGCACCCCACAGTGCTTGTTCGGTAGTCTCGTGGTGGTGAATCCGGATGGGACCGATAGTAGCGCTCACGTGCTCGGTAATCTCGATTGTAGTTGAGAGTTTCCCGAGCGTCGCGATTGCGACGGTTGCGTTTGAGCTGCGGCCTCATGTCACGCCCCTCATCTGGGCGATAGCGGGGTTGTCCGTTAACAGATCGAGAGCGAACCGACTGGGGTTCACCAGGCCTGTTTAATGGAGCTTGTGGTGCGGCAGCAGCGGCCTCAAGGCGCTGCTTGGCCTTGTGCGCTGCTTCCCGAGCCTTCTTAGTGATGGTGGTCATCGGGGTTCCCTCGGCCATTGCCTCCATCGTCTCCAAGAGGGTTCGGATGTGCAAGTTGTCCTGTTCGACTGCCCAGAAGTCATTGTTGAGATTCTGGGGAGCCAGCGAGGATGGAGCCTGCTCAGTATGGGTTTTAGCCGTATGAAGGGTCGGTGCGTTACTGAGACGCGGAGGAGACACAGGTCTACGCGAGCTGGATGACTCGACGGTGGCCTCTGTCCCATTTGCAGTAAGCACGTGGATGCAGCGGTCTTTGGGCTGTTCCAATCCATTGCTAGATTCACTGTAGTTGAGATCCAACTGTGCAGTGCGATCGGCAATGTCCTCGGGAGTCGGATCCACGAAGGTGGCGAAAACTTTCCGACCGGCGCATGTGAGATCGGAATCATGGATCCCTGTTAGCTTGAGCTCGTAGTCGCCTCGGTGCTCGAACATGAGATCCCGAAACGGATCTCCCGTGTAGGCACTAGATGGCTTGGAGCGTAGAGATCGGAAGCGGAGACGAAACTCCTGATGGCTTCCGACTTGACGGATTTGGGCATGTAGGGCATCGATGAACTCGACGCATCGGCGAACTAGACTCCGTTGTTGATCGGCATGATCTTTCTTCACGCAAGGGCCCCTACCTGGCGTGCCTTTGTCGAGGTTGTACTAGATAGATATTTGTCCGGCAAGCACCCAGCTTCGTGCGAAGATTGATCACGGTGAACGAACAGAGAGACTCGGGATTTTATACTGGTTCGGGGCCTCGAGATCGATTAATAACCCTATGTCCAGTTACTGCTTGTATTATCTCGGCGAGTATAGATTACAATGATGTAACAAATACTTTCGGGTGGATTGGCTAAGATTAGGAATACCCTCTACATGCAGGACCCCTCACTATTTATATCCAGGGAGACGTGCCTTACAAGACAAAACAGACCTAAACCTAGTAGGACTCTAACTATCTTCAGGCTTTCCTTCTGC
>CM014271.1:60020491-60035399 GCA_004135705.1 Alloteropsis semialata | reverse complement strand
CCCCGGCGACTAGGGGCTATAAATACCCGTCGGGGAGCCTGAGCTGCCACCCAAGAGCGAGTAGACATAGGATCCTTGTAGTCAACATGCCGGAGGTTTATCGTTGGGTTCATCCACCGGGGAGAGCTTATGGAGTCATCACGGCGTGGTGCTAGAAGAGTGCTTGCGAAGGATCTGAGGCGTTGATCGGTGTGTGAGTGCTGCCCTGTTCACCCCCGCATTCCCATGTGACGAGGGCCATGTGGGGTGAAATGCTTTGTAGAGCCAGGGATCGCCGAAGGCATCCGCCATCAACCCTCCACCGGTGCTGTCCCGTCGACGGCTGCAGTGGTGCTACAAGAGAGCTTGCGAGGAGCTCATGTGGGCCAAGCTTGCTTCGGATGTAGCACTGAGCGCAGGGACGAGTGCCCCAGGCCGTCATCTTGGCGGCTGAAGTGTTTGATGTTTGTAACCGGCGTAAGCCCGGCTTCGTTGTAATTGTATTTCCTGTGAAAAGGATTGTATTGCCTGTTGCAATTTGTTTGCAGCGTCAGTTCCCGAGCGTTTCGGGACTGATCAAGCCCTCATGGCGCGCTGCTTTTGATATGGCGCCAGCCCCCGAGTCCGAGTGCCGGTCGAACCTTAGCGGTACGCCTTCAGTTGTGCAGTGTTGGCTTCCGAGTGGCTCGGAGCCAATCGAGCCCGAGAGGCTCACTGACTTGATCGTGGCGCCAGCCCCCGAGCGTGGGAGCCGTTCGAGCCTTAGCGGCACACCACTAAGTTTGCAGTGTTGACTCCCGAGTGGTTCGGGGCCAATCGAGCCCGAGAGGCACACTGACTTGATCACGGCGCCAGCCCCCGAGCGTGGAAGCTGTTCGAGCCTTAGCGGCACACCACTAAGTTTGCAGTGTTGACTCCCGAGTGGTTCGGGGCCAATCGAGCCCGAGAGGCACACTGACTTGATCACGGCGCCAGCCCCCGAGCGTGGAAGCTGTTCGAGCCTTAGCGGCACACCACTAAGTTTGCAGTGTTGACTCCCGAGTGGTTCGGGGCCAATCGAGCCCGAGAGGCACACTGACTTGATCACGGCGCCAGCCCCCGAGCGTGGAAGCTGTTCGAGCCTTAGCGGCACGCCGACTGCTTTGTCTTGCTTGAGTGCTCCTTGGTCATTTTTTTTTTACCGTTGGCGCCCGGCGTGTAACGGAAGGCGAAGCGCCCAACGGCTCTTTGTACCGTTTCGCCCGCCCCCGCTGATCGCGCGATCTCGCGGTAATTTCGGGCATCAAGGCGCGCTATAAAAGGCGAGGATTAACCCCCGGAGGGTAATTTTCTCATTTCCAGATCCGTTCTCCCCGTTCTTCGCTCTTCATCCCGCCGCCACCAAAGCTCCCCGCGCTCGCAAGCCCTTAGCGCGATCTTAACCACCACGGGGAGTGTAGCCTCGCTGATGCGTTCCAAGACCCCTGCCGTAAGATCCATGGCGGGGAGGAAGAAGTTTGCTGCCGGCGCTGTCCCGAAGACTGACAAGATCCCTTCCCCTGTCCTCGCGTGGACGCGGGGGAAGGTGACAACGGAGGCGTTGGAGGAGATGGTGGAGCGGAACGTCCTGCCGCCTCAGGCCGTGGCGGAATGGCGGCCGAGCGCGGGGGAGGTATTCCCGTCGGAGAACTCCGGCGAGTTGGTCCTCTTCAAGCCCTTCTTCGAGGCGGGGCTTGGTTTGCCCACGGGAGCATTCTTCCGCGGGCTGCTGCACTACTACGGGATTGAGGCGATCAACCTCAACCCGAACTCAATCATGGCGATCTCGGTCTTCATCCACCTTTGTGAGGCGTACTTAGGTATTTCTCCTCACTTTAATTTGTGGAGGTACTTGTACTGGCTGAAACCTCAGCCAAGCGAGGAGAAGATGGTGGTGGTCGGAGGAGCCGGCTTCATGCTTCGTCAGGGGCGGAAGGACGACTACTTCGACATCGCCCTTAATACCTCCAACAAAGGGTGTAAGGCCGAGTGGTTTTACGTCGGGAACCACGCGCCGGCGATCCCGTGCCACACCGGCGAGCGGCCAAAGGTCCAAGACTGCTGGAACGAGCTCCCAGACGCCTCGGAGATGGACCAGGTGGAGGAGCTCCTTGAGTTGATCAAGGAGTTGAAGGTTCAAGGCCTGACAGCAGTCGGCATCGCCTGCAACTTCAGCAGGCGGTTGGTCCAACCCATTCAGGAGCGGAAGCACCCGGGCTTCGAGTACTCGGGGCGAGACGACCCCACTCGGGCTGCTAACCGCACCGTGGGGAAGGAGGAGATGAAGGAGCGGGTCGGCGGGTTCTTCCTCGGCCGTATATCGGAGAAGGGCCAGCCGCGCCCCTTTTCGTTGAAGAGGCCACCACCACCGGTGAGTTTACTTTCCGAGTCCTTTTGAGTGTTTCTCTTGACTTATTTTCTGTTTTCGTCCGTTGGCCGTTCTGATTTTGCGCCTTTTCTTGCGCAGGATCGATGCTTCGAGTTCTTCTCTGCTGCTCCACTTCCGGAGGACTTCCCGAGGAAGGTAATCCTTGAGGATACGCCTCCGGCTGCTCAGGGAGGCACTCGGCCAGAGGGGCCAGTTCGACCCACTGCGCCCCGTATATGGGCGCCGAGTGACACGGAGGGCTCCCTGAGTCCTTCTGATGAGGAGGTGGTGGAGGACCGTCCGCGGAAGCGCCGGGCGGCAGTGGCGAAGAGGAACAGCCGTGGGGGCGGCGCTCCCAAGCGGGCGGTGGAGGTGGATGACGGGGCGGCCGACGACTCGGCCACGCTGTCAGACGAGGCGCCCTCCGTCCGGGACGCGGTGGCGGGTACGGCGCCGCCGCCTCCCAAGCGGAGGCGCACGAAGAAGGTGGCGGTGAAGAAGCCGGACGCGCAGCCGGCTCAGAGGCCGTCTGCGGGTTCGGAGGCCGACGTTGACGAGCCGGTGCGCTCTTCCCCGGTCGTCACCGAGGAGGAGGAGAAGGACGAGGCCGTGCCCGACGAGGTGTTCCAAGAGCAGGAGCACGCCCGGGCCATGGGCGTTTCGGTGGAGGAGAGGCGGCGCATGGTGGCGGAGACACTCGTGCAAGCCTCGGCGGACGCAAGGCCAGTCTCTGACTTGGGGACCAGGCCGATCCCCGTGGCGGTTTCGACCCAGCGGCGCCCCAAGCTCCCCGTCATTCGTCCTCGGGTTGCGATTGTAAAGGGTACTCGGTGAGTAGTTGGTCTTCGTGTTTCTTCTTGTTGTCCGAGTTCTTGTACTAACTTCCGAGTGCTTATTTCAGAAATGCCTCCGACCTGGACGGAGAGGCGGCGAGTGGGAGAGCTCCCTCGACTGATGCTCTGCGAGATCCGAGTGCTCCATCCACCGCTCCTGCAGGGGAGTCGTCCTCGGGTGCTCCGCCCAAGGTGACGGATTCGGCGAGTGGTCCGGGCGCGGCGCAGACTGCAGAAGTTCCAGTCAGGCCTGACCCGGAAGTGGTGGAGGAGGTGCCGGCGGCCGATGATGCTGCGATCACTCCGGTCGTTGCTGGGGATCCTGTGGCAGACACGGTGATCGGGTCGCCCGTTGGCGCCGGTGATGTCACTCGGGAGGAGATCCAGGAGGAGGACCCGCCGAAGGAGTCGGACACCTCGGGGACTGTCACTGTTCCTGGGGTGGATGCCACGGCGGAGAAAGAGGGCTCGGTGATCGCCGAGCTCCAGATTGCTGTCGACCACGCGCAGCGCCTTGCGGCGGTAAGTTTCCTCCCCTGTCTTGTTCATCTTTTCTTTCTCTTTGTTGGTAGTCTGAGTCGTTCGTCTTCTCTGAGCGCTTGTAGAAGCTGGCCACGCTCCGGCAGTCGCGCCTTGCGCAGGCCCAGGACGCGGAGTCGGCGCTCCTTCGTGCGGCGAAGGCGGAAGCGGAGCTCAAGCGGGTCAAGCGTCAACGCGACGCTGCCAAAAAGAGCTTGAATGACGCTGTCGTGGAGCATCGCCACATTCTTCATCGTAAGGCCTTTTCATTTTGATCTTCTAAGTAGTTGCTGAACTGTGCCGTGTCATCTTCGTCCTGACCGAGTGCTTTCTTGCCCTTTCAGAGAAGGAGATGGAGAGGGAGCGCCACATCTCTGAGCTGAAGCAGTTGCGGTTTGCAAACGCGACTCTTCAGCAGTCGGAGGAAGTGATGGCGGGCAAGCTGAAGCAGGAGCAGGACTTCCGGAAAGGTGCGGACATGACGATGCTCCAAGCCATGTATACAATCCAGAATAACTCTCAAATCATAACAGGCTTGGAGCAAGATCTTTCATCGGCGCATCTGGCCTTGACGGAGGTCAACGAGGCGGCGAGGGACCTGCTGGACTCCGTGGCCCCGGAGGAGGGTGAGCCGACTGCTTTGGTCCCGCGCCTTCAAGCCGCGCCCACCCGCATCGCCGAGTTGATCAAGGAGTCGGCGGTTGTGTGCGCGAACGACGCCTTGGCGCGTGTTCGCACACTGTACCCGCGGATCGACCTTGCGCCGGTCGCGGACGGTGTGGCGGCGGACGCCACAGTGGAGCAGGTCGACTCGGCGATGACGGAGACTCGCCCGATCGCCGAGAAAGTCGGCGAGGCTCTCAAATTTGAGTAGAGTCCTGTATCCTGTATAGAGTAATGTAAACTTTTGTATATACAAGTAGTCAGAAACAAGCAAAGCAAAAAATGTTCGATATTTTGTCTCGTATTTTATTGTTGCCCGAGTAGCCTTTGTCTGAAATGTGCTTTTCCCTTTGCCTCACTTATCCTAAGTTCATAACGTCGAGAGCAGATCCCGTGCACGTGTAGAAGGCTTAGGCGTCGTTCCGGGCCCGGTTACACAGCATTTAGTTAAGAGCTACTCGGGAACGGAGTGATTCCGAGAGGTTTTGCAAGGAGAACAAGTATACGAAAGAAGCATATAATATTATTGAACATTGTGATACATAGCTTTTCACGGGTAGAATCGGCGTAAATGCTCTATGTTCCACGGGTGTGGGACCTCGGTGCCATCCTCGTATTGGAGACGAAAAGTACCCGGACATATGACCTGAGTCACGATGAACGGGCCTTCCCATGGGGCGGAGAGTTTGTGAACTCCTGCAGTGGATTGCACTCGGCGTAAGACGAGGTCACCAATGTTGAAGTCCCTTTCCTGGACGTTCTTGTCGTGGTAGCGTCGGAGTTGTTGCTGGTAGCGCGCGTGCTGTATGAGCGCGCTAACTCGGTGTTCCTCGATGGAGACTAGGTCCACCTCGCGAGCTGCCTCGGCTTCACCTTCGTCGTAGTTATCAATGCGCGGAGATCCAAAAGCAATGTCGGTGGGGAGGATAGCCTCGGAGCCGTAGACGAGGAAGAATGGAGTATGGCCTGTTGCTCGACTCGGCTGAGTTCTGAGTCCCCAAATGACTTGTGGTAGCTCCTGGTGCCACCGTCCGGCGAATTTCTTCAATGGGTCGAAGACCCTTGCTTTCAATCCTTGGAGTATCATGGCGTTGGCTCGTTCCACCTGCCCGTTGCATCTGGGATGGGCGACGGAGGCGTAGTATACGCCGATACAGCTGTTCTCGCAAAAGTCCCAGAAGGCGGACCCGGTGAACTGTGTCCCCAAGTCGGTGATGATCTTGTTAGGGACTCCGAACCGGTGTGTGATTTCTTCGACGAAGGCAGCTGCCTGCTTTGATGTTGGAGTTCCGACGATGGCTTTGTACTCTATCCACTTGGAGAATTTGTCTATGGCGACGAGTATGTGCGTGTAACCTCCCGGGGCTGCCCTGAATGGTCCCACCATGTCCAACCCCCAACAGGCGAATGGCCAAGAGGGTGGAATAGTGCGCAGAGCTTGGGCCGGGATGTGTTTCTGCTTGGCGAAGAATTGGCACCCCTGGCATCGGCGGACGAGTGCTTTGGCGTCGGAGACGGCAGTGGGCCAAAAGAATCCAGCTCGGTACGCTTTCCCGACTAGAGTTCCAGCGGCGGCGTGGCTTCCACAAACTCCCGAGTGGATGTCATCGAGGATCTGGAGGCCGACTTCTTTCGTGACGCATTTGATGAATACTTGATTTGTGGCGGCTCGTCTGTATAAGGCGCCTCCGACCACCACATAATTTTTGCTTCGGCGTTCCAGGATCTTTCGCTGCGTGGGGTCTTTTGGCGCTTTGTTGTTGGCGAGGAAATCTATGAACTCGGCCATCCAGTCTTCTTCCTCGGTGTTAATGGCTAGTACCTCGCAGAGTTCCGGGGCAGGCTCCGGCTCGTCGTTCGGCTCCTTTACGGAGGGTTTGAGGAGGCCCTGTACGAACACTCCCCCTGGAACTTGTGCGCGGGTGGATCCCAACTTGGCAAGTGCGTCAGCGGCGAGGTTCTTTTCCCGTGGGACGTAGTGGTACTCAACTCCGTAGAATTTCCCTTCCTGCTTATGCACTGCCTCGCAATAGGCGTTCATCCGCTCGCTGTTGCGATCCCACTCTTTGTTCACCTGGTTTATGACAACTGCCGAGTCGCCATAGACCAGGAGCCTCTTTATGCCTAGTGAAGCGGCGATGCGGAGCCCGTGGAGAATCGCTTCGTACTCGGCGGCGTTGTTGGTGACGGGGAAACGGATTTGGAGGACGTACCGGAGCTGTTCCCCTTTCGGCGAGATGAAGAGTACTCCGGCCCCTCCTCCGTCGGTCATCAGGGAGCCGTCAAAGTACATCTTCCAGTGCTCGCCGCTGGTGTCTTCTTTCGCGTCCTGGCTCTCGGTCCATTCGGCGATGAAGTCGGCGAGGATCTGTGACCTGATGGCGGTGCGTGGGACGAAATCGATGTTGAAGGAGCCGAGCTCGACGGACCACTTGATGATTCGCCCCGTGACGTCTCTGTTGTGGAGGATCTCCCCGAGTGGAAATCGCGTGACCACCTTGATGCGATGCGCTTGGAAGTAATGGCGGAGTTTTCTTGATGTGATCAGCAGTGCGTAGAGTAGCTTCTGCACCTGGGGATAGCGAGACTTGGACTCGCTGAGTACTTCGCTTACGTAGTAGACTGGTCGCTGTACTCGTTGCACCTTTCTTTCTTCCTCCCTTTCTACGACGATGACGGTGCTTACCACGTTGGTGGTGGCAGCGATATACAGGAGTAGCGTTTCGTCGTTATGCGGAGCGGCGAGTACTGGTGGATTGGAGAGGTAGTCCTTGAGGTCGGTGAAAGCTTGCTGTGCCTCTTGGTTCCACTCGAACCTGTCGGCCTTCTTTAGGATTTTGAAGAACGGCAGGCCCTTGTCCCCAAGCCGGGAGATGAATCTGCTCAAGGCTGCCATGCAACCAGTCAGCTTTTGGATCTCTTTCTTCCCAGTCGGCGGTTTCATCCTCCGGATGGTGTCTATCTTCTCTGGGTTGGCTTGGATGCCTCTGTTGCTGACGATGAAGCCGAGTAGTTTCCCTTTGGGTACGCCGAAGACGCACTTAGTCGGGTTTAGCCTCCAGTTGTGCCTGCGGAGATTGTTAAATGTTTCGGAGAGGTCAGCGATGAACTCGGCTTCGATCTTTGTCTTGATCACTATGTCGTCGACGTAGGCCTCGGCGTTGCGGCCAATCTGAGTGCCCAGGGTCAAGTTGATGGCCCTCTGGTAGGTAGCTCCGGCGTTGCGGAGGCCGAACGTCATCTTGGTGTAGCAGTAGGCGCCGATCGGAGTTATGAAGGAAGTCTTCTCCTGGTCCTCTTCTTTCAGGGCGATCTGGTGGTAGCCGGAGTAGCAATCGAGGAAGCATAGGAGTACGCATCCGGCGGTGGAGTCAACGACTTGGTCGATGCGGGGCAGGACGAAAGGGTCCTTAGGGCAGTGCCTGTTGAGATCCGTGTAGTCAACACACATTCTCCATTCATTATTCTTTTTCCTTACAAGGACTGGGTTAGCGAGCCAGTCTGGGTAAAAGACTTCTCTAATGAACCCGGCTGCTAGCAGCCTTGTAATCTCCGCCCTAATGGCCTCCTTGCGATCCTGCGCGAAGCGTCGGAGCTTTTGGCGAACTGGCTTGGCGTTCGCGTCAACCGTCAAGGAGTGCTCGACCACCTCCCTCGGAACACCTGGCATATCCGATGGAGTCCATGCGAATATGTCGGCGTTGTCCCGGAGGAAGGTGACGAGCGCGCTTTCCTATTTGGGGTCGAGCCCTGATCCGATCAGGGCGGTCTTGGAGGAGTCGGCGAGCCCGAGCGTGATGGCGCGCACTTCTTCAGCCGGCTGCATCGTGGTTGGCGCGGCCCTTCGCTTGGAGGACTCGGGGACGGAGCCCGGGTCCCCTTGGAAGGTTCTTGCTTCGTGGACCACCTCCATCTGCAGCACGCTGCGTTCGATGCCGGTGCAGAGGTGGAGCCCTTCTTTGTCGCAGCCCTTGGAGAGGTGCACGTCGCTGCGGATGGAGAGGACGCCGTTTGGTGCCGGCATCTTCATCAGCAGGTACGTGTAGTTGGGGATTGCCATGAACTTGGCGAGAGCCGGTCTCCCCAATATGGCGTGGTAGGCGGTGGTGAAGTCGGCGACCTGGAAGTTCAGGTACTCGGTCCTGAAGTTGTCCTGTTCACCGAAGGTGACGGGCAAAGCGATCTGCCCGAGTGGTTTGGAGCCTTTCCCCGGGATCAGCCCGTAGAACGGGTGGAGAGAAGGACTCAGGGCGTCGAGGCCGATGCCCATGTCCCTCAGCGTCTGGGCGAAGATGATGTTGAGCCCGCTCCCACCGTCGATGAGTACTTTGGTGAGGCGGGCGTTGTGCACAATCGGGCTGAGTACCAGCGGGTACTCGCCCACGTCGGAGACCTGGAACCACTGGTCCTCCCTGGAGAATGTGATCGGCTGCTCGGACCAGCGGAGTGGTTGGATCGGCGATGTGTAACAGGAGAATATCTCCCGGTCACGTACTTTTTCCCGGCGCTTGTCGTCCACGGGCGGCGGTCCTCCGAGGATGAAGTTCACCTGCCTGTCGACGTTCGGGAAAGCAGGGTTCTCGGGAGCCCCTTTTCCCTTGTCGCCCTTGTCGTCATCTCGTGGCGGCAGCTTCCCCTCTTTCTTCTTGTAGGCGTCGGCGAGCCCCATGCAGTCGATCATACGATGCTTGGACTGCTTGTGGATGGGGCAGGGTCCTTGGAGCATCTTCTCGAAGTCAGCGCTGAAGTTGGACCGCGGGCGAGGGCCGCTGCGGTCCATGGCGGCGACGGTGTAGTCTCTTGAGCGCTTCCGGTCGTCCCTTCTGCTTGGCTCAGGTCGGGAACGGCGCGCATCTTCCTTCTTTGGGCGATCTTCCCGGCGAGGGGGACGATCATCGTCCCGAGAGCTTTTCTTGCCGTAGTGGAGACGGACAGCCTCCTTGGCGTTGGCCATCTTGTTTACCCGGCCAAAGAACTCGCCGGAGGTCTTTGGCAGGTCTTCACAGAGGCGCTCGAAGACGGCGGAGTCGGCGAGGCCGTCGAGGAAGTAGCTGATGATCTCCGACTCGGAGCAGCCGGGAACTAAGTTCCGGTTGTCCATGTACCGGTCGGTGTAGTCGCGGAGGCTCTCCCCCCGGTTCTGCTTGACCTTGCCCAGGTCCCAGGCGGTGCCTGGTCGGATGGAGCTCCCCTGGAAGTAGCTTTTGAACTTGTCGCAGAGGGTCGCCCAGCTGTCGATGGAATCGGGCTCAAGGCTGTGGAGCCAAGTTAGCCCCACCTTGGTCATGGCGACGGGGAAGTAGGCGCACATGGCGTCGTGGTCGCCATTCACTGCGCAGATGGCGATGCTGTACGTCCGGAGCCACAGCGTCGGGTCCGCCTTCCCGTCATACTTCTCTATGCCTGTAGGCTTGAAGTTGGCAGGCATTCTGATGGATCTTACTCGGGCAGTGAATGCCGGGAAGCCGTCGCAGTCGTTGAGGTTCCCGGTGTCCGCGTGCCCTGAGTCGGCGGAGTAGTCTTCCGGGGTGTTAGCTCGGGGTGGCCTGTCCTGTCCGAGTGGAGCCCCGTACTTGCGGTCGAACTCTCGGCGGCGTGCGACCTCAGCGGCCTCGAGTTCTCGGCGTTGGCGTGCTTCGCGATCCAGCCCCGGAGGGCCATGTTCGCGGTTGTACTCGGCGCGCCGTCGGAGTTCTTCCTCATCCCTCCGGCGGTGACGATCATCAAGGTTCCTTCGGAGATCGCGGTTGCGGAGTTGTTCGCGGAGATCGGGCTGCTCGACCACGCCGCGATCGGCATCTCGGCGACTGGCCGACCTGGAGTGGCGAGATGAGGAAGCAGGAGCCCTCTGGGCGATCATGCCCGCGGCTGCAGTCAGCCTGACCTTGATCCGGTTGAGTTCAGGAGTCTCCGGGATCCCTTCTAGATCTTGGTGTGCGGCGGCAAGGTTGGCCGACGGAGTGGCGTAGACACCCACGCCGCCGATCTCTTGGACGAAGTCGTTTTGGAGATTACGTGTGATCCTGGGGTTTCGGCCTTCTCGCCGTGCGTCACGGCGTCGTTGCCTTTCACCGTTACGCCCGATCCTGGCGTCACGGCGTGCTTGATCCTCGCCCTGGACCGTCGGCTCGTCGGCGGATATGTCGGAGACGAACGTCTCCCGCTTGGCTGGCGTGATCCTCTTATTTGGAGGGAGGACACGTGTCACCCGCGGGAAAGCCGGAGTTGATTCGGGTGGAGTCGGCGTATCTTGATGGTGAGGGTGCTGCGCCGCTGCGACGTCCGGAGTAGATCCAATCTGGGTGGCCGTGATGAGATCGACCTTCCGGATCGCATCTGGAGAGTAGTCGGCGTTCATGCGTTCGCCGAGTGCTTGCTGGTAGACGGCTCCGCTGTTCCTGAGTCCCAGCGGGAACCGAGTCGGCGAGGCGATGCCTTGACGAGCGGATTCGGTGAGCTCAATGCATTCACCGATGGAGGCGATGGCGTGATCCATGTCCGCCTCGAACTGGCGTTGGCGTGCAGCCCATCGGCGTCCTCGTTGTTCGGGCGTCTCCTGCACCTTGGGTGGTCGAGGCGGAGTGGACGAAGCAGTCGGCGATGTAGGAGACGGCGCGTTCCCTTCAGATGGCGAGAGAACAACGCCGGCCGTCGCGGTCGCCGAGTGGTTGGCGATGGTTGGCGACGGAGTGGTGATGGTGACGATCCCGTCTGGCGTAGCGTCGAGTCGTGGCGCTGTCTCCTCCGGGGTGGCGTCACGGGTGAAGGAGAGCTCTCCCTCGGGCCCAGCGGTGAAGACCATGGATCCGAAGAAGAACATGGCTCCCTCAGCGATGGAAATCTTCGTGGTCGCCGGCGTGATGACGGCGGAAGTGAATGCCATCGAGCTTGCAGATTGATCTCGTCGATCCTCCCCTACCTGGCGCGCCAACTGTCGGATGTTTGGACCCGGCAGTCCACACAGGGTAGCCTACGTGGTTGATTTGTTGAGGGACAGATCGAGGATCAGAAGTCGATGGTAACACAAGACGCAAGGATTGAACAGGTTCGGGCCGTCGAGATGACGTAATACCCTACGTCCTGTGTTGGGGGTGATTGTATTGCTGTGTATGAAGTTCCTTGAAGGATCTCCGTAGTTGGGTTCTGTCCTAGGTTGAACGATTGCTCGTAATGTCGTGTTCTGGAGGGGGGTCTCAAGGCGCCTTATATAGTCCGGCTGCCTTGAGTTACAAGTCGGCTAGAGAACGTAACCTACCCGAAATACAAGGATTTGATCCTATAACGATTACAGATATCTTTCCCTACAATTCCGGCTAGTTTATCCTGATCTCCGAGCTTCTTGCGGGATACGCCGTGTGCTTTCCTTGCTGCGCGCGTCGTCGCGCCCATTCGGTTCGCCCGACTGGTGGGCCCCCGACTGGTGAGCCAGCCAGTCCGACAAACCGATCCAGATGTACTCGGATTGGGCCGCCCCTTGCTGGTTGGGCCAATCCGCCTTCTGGGTACCCCTGGGGGTCTACCCCCGACAATCATGGACTCATTGAGGGGACCACGGGACGCGTACCAACCAATGATTGACCTCCTTCAAAAGTAATTTTCGTCCTCGCACTATTATTCCTCTTTAGCTCAGCCAAGAATTCCATTTATTTCATATGGTGTGCGCAGGTGTTGAAAAAAGTTTCGTGCAGAGCAAAAAGGTCCATTCAAGGAACAACTTGGTATCAAGGGAGACTTTCCGGTAAATACTACTATACATAGACCAACATCTCTTTTTTTGTTTCATTATCATGATTATGCATGTAATGACTTGACCATTTCTCCTATAAAGTGTTATAGGCAGAATCAAGGCACCAATTTATGTGGATATTATGTCTGTGAGTACATGCACACTCTTGTAGGGCATAAGACGATCGTCACTAATTGGGACCTGACGGTATGTTCCATTTCCATTGAAATCTATATGTATGTATGCATGCATGTGAGTCATAAAAGCTATTATTTATATTTTTCTATTAACCACATCCTCAGATGATGCGTATGAAAGATGAGATCTTACCGGACCAAAGAGTCGCGGCGATTCAAGAGACACTCTGCGGATTTATAATCGATGAGGTCGTGAGCAAGACAGGGGCGTTCTGGTGGGATGGACACGAGCCCGATACAAGGAGCAAATATTAGGAATTTTGTATATGCTCCTTTGAAATCTTGGTGTAAATATTAATATTGAAATCTTGATGTAAATATTAATATTATTGGATTTATCAAAATTTGTTTTATTTAAATATATATAAGTTTAATATTATTACCGTATATATTAATATCAGTATTAATAGTTTAATGCATTAGTGACGTATAACTAATACATATATGGACATATACGTATATTATTATACAGGTATAATACGTATCTCTGTATAAAAGAAACTAGAAAAGAAAAAGAAAAAGAAAAACAGAAAAGAAAAAAAAAGCCCTTTAGTCCCGGTTGGTAATACCAACCGGGACTAAAGGGGCTCCACCCTGGGCGCCGCGTGGAGACCCTTTAGTCCCGGTTGGTATTACCAACCGGGACTAAAGGTGGCTTTTAGTCCCGGGTAAATACCCGGGACTAAAGGCTGGGACCTTTAGTCCCGGTGGCGTAGTCCCGGTTGGATAACCGGGACTAAATCCAGTTTCCAACCGGGACTATATCCGGTTTCTCTACTAGTGATCTGTGTGGAGGCAGATCAGAGTCATCATCCAACACCGCGCCGGACGGAACCTCCGCTGCATTCCCATGTTACATCCACTGGATCAGCAAAGGCACGATTCTCGTCAGTATGCTGAACACCACCTGGCCGGTACTCGCTACCAGAAAACCGAACTATGCCGAGTGTCCCCGGCAAAGGTGGCCTCACGCCGTCTCGAGATATGGCCGTCAGTTAGTTTAATTTGCCGAGAGTGCACAATGGTTTGCCGAGTGTCTGAGAGCACACGGCAAAGATTTGCCGAGTGCCCGATATTTGGCACTCGGCAAACAGGCCTTTGCCGTCACTATTTTGCCGTGTGCCGCAGTGCTGTGGGCCACGCTCGGCAAACCCCTTTGCCAGAGTGTTTAAGGCCCTTTGCCGAGTGTCCCAGACACTCGGCAAAGGGGGGGGGGTTTCCCGTAGTGACTCGTAGTTGGCCGGCCTCATATAACACATGGAATGCACAAAATCTTCAGATTAGTTATTTACCTAGCCCCTTCAATTCGCTCTCTTCCCTTCTGCTCGGCAACAATGCTACGTCTCACATATATGGCAGCTAATCAGATATATGGTGTGCGGCTTGTATGATATATGGTTGACGAACTAATTGATTCACTAGATCTTCCACTCACTCCCTATCAGCTGCGACTGCATTATAGGATCGTACGTATCGATAAATAGCTAGCTTCTAAGCTTGCCAGTGCCATAACAAAACGCTAGAAGGCAAAGCCCACACATGCATCATTCTGCTGCTTAGACGAGAATGAGAGAGGAGATCGGCCAAGAAAGACTTGGACCAGATGGGACGGGATCGCTACGGAGTGGGATGCACCGTGAATTCAGGATAGAGGTTACAATAACAACCTTGCTCCATGGCCTTGATGGATGCATGCAGAAGAGGGCACCGCAGTGGGGTGCAGGCAAGGTTGTTTGGTTACTACCTATGTTGCGTGGGTTGGACAGGCTGGGCCATGTTGTTTGGTTCGCTCCATTGTGGACAGGCCTTAGAGCTTTGGTGAGGTTACCATGTTCCAATTACAAGGTGTCATATGAGACCATAATGTGCATTTTTTATCTAGTTCCTTTCATTACATAATAAAAAAATGTGCAACAGCAGTTCCACAGACCGCACTACCGGAAACTCGAAATACGCCGTGTGCCCGAATCTTTGCCGTGTGCATTACGTCGGGCACACGGCAAAGATACAGTTTGCCGTGTGCCAAACCCAAAACGCACGGCGAAACTACAACACACGGCAAAGGCATAGTTTGCCGTGTGCCGCGAGGAAGACACACGGCAAATACAATCTTTGCCGTGTGCCGGAAACCAGACACACGGTAAAGATCCTCCACGTCAACGGCGCTGTCTCCGTCTTGACGGCCGTTAGGCTTTGCCGTGTGCCCGTACTTGGTTTTGTCCTATAAGTAAGTAATATAATAGGAAAACTTGTGTGAAAAAAATGATATTCAATTTATTAAGTCCAATGTAAAGCTTTGGTAAAAATTTTAGTGCGTAGTTTTAGTAAATTTTGTAGATAATGAGTGAATGGAAATTATTTACATGAAATGTTAAACACACTTTGCCGTGTGCTGCCTGACATGGCACACGGCAAAGTCTTGGTTTGCCGTGTGCCGTAGATCTGGCACACAGCAAAGTCTTGGTTTGCCGTGTGCCGTGGATCTGGCACACGGCAAACTCGCTCACACACTTAACTCTCACACCCGCTCGGTCACTCTCACTCACCCACGCACAGCGGCCGCCCGCGCCCGTCCCACCGCCCCGCCGCACCCGCGCCGCCGCGC
>CM014271.1:59999084-60020433 GCA_004135705.1 Alloteropsis semialata | reverse complement strand
CGCGCGCAGGCCCGCGCGCGCCGGCCTGCCACGCCCCCGGGCCGGCCTGCTGCAAGGTAAGTTTTTTTTTATTTAGCTACTATTTTGTTTAGTTAGTTATGTAGTTAGTAATTTTAGTTAGTTATATGTAGTTAGTTAGCAAATTTTAGTAATTTTAGTTTACTAATTTGTTTAGTAATTTTAGTTAGATATGTAGTTAGTTAGCAAAATAATGTAGCTACTTACCAAATTGATTTAGTTAGTTAGCAATTTTAGGTAGATATATAATTTAGTTAGATTTTAAATTCAATTTTAATTCTCATGTTTGTCAATATGTTGATGTAAAACAATTCAACTCTAGGTATGTCTATGAGATATCAAATTTTGGAATGTGGTTGTCGGCCATCGTGCCCTTAGTTTGTTGCAGGTTTTGGAAACCTCCCGATGCAGGGGAGGTGCTGTCAAAATTTTTAATTGATATTTATTTATTTCTTTTTTCAGGAGAGACGTACTGTTGCACCGTCCTTCGACTCGTCACTTTGCAGCACAGCAAGGTGAGACATTAAAAAACCTACATTTCTTTTCGTATCATGTTCGTGTATCACGTAACCTAGGCGTCTCCCGTTCGAAAGAGATACGGTTGGAAATATGCAGATCTTTGCATATGTATGACCGTATCTGTTTCGAATTGTCCACGTTTTTTGGACAGCCCGAGAATGTGTAGATGAGGTTAATTTCCATGCTATACTTCTATCCAAGACAGAATTTCGGCACCACCTCCATGTTGTTCTCCGGATACACAATCTCCTTCCTAGGACGTGTATTTGGAGAACAGCGGGGAGGTGCTGCCGAAATTCTGTCTCGGATAGAAGTAGAGCATGGAAATTAACCTCATCTACACATCCTCGGGTGGGATTAGGACCTATCTTCACCTATTAGAGCATGATAGACATCGTGTAGATGTAATTGATTTTTATATCACCCACTCATATGTTAAAGGATGGATAATGACCGTGAGTGGATGTACACGGGCTGGCGGGGTAAGCGTGACTGGACCGAAGAATTCGTTCACAAGGTCGAAGATTTCTTGAAAAAGGCATTTCAGAACGGACAGAGTAAAGTGCCGTGTCCCTGTAGCAAGTGTGCAAACAAGATACTTCAATCTCAGTTCCAGATGGGTAAACACATTTGCACCTATGGGTTTGTGGCAAACTATACCCGGTGGATCTGCCATGGTGAGGCCCATCGTGCGAGAGACGAGGTGGTGCGACAACGCATCGAGGATTTTGATGGTGATGCTGGTTGCGGGGACATGTTAGATGACTTTAATCAAGCCCAGTTTGATGAAGGACCCAGTCATGTTAGGGAGGATCCGCCAGAGGCAACCGCAAAGGCCTATTACGACATGTTGTCTTCGGCACAGAAACCATTCCACGACCATACCGATGTTTCTCAATTGGATGCCGTCGGACGCATAATGGCCTTAAAGTCTGAGCTTGGCATAAGTCGAGATGGCTTTGATAAAATGTTGACAGTTTTTGGCAGCCTGCTTCCGGGTGGTCACAAACTGCCACGCAACCTGTATGAGGCACAGAAACTTCTTCGTGCACTTAAGATGCCATACGAGCAGATACATGCTTGTACAAAGGGATGCATCTTGTTTAGAAAAGAACATGCAGATGAAAAGTATTGTCCTAAATGCAAATCATCTAGATATCTGGAGGTAGACTCGGGCGATGGTCATAAGAGGCAGCTCGAAATCCCCGTGAAAATCCTACGGTATCTTCCGTTCATACCGAGAATCCAACGGCTTTACATGACCGAGGAGTCCGCGAAACAAATGACCTGGCACAAAGAAGGCAAGCGATACCGTCCTGAAAACATGGTACATCCAGCCGATGCTGAAGCATGGCGACATTTTGACGTGTGTCATCCAGTGAAAGCAGTGGAGGCTCGTAATGTACGTGTTGCGCTGGCAACTGATGGGTTCAATCCTTATGGAATGTCGGCTGCACCATACACTTGTTGGCCCATGTTCGTTATTCCCCTCAATCTCCCTCCCGGCGTCATCTTTCAACGGCAGACCATATTCTTGTCATTGATAATTCCGGGATATCCAGGGGATAATATGAGTGTGTATATGGAGCCTCTAATTGATGATTTGCTCCGTGCTTGGGATGAAGGAGTATGAACATACGACCGAGCTACAAAGACAAACTTCAAAATGCATGTATGGTACATGTACTCCCTGCATGACATGCCGGCGTATGGGATATTCTGCGGCTGGTGTGTCCACGGGAAGTTCCCATGTCCAGTATGCAAGGCAGCTCTCAAATTCATCTGGTTGACGAAGGGTGGCAAGTATTCTTCGTTCGACAAGCACCGACAATTCCTCCCTATGGACCATCCATTCAGACGGGACATTAAGAACTTTACCAAAGGTGTAATGGTTGAAGAACCCCCACCGCAGATGCTGATAGGTGTCGCGGTTCGTGCGCAGTTAGACGCGCTCAAGGTCAACAAAGAAGGTGGTGGGTTTGAGGGTTATGGTGAGGAACATGCCTGGACTCAGAAGTCGGGCTTGTGGAGGCTCCCCTACATGTGTGACCTTCTTCTTCCACATAACATTGATATGATGCACACTGAAAAGAATGTCGCCGAGGCAACATTCGGTACAGTCATGGACATTTCTGATAAGACAAAGGACAATGTTATGGACATTTCTGATAAGACAAAGGACAATGTTAAGGCTAGAGTGGATCAAGCTAGGATGTGTAATAGACCAAAGTACGACATTCCGCCTCCCAAAGACGGCAAGAAATGGAAAAAGCCTCCAGCCGAATTCGTACTGAAGAAGGAGCAAAGGAGGGAAGTACTAGAATGGTTCAAAACTTTAATGTTTCCTGATGGGTATGCAGCGAATCTGAGGAGGGGGGTGAACTTAGCTACAATGCGAATCAATGGGCTCAAGAGCCATGACTACCACATATGGATTGAGCGGCTTCTTCCGGTGATGGTTCGAGGCTATCTCCCTGATCATGTGTGGCTTGTGCTGGCAGAGTTAAGCAATTTCTTCCGCGTACTTTGTGCTAAGGAATTATCTCGGACTGTGGTTGCAGAAATGGAAAAATTTGCTCCAGTGTTGCTTTGTAAGTTGGAAAAGATCTTTCCGCCCGGTTTTTTCAATCCAATGCAGCATATGATTTTGCACCTCCCGTATGAGGCACGACTGGGGGGTCCTGTGCATGGCCGTTGGTGCTATTCAATTGAGAGGCAACAAAAAGTTCTTCGAACCAAATGTAAAAACAAATGCAAAATTGAAGCTTCCATTGCAGAGGCATACTGTACTGAGGAGGTGTCAAATTTCACAACAAAATACTATGGTGACACTCTTCCGAACGTCCATAATCCACTACCTCGTTACAATGCCAACGAAAATGATTCAAACCTCAGCCTTTTTAGAGGGCAACTCAGAAGTTCAAGTGGTGGCACTCGTAAGACCTTGCAACATGAAGAGTTGCGCAAAATCATGATGTATGTGCTGACCAACCTTTCGGAAGTGGAAAATTACATCCAGTAAGTTCTGAACAAACTAGTTCTCGATTATTTTGCATCCAACCCCTCTTAATCTTGTTCTCGTTCATACAGAGAATTTACTCATCAATTCTGGCGAAGAAATAGGGCACTGACACCACATCAAGTTGATACCCTTCTTAAAAATGGAGCGGGAGGTTCTGCGCCCGATTTTATTTCTTGGTTCAAACATAAGGTACAGTTAAGGCTCGTACTTTTTACGACGTGCGAATAATAACATGAACTATCATGATTTTACTTTCAGGGCCAAAATGATGAGTCTATGAGTCCCGAGTTGAGACAGATTGCCAATGGTTGTGCCTATAGGGTCATGTCATACTCCGGCTATGATGTGAATGGATATCGCTTTCACACAGAAAGCCACGAGCAGAGTCGTCCCAATCGAAGAACCACAAATAGCGGAGTTTGTACGACAGCTAATGATGGGGTCGATTATTATGGCATAATTGAAGAAATATATGAACTAACGTTTCATGGTTGCAAACCTCTTAAGCCGGTCATATTCAAATGCCATTGGTTTGATCCTAACGAAGTGCGACGGACCCCTAATCTTGGACTAGTCGAAATTCGACAGTCATCCGTTTATCCAGGAGACGATGTCTATATTGTGGCTCAACAAGCCACACAAGTTTATTATCTCTCATACCCGTGCAAAACCGACAAACGTCTTCAGGGTTGGGACGTTGTGTACAAGGTGTCGCCACACGGCAAACTACCTGTCCCTAACAATGAAGATTATAACATAGATCCAAACACGTATGACGGAGAGTTCTTTCAAGAAGATGGACTACCAGGGCGTTTTGAGATAGACTTAACCAGAGCGATCGAAATGGAAGTAGACGATGATGAAACGGTTCATGACGAGGATGCTGGAGATGAGGTTTATAATGCGAAGGATTTAGAATTACTTGAGCGATTACAATTAGGGCTTGATGACGATGACAATCCTCCTTTGGAGCACGGGCCTGAATATGAACTCGATATGCAAGATAGTGATGATGAGACTTATGATGCAGCTAATCCTGATCAAGATGACTATTTTTAATACATGTTAGTTTCTAATTATGTGATGTTTATTTTGTAATTATGTTACTCTTTCTTAAATATATACTGATTGGTTTACTGTTTTTAATTGCAGGTGATTGAACAAAGATGGTGGGCGGCGGTGTAGCACGAAAATGTGTGTCTGCTTTCAGAAGAGCTCTTCCAAGCCCTTCTGCGTCGGGGCCCTCGACTTGGGGTCGAGGGAAGGGTCGAGGGAAAGGTGGCCCCAAGGGTGGCCGAAAGGGTCGACCTATACAGCCACCTTCGCCAGAGGAGGAGGAGGAGGAGGAGGAGGAGGAGCAGCAGGAGCAGCGGCAGGAGGACGAATACGTTCCTTCCGAGGAGGAGGAGGAGGAGGAGGAGGAGGCGGAGGCGGAGGCGGAGGAGGAGGAGGCCACGACAAGGGCTATCCCGGCTGTCTGGTTGCGAGGTCCCTCGAGACTTCCGGATAGGCCGATACCTCTTGCTTCCCGCCCAATGATTCAACCCTCTGGGCAAGCGTAAGTAAATTTACATGTTATCAATACCTTTTCATTTCAATACCTTATGATTTCACAATATATCATCTTAATCATTTTTGACAGGGGTTGGCGAGTACTCATCGAATGTGGTCACAACCGCAAGGTCAACGGCATCCTCGGCCTTTTGTGCAGGGAGCACTTCCCGGGCCTGGTCACCATTGGCGGAAGGCAGGAGCCGGCCTGGACGTGGGAGCACTACGTCACCGTCCCAGATCACGTCGATCGGGAAGGAAGGATCTTCGATAACAAGGCGGAGCGGGTCAAGGCCGAGCTGTGGGTAAGTATTCCTCGCACTAAACTACTCAATACATGGCATTCATTTGTAATAATGACTAGATACATCGTGTTTATATGCAGGATTTCTACAGGTGTGCGGATGGGTACGAGGCCCGTGCGGCGGTTGTGGCTCACAACCGATGCGTGAAGCTGGTGAAGGACATGCACTACGAGGCGCAAGTGCAGTGTGTCATCAACTTCAGCGCTCTGTTCATGGGCCAGAAGATAAACAAAGAAGCCGCCAGAAACTTGAAGCTGACCCGGGAGCAGTACTTGCAGGTAATTTTTCATATATTTTCAGATTTAAGAACGGCAAACCTTTTGATATTCTTACGTTTCATTGACTTGATCACGTGTAGGTGCCTGCGTGGTGGTGCCGCAATGATATGGTGTGTTGGGGACGCATAGTGGACAAGTGGTTCACACCAGAGTGGGAGGAGAAGCACAACGCTGGCCGAGAGCGGCGTTTGCTGATGCCTGGTCCCGCACACCATCAAGGCAGCCGTACCAACGACGAATACAGGGCTAAATGGGTATGCTGGTTCATTTTCTTTTTTTGTCATCAAACTACTCAATGTTGCTTCATTTGTCATCAAATTGGTGTTTTGTTTTGCAGTCCGCAGCACATCAAGGCGCTGAGTGCTCCCAGTTCATGGGATGGGCTATGGCGCACAAGGGCAAGGCGTCCGAGGTCACCTACAACCCGGACGACCCGCCCTCGGCGTACTCCAATCCCTCCATCCACACCCGCATCACCGAGTACACAGAAGCGGGACGACAGGTCCATGGGCCAGAGTGGGATCCGAGCGCCCATGACCTGGATGGAGAGCTCGTCATGAGGGTGGGAGGAGGCAAGAAACATGGCCGGTACTACATGGGCGACGGTATTCTAGACACGGCCAGTACTCCCACTCTCCCCCAGGTTCGAGCCAGGAGCACCAGCAGTAGCCCGGCCATATGCCCACGCCTGACACAGTCACAGCTCCAAGTGCAGGAACTTCAGGTTATTTATGTCTTATTCATTGTTCATTCATTTCCTATATATGTTTGATTTGAATTGTGACATTGTGATGAAAAATTGTAGGCCCAGCTAGAGGCGCAAGCGCAAGCACACCAAGCGGCAATAGCGGCGGCGATAGCCGAAGAGAGGCGGATACGGGAGGAGGAACAGGCCAGGCAGCACGCCGAGAACCAGCAGCAGCTGAGCGCGATGTACAACTACATTCGAGCTCTTTCTGTTCAGATTGGTCAGCCCCTGCCCCTACCGCAGATGGTCTTCCCGGCGGCTCCGGCTCCAGAAACTCCTGCGGTGAGTGACTTGAATTCCTTGTATATTCGTTTCAATTATTAGAGACTTAGAGAATATAGAAACTTAGAGTCACTTAGAGACTTAGATTAAATTTTGAATGTTAAAGATTATAACTAGGAGAAATTGAATCTTCTCTCACATTCAATCTATTCTCAATATTGCAGAACCAATCCGCGGCATCGAATACGCCGGACTTGTCGCCGGCATCTCACCGACGTTACAGCCGCAGCAGTTGTTCCCGCCGGATAACCCCCTGCCGTACCCGCCACCGTACCCCCCACCACCGTGAATTTGAACTTTGGAATAATGAACTTGTGACATACTTTGGATTTCCGAACTTGTGACATTGCGAACTTGTCAAACGTATAATGCATTTGTGAATTTGTCTATATTATGTGCCTGTGATGCTATATCAATTGCCTGTGATGCTTATTGTCATTAAATATATGTCTGTCTGATGTTTGTTTGAGAGGGGACCTTTTTACGTGAAAAAATAGCAAAAAAATGGTGAGTTTGGTCACTTCGCCGTGTGTGGCACACGGCAAAGAAGGCCTTTGCCGTGTGCTTTTGCCATGGCACACGGCGAAGGGACCAAACCTGATGGTTCTGGACGAAGCATTGCCATGTGCCAGACTTTGCCGTGTGCCTTTTCAATATTTTACCGTGTGCCGCTCGAAATGCACACGGCAAAGTCTGAAACTTGGCCGTGTGCCTTTGCTTAGGCACACGGCGAAGTTTGAAACTTTGCCGTGTGCCTTTGCCTGGCACACGGCAAACCATGAAACTTTGCCGTGTGCCTTCTCGGGGGCACACGGCGAACTCTGTGGGCCCACGGCCGCCGTCGCCGTCTTCTGTCGCCGTCCCCCGCCGTCTGGCCATCTTTTTTGCCGTGTGCCCTGTGTGACACACGGCAAACGTATTGCCGTGTGCCCGACAAAGGGCCAACGGCGAAGCTGGCTTCGCCGTCGTGACTGGCCGCCGTCGGGGCTTCGCCGTGGGCCACACACGGCAAACCATTTGCCGTGTGGTTTTAGGCCTTCGTCGTGTGCCTGAGACACACGGCGAACTGGCCATTTCCCGTAGTGCCGGTCATGTAGTGGGTAGGGGATATTGCTGTTAGGACAGTGAACTTGTAACAGTAAGCAGTTTTGTACTTTTATGATCCTATTTGTGGCTGGATCGATCGGATCAATAGTCATTTAGTGTGAGTAGGAGATATTTCTGAATGTTTGCCGTCGAACTCGGTGACATTGATCTTGGCACACCCTTCCCTGAAAGGCATATATTTTGTGGCAGAGTGATGCAGCTTCAACCACATTCGTGTTGTAACGTGACTCAATAATAACCTGGGTCAGACTCTGTGTACGTACTTGGTGTTGCTCAGAGAAAGATGAGAAGCGGCTGTTCAACAGCACCACTATTTCTTTAATCTTAGATAGCTAAGGTAGATGTTGCTCAGAGAAAGATGAGTTACACTGGTGGCCGGGTTGGTTGGTGAACCGTGCAGCTCCACCTTGCGTATAAATAGCTACCTTATTATCACATCGTCTTGTAACCAACAAGAATTGGGGATGGAAAACGAGGAACATCATGTCGGTTTTTTATACCGATTAGCCTACTATGGGGGTCCCCAAGGTAGTGATTTGTACGGTGGGGGGATCGCCAGACCGGAAGCCTGAAGGTAAATGCGGGACATAAAACATGATTTAGACAGGTTCGGGCCGCCAAGGCAGCGTACCCTACGTCCTGTTTGGAGTATTGTATATTGCGCCCTACGCCGAGGTGTTTTCGATGCCCATCTAGGTGCCCCGGCCCTCCTTTATACAGTCCGGGGAGTGGGTTAGTAGTCGGCTACAAGGTAGGAGTCCTAGTAGGATTACATGGTATGGGTCTAGACCTGGGACTGGATTTGACCTAATCCAAATCCAATTGGATTTTGGCACTTTGGATTCGACTGGATTTGGATCTAATTGGACCGTAGACATCCACCTGTTTTTATCCAATAGTGTTGGATTATGTTGGACAAAAAAAATCAGGATAATCCAACAACAGTAGGATTTTTCAGAGAAGCAAGGTAATTTTTGCTACATCTATATGTGGCTTAGGACGTGGGGCCCACATATAGATATGACTACACCAATTTTGCACGAAGTAGCGGACTGTGATTTTAAGACATCTCCAACAAATTTCGATCAAATCCGCTAAAATTTTCAGGTGTGAACGCGAGCTTTTAATTTTAGGGTCCGGCTTTCGACGTGGGGCCCACATGTACATATGGCTACACCGATTTGCACGGAGTAGCGGATCGTCGTTCTGAGACATCTCCACCAATTTTTGGTCAAATCCGCTAAAATTTTAAGGTGTAGACGCAAGCTTTTAATTTTAGGGTCCGACTTTGAACGTGGGGCCCACATGACTTAAAAAGGTCGGGTAAGCGTCTCGAATGGAGGCAATCTCCTTCCGGCTCAACCTGGCACTTCATCGGCCCATGAGGCCATGACAACGCCCATAACGCCCATAGTGGTACTTGCATCCGTGCATGGAGTCTCGTCTAGATGGGAACTTAATTAATCTTATTGGTTAATTGGATCATTGAACGGACATTGGATTTTGAGCAGTTGGATTGGATTGGACTGGATTTTTTTTCCCCTGTCAGTTGGACTGGAATGGATTTGGACTTCTTATTGTTTGGATTTCCTTGGATCCCTTTGATTTGGATATGGATTTTAATCCATTACCACGTCTATATGGGTCCTAGTAGTATTACAGGGGAATTTTCTAATAGGAGTCCGCCCTCTTCCTTCCTTTTGGGGTACTAGGGATGTATCGCCGATAGGCCCCCGAGCGCTTCATAGTCGTATGCAGCAGTCTTCGAGTACATTTTCGATCCTCGCCGAGTACTTTTGGTGCTCTTCGAGTACTTTGCTTGCAGAATCTTTAAAGTTAAGCGAAGCTGCCATGAGGGTATGGTGTGCTCAAAGTATTGATCATCTTGATATACGGAGAGCGGCAAAAGTCGCACTCCATGTGGAGTAGCCCCCGAGCCTTAGGTTGAATCAAAGAATCAGGCTGAGGGTCAAATCTTGAATCTGCTTCTTCCGTCTTGAAAAAAGCGATTGATGGGTGTTGGTTATCAGCCCCCGAGCCTTGGAATGATTGAATAATCAATCCAAGGTTCTTTATCTTCACGAAAGTCATCATCCGAGTAGTTCTACGGGGTCCAGCCCCCGAGCTCATGCGCCAGGTGAGCTGCGCTGGAGCCAAGTCGAGTAGTAATTGGGTGCTTAGTCCCCGAGCTTGAGAGATAGCAGAGCCACCGGAAGTACGTTGAGCGTCCTGGAGAGTCATCGCCAAAGCTTGATCAAAAAGAAAAGATACGTACATTATGTAGCATTTTTGTACAGTACATTGAAAGTACTAAAATTCATTGGATAATGAATATAAGCGTAAAAGTTGCATCATGCACTTATTTTGGTCGTATTTCTCCCGAGTAGTTAGCCTATTACGTTTAAGCACCTGGTCCCCGCATTAGCCGTTGCTCATAGCGTGTATGAGACGGACTCATTTACGCATGTGGGGACGTTAGGCTTGACAGGAAGAGCCGTGGTTTCATGGATTAAGGCGTGTGCTACCCGGGTGACCTTAAGAGATAGACAAAATAAGGTTGATTTTGCGATGAAAGAGACCGCAATTGCTCGAGAGTAGTCGACGAATGCATCCATAGGGTGTAGCATCTGTGAGCCCTACACAACTTGGTAACAAGCCGCGGGCGGAGCCCTTCAAACTCGATGTACCAAGCATGTGGGCGGCGCCCTACAAACTCGATCTACCAAGCGCGTGGATAGTGCCCTACGCACTCGATCTACCAAGTCTGCGGGCTGTTCGTCAGCAGACCCCAGAAGTAATCGATCACGGAGTAGCCCCCGAGGGTAATTCCCATCAAAGAGCATACCAAAGTAGCTGGCACATGGCCAATCTTGTGAAAACAAGATAAAGAAGTTAAAAATTAATCGAAACAAGTAACTTAGCTTGATTCATGGACGATAGTCGACAAAGCCGTGCACGATCATTGATGGAGCCGCGACGGTTGTTGATGAAGCCGACTAGTTGGAGTTGATTCTGACTAGTTGTTGGCGGAGTAGTGTCCGCTCCCAACTAGTTGCTTAGTCGAGATGAGTAGTCGAGATGTCAATGGGTAGTCGAAGTAGTCGTCGGTGAGTAGTCGAAGTAGTCGCTGAGTTGTTCTGAGTCGAGCCGAGTAATTTGTCATCAAATCCGAGTAGTTCAAGATGTTGCTTCGGACTTGGTAACGGTCTAATCTCCGCCTTGAACTCGACTAGGAAAATCCAAGTAGGATTACATGGTATGAGTCCTAGTAGGATTACATGGTATGAGTCCTAGTAGGATTACAGAGGAATTCTAATAGGAGTCCGTCTTTTTCCTTCCTTTTCGGGTACTAGGGATGTATCCCCGACACACCAGCAGTCTGCTATCAGTAGGCAATGGCAGCAGCTTGTAGACAGATCTTAGAGGGAGACAAGCTAAGAGAAAGAGCTCAAATCTCATCCAATACACAGTTCCAAAGAAATTTCCTAATAGGGGCCATGCCCACCTATGGCGACAACAAAGCTTCTCCGATCCAATCCTGTCGGTGGTTCATGTTCCTAGGATCGGAGTGGGATGCAAGAGAAATTTTGGGGAGGGTACGGGAGAAAACATCAAGAACCACATGGACTCTGATCTATGATTACTCCTTGCAGTAGCCACACCTGCTGGTACCAAGGGCACGAAGCGAAGTCACTTGAGAGCTCAAACTCGACCAGCAGGCGGAGCATAGCTTGTTTGTAGCAGTAATCAATGTGTTGGATGTTGTAACTTGGCATGCTTGGGTTTAGATGGAGGATTCCTAGAGATTATTGACGCTAACTCACGCCAGAGTACACTAAGGACCTTGAGTGCAACCTATGGAGCACATTTTCAACACGCTATTGCGTGGGCCAAAGATTCCAATCTTCTAATCCAGAATCTCTAGTCTCACCAACGATCTTGAGTGAATCCTCGAACGCTAATCTGGGAGGGACAAGTCACGGTGAGCACACTAGTGTGCCCTAAACTCGGCAAGCCAGCTAAAGGCTAAAGCGCCTCCTCGCGTCATTGAATCAAGAGAAACTACCACATATAACTACAAAAAATCCTTTAATCCATAACGCTCAAATTTCGTCACAGATCACTAAAAAACGTCATAAAACAGTATCTATGACAATCTCAAATTTCATCATGTATTAAGCGTCATAGATTACACCTCGTGACGTTTTTAGCGAAATCGTCACGGATTAACTTAATCCATGACATTTTAAAATCGTCATAAAATAAGCTCTAGCCCACATAGCCCAGCCCAAGTCCATAATTTATGACAAAAATAAACGTCACAGATTCAATTACCATGTCAAACATAAATGACATGGAGGATGACATGGCCGATGACGTGGCTGCTGACATGGCCGATGATTTGGCAAATGACGGGGCCAATGATGTGGCAAATGACGCAACCAATGATGTGGCAATTGACACGGCCAATGATATGGCAAACAGTGATGACGTGGCTGATGACGTCATCACCGCAGCCCATTTGTGGATGGGCCCAATTCAAAGTGGACCGATTAAATGGGCCAAACATTTCTAGAACAAAATATCATAATACTACCCCAAATCTGCAATAAAGCCCATATAAACAACACAACCATTTCAGCCCAACAAAATATATAAACCAGCCCATGACAACATAACAAGTTAATATCTCATCACACAAACAAGTTCTGAACCATCATCTCATCACATACATACAATATCATATTTTTTTTATTCAGCATGAAATCACATGGTCTAAGTTTAGTCTTTAGTCTAGAAGAAAATATCGTAATACTGCAAACAAAAATATAGCTTCAAGCAAAGCTATGCTTCCAAGACCACCTTATTTTGCATCCATCTTGGCTAAACTCATTGCAGACTTGCAAATATATACCACATAGTGAGGTCGACTTGCAGTACATACATTAGTTACTTAAATAACACTAGTGGAGAGGCACGTGCCACGGGCACGTACTAAAAAAACTTATAATCATAAGAGTTCTATATTTCTAGAAAATCTAGTACGAATAATTTACTACTTATAGAAAACATGATATGCGGATCTATTTTCAAAAAGAAAACTAATATATAAGAATTTTTATTTAGTAACCCAAAATCACATCGAAATTATTGTGCGCACACACGTGTTTAAAATAAATCAAGTTTTTTATGAAAAAAGTATTAACCATCAAATCAAAAATCTAGTAAACAATAACTTTATATTTATAGCAAAAAAGTTACACATGACAATGACGTATTTACAATATTCTAATAAAAAAGAATTCGATGGTTAACGATTTCAAGTCAAGCATTGTGCATACTATAAATATTCAATAGAGTAAATGTGCCTAGGTGTGTTTAAAAAAATTAAATATTTTTAAAAAACTATTACCATTAAATTAGGTTTCCATAGATATAAAGTCCACAAAGGAGGATTGCAATTTTAGTGCAATTTCAATCCCAAATTTTTCTTAACATAATAGAGTGCACACGCACATGTTTAAAAGAAATCATGTTTGGTAATTAGTAAAACAAGTTATCAAATATTTATTATTTTTCCAACTGTATAATCTATTTACTCACGGTCTCATATTTTGTCGTGAATCATATAATCAATTGGGAGCCGGTTAACCTGTGACCCCGACCGGCCCTGCCACAACCACACTGATCCCGTCGGCCATTGACTCCGCATCCTTCTCCTTTGCCTGACCATCCTCCCTCCTCCGCTCGTCTCCACCACGGTCAGCGGCCGACGGCGCCTCGCTGCCAGACGCTCCACCCACCTCAAGCCTCTACCCTTCCTAATTACTCGCGCTCCTGTCCCTGCTGTCGGCTTCGCCCACAGAACATGATGAGTGGGAGAGCTAATTCCCTGCAAGGACTGCAAATTAGCATTGAGAACATTCTATTAGTGTAGCAAAAAATTTAATAAACATAGTTCAGCAATGAGATAGGAACACACAACTTGTATTCCTATATAGGTACACATGTACAAATCAAACTCAGTATCTTTTGCACACACTGCTGCTTCCGAAATGAAGAGTAGAATTCTCTCTCTCTCTTAATGAAATGACATGCATCTCTCCTGTGTAGTTCGATGAAAAAGGTAGAACAATTTTACCAATATGGAGTACAATACACAAATAAAGGCCTGAGAAAAATATTAGCTATTCCAACTGACACATCTATAAAAAAAACAATCTTATGTTTGGTAAATTTTCACATGAAATTACTGCCATTATTTGCACAACATCCAAGTGAAAAGTGTAGATAACAAAAATTAACTTGAATTCACAAATCATGTGGCAAAATGCAGTGCACAAGTTCATCAAAAATCTAAATATATAGCCAAATAACAACAGCCATATTGAGAGAGCTTGTGAAAAAAGGAAAACCATAGTAATCTATGGCCATGAAGCAGTAGAGTGGCACCACATCACCCTGTTCTTATCCACCATGGCACCTCCTTATTTGTCTCTCAGAACAAAAGTTGATATATTTTTTAGTAATCAAGAATAATTGAATCTACCTAGGCCGTCAGGGATGAGCTTATGTTCAACAATAACCCAAATGTACCCTTCGATCAAGAAATTGGGAACCCGAGAATCACGGGCCAAAACAAATCAAACTCACCCAAATAACCAATCCTAATTGTACACAAAATATGAAGAACTCCCATTCTTAATCAACTCGTACAACTGAAGGTTTACTAAAAGTACACAATCATATTTTGAACAGAAATGAACCTGAAATTACAATTTGGACAACAATCAGATCTCAAAGTTGGACAGGAAAAATATAAGTGAAGAACTAACACTAAGGCTACTCCCCAATATTTTTTGTCAAACACGCATGAGAGCTGCGTATAAATATATTAAGAAGAAAAATAGCATCAGAAACCCAAATGACACCTAGGAGGAAAAAATCCTGCCGTTATCAGAAACCCCAAGGCTACTCCACAGTTACAATTCTGAATCTTTTCAAAGTTGCATGACGACGAATGCATTAAATGGCGTTCGCTGCGGGAGCAACAATAAAAAATTTCAATTTTACCTGGTAAAGTGCTCAAAATCATTAGGAATAATTTTCACATTGTGTCTATGCAAGGGGAAGCAAGAAATAATTAACCACCAGCAACAAGTGTCTCTTTTGTTTGCCAAGAGCTAAAACTAAATTATTTGATTAGGACAGTTCTAGTGAAACTTAAGCAATAAATTAAGAGATTAGATCGCTAATCACCCTTAAGTTCCTTTTGTACATGATCAATAAAGATTTTATATACATTACCTGAACTCGACTTGTATCAACCAAAACCAAATGCCCTTTTTTGGAGTGATTATTCACCACATCTGAATACAACTACTAAAAGCAGAAGATTGCCCACTTAGAACAATGAGCAAGAACTTTCATCTAAGTGTGAAAGAAAACATTCTGAAATATTTCATGAAAAGGCTATATCTAGCTTGAAAGAAAACATTCTGAAATATTTCATGAAAAGGCTATATCTAGCTTCCCACAATTTTGTCATCAACATTGTGTATTAAGTTTTCATGAAAAGGTTACTTCTAGCAGAAACCAGTGCTTCCATTGTAAAATAACAATCCAAAAAGTGAGTATACATTTGCTTCCATTCTGAAATATACATTTGCATCAACCTCGAGAATGATACACCAAAATGTTTCCTTCCCTAATTGTTTTGTTCTATGAGAATGATACACCAAACTTGAGGCAACCATAGATACTGTATTACGACTAAAAGACTGCAGAATGTGACTCACCTCGAGATTTCTCCATTGTGCAACGGTGTAAGCAATAAGGAAAGTTTTGTAAATTTCCCAATTATTGAATATTTGTTAAATGTCAAATTTTCTTATATTCTTTATAAACCACATTTTACACTCCTGAAAAATAAAATTAATAGTCAAATGGATGTCTTCTAATTCAGAGGCATGAACCGAGAGAGAAATTGGGTATCAACTACACCTATTATTGTATCTCTTGTTAAATAACTCATGCAGAGTCCTAAGACCCTCTTAGGTATTTTGTCGCTTCTTGTAGACAGATATTTTCCATGCATGAGTTGCATAGCATCTTAGATTTTTTTACCATAGTATGACTGAATTCCTCACCATAGCTTGTTTCGCAGCTGCTCTGATCATGCCCAGTTGTCTTGCAGATGATATGAAAAATATTTGGCCACTGAAAGAACAGCTTCAATAGAACACGCTTAGAAATGTGTGTAAAACATCCTGACAATAGCCTAAATAAAATACATTACAATATTGGTCTTTCTTTGGATAATCAAAATGAATGATGATGTAGACATAAACACAAACACCTGGTGTGCAGTAAAGGAGGGGCTACTGCAAGGAACAAACAATGCTACGATCCCACATAAAAGTTCACTGCCTCGATGGGAATTCAATGTTCACTTGGCATTGGATGAGAATATGACTGGCAATTTGCACGTACATAAGGAGTTAAGCACATTGGGAAAAGAGAAGGCAACAATCTGAGAGGCCAAGGAGAAGGTTTAATGAACTCACCAGAGGCCATGTGCACCGGCATCTCTACAAATGGTATGCATCAGGATTATCTCTCCGCAGTCGTCCGCGTTCGTGAGGCGACCATCGTGTGTGTAGCGTGGCCAAGATGATCTGCGAGCGGAGACTTAACATCAGTCAGATTAGGGTAGGTGTTGAGGAAGGAAGGTAGGGATGAACGTGAATGGTACCAAGGTATGGACTGCTGCTTCGCGTAATGCACCAACCGAAGCGTACGGCGAGGCCGGCCATGGCGGCCGGAACAGGCGGGGTCCTTCCAGAATGTTTCAAGGCGGACGCCCTTGTGCTCAAAGCCGCCGTCACAGTGGCAATGGTGAGGCAAGGCACTGCGGGGCAGCGGTAACATCATCTTCGGCCGTGAGTACGTCTCCTCCCTGCCGCCGCCTCATGGGAGATGAGCCGCTGCCGTATGCCTCCTCTAGGATCATGATTCATGAGCCGCCGTCGGCAAGGAAACGGGGAAACAATCGCGGGCATGCTGCAGATGAAAGAATGAAAGAAGAAGGAAACAAATGCGGCAGACAGATACAAGTAGCAGACAGCATGCAAAATTTGGAAACAATTTGATTGAAACCATCAGCCACCAAAAAAGGCAATTAGCAGGCAGGCAATAAGAAAACCATCCGCGAAAAATGCAAAATTTGGAAACAATTTGATTGAAACCATCAGCCACCAAAAAAGGCAATTAGCAGGCAGGCAATAAGGAAACCATCTGCGAAAAACGACGCGGGATTGAAAATTCGAAGAGTGGGTACAGCAGTGGGTAACTCCAACGCGCGGTGACGAAAACATAAATTTTTTTGCCGCAGCTATTTTCTAACGATCAACTTTTCCCTCTCCCCCTTTCGTCAAACTTTTTGGTCTGCCTTGTGGGCCCATCTAAGGAAGTTGTGAGAGGTAAGGCTGGGTAGGCGTTAGGTGAGAATTGTTTTCAAATGTTATTCTCTTTATAGTATAGAAAAGGTCAAGAAAAAAATACTAAATTAGAATGCAGATAATTACTGTAACTAGCAGTAAGGGCAGGTATGTGATCCATCCTGTGGGAACTGAATAGTTTGCTATAACATTCCTACAAAACTCTCATAAAATTCTTGTTGTCAGGACAACAAATATGTTAGCAATCTAAGGAACTTGTGTCTCTGCATTTTTAATAATAGATTGTCATTACAAGTTTACATGAACCGGACTCCTCAAATTGGATTAACAAGTATGATAGTTATTCTGGAGAAGATAAGCTCACCATTACTTGGCCGAGACCCTCAATCTGCCCTTGGAAAGTTTCCAGTTTGCTCTGAACATGAAGGAGCACGGTAGTCTCCTGGACAGATTGAACAAACCATTCAGTATATATCATATTCAGTTAAGAAAAAGGAAAATCTTAGCAAGGTCATTTGTTTGAAGTAGAACTAAAAGATATCCTAGTCCCTGTTATCACACAATCTCTCGATATGCAATAAACTAAGATACAGCAAGCATTAAAAGTTTCTTGCATACGGCTGAAACCAATTATTATTTTGAGTAAGTAGGCTGCTGCAATGGAGATCACCGCACAAAAGCTAAGAGCACTGAAACTAAGAATTAGGCTAAGAAGTCCTTCGGAGATTAACTAAGACATTACTACAAAAAAATCAGAGCAAGTAACAGAGCACAAGAGAGGGAGATCTTCACGTAAAGCATACATAATTTAAAGCACGGCAGCACATTTGCTTCTCCCAAACTTAACTTCCATCAGGCTTCAGCGCATACATAAAGCATGCATGACAGGAGAATTCAGAGATGTAGAGCCAAAATGCTACAAAATAACAGGGCAACAAATTTTAGGAAGATAGAACTATTGTACTTGAAAAGATAAGACCTGCATACAGAACAAGGACCCCCAGGTCATAAATAGATACATAGTAATGCAAAGCTATATAGTACGGAGTGAATTTTCCTTGTCAGTCATTGATACCTGAAAGCTAGCAAAATAAATTGGGTTTTATACAAACTGAAATGGCAGTGTTTTCTAGTAGATTTAGTTGTTCAGATTTAAAATAAACAACGGTTGTTGTTCTGTCTGTATCTAAGCAAGGATATTTCACCAAATGCATATAGTTGAGCTCAGGGATCAGTGCTTTACAAATTGCAGATTTAAATTGGATAGCACGTTTTGCTTTGAACAACAAGCTTGTGATATAGTGTGCCAAAATTCCAGGGCATTGTACTCTCTACTCCTAATCTCTATCTCTACTCCTAAAAAGAACCAAATGTCGCGTTTCCCCGTCCGTCGTAGGTCCTTTGGCACCCGGCGATTTCGTCCGCCCTACGACGCCCCCTTTCCTTCGTACCCCTCGCCCGATCGCCACGCCCCCCATTCCTTCGTACCTCCTCTCCCGCTGATCGCGCATCCCCGCCCGATCGCGCCCTCACGCCCGCCGCCGCCCTTCTCACGACGCTCCCCTCGCATTCCGTCGTATGTCACTCGCCCTCGCGTGAACCAACAGACGGCGCCCCTCACAGCCTCGCTGATCCCACGCCGCGACGGGGCAGACCCACCACGCAGCCGCGCCCGCCGCGGTGATCCAGAGGCCGCTGGAGCTGGCGCACATGCTGCCGCCGTCCATCTAGGTCGAGCGGGAGCGCGTCCGGCTCTCGGCGGCCGAGGGCATCGCGGCGGCCAGCACGCTGGCGCCGTGCGGATCCTGGACACCCAACTGAAGGAGGTGGAAGGGTCGGCGGCGGAGGCGGCCGGCGACGACCCGACGTGCGAGGCGCTCAAAGAGGAGTTGTGCGACCTGAGCGCCCGCGTCGGCGACCGGCGGGAGTACCAGCAGACGGGGCGCGCGTGCCTGCTCGCCGGCATGAGCTCACACGCGCAGCAGCGGGCGTCGGGGGTGGAGCTGCAGGGGTCGGCGGGGAAGGCTTCTGGTGCTGCTGCTGCTAGGGCGTACCTGACTCCCAAGATGGAGGAGATGGTGTAGCTGTCGCGTGAGAGCAGCAGGAAGCGTGGCAGCAGCCAGCGCCCAGGCGGCATGTCCTTGCAGGTTATCAAACAGGTCAAGCAAGATCTCAGCGACAACTTCTGATGAGCCAGAGATCCTATCTGTGGCTACAATGCGTTTATATGGCTTTGATGGAGACAAGCCTCTTCATCATTTGCTACTGCATATTGGGATATCATCATTGCCAGGTTAATTGATTCATTGCCATACAACTTCTCAATCAGCAGAGGCATAATTCACTTTAAAAAACCATTAATGTTTACATCCTCACAACACATACTCTAAATTTTCAAAGATGTTCAGAGTGGGTTGGGGTGACAAGAGTGCAACAAAAATGTGAGTATCCTATTGCCTGGTTTTCAAAGGTGTTCTCAATCTTTTTGTTCTTTATTAGGGCACATACAGAATTGATATGTTCATTTGTTCACTATAGAAGCATAGGAGGGATAGTCATGCTCATGCAGCATACTCGGCAAGCGAAGTAGACACGGATCGCTGCTGGAATGGATTTTCTGAAGAAAGGTGATCTGTCTCTATCTTTCAAGAGCATACCAGAATTTAAACCAATTTCTACCACACTTTTCTACACCAGCATTTGATAGAACCTTATTCCTTGAGTTTAAACTACCCCTTTATTGCTTAATTTTCTTATTTCTGTTGGATTTTTTTGACTGCACATAGCTGCTGCTGTGTTCTTGACTACTGCGGTTTTACTTTAGCCTATGGAATGCAAAGTGATATCTGCATATTGATTATGCTTCATCATATGGTTCGGTGTATAGTCGCTATTCAATGGGAGGGTGGTGGGAGATATAATAATTGCCAAAGTGTAACTATTCAATGGGAGGGGGTGGGAGATATAATAATTGCCAAGCGTAAAAGGTTTGATTAATAGCTTTGCTGTCTGGAGCAACGCACAACACTTAGCTATTTAATTGTTATATGCTTTTAGCGTTTTCATTTAAAAATACAGAATAATCAAACCTAGGGAGTGCTGATCATGTGTTCACTTTGGTGTGCTTTGTGTTAAATATATGGGAGAAGCAAATTAAGGTTGTTCACATTATATAGGACTGCAAGGTTTGTGCTTGATGCATGAGTTGAAAAAATATTTTAATACTGGGGTAGTGTATCTACACAACCCCTGCAGTTTGTCCCATGCATTTGATCTGGTAGTATTGCTGATATTGGACCTAGGTGGTACATGACAGATGAACATATTGAATAGATGATCTTTCTGGTCACCTTGGCTCACTATTGTGCACTGTACATTCCTGAAGGGCAGTTTGGTTGGGTAAATCTTTCATGTAAATTTCTGATTCCAACTCAACTGTTTGTTTTTTTTAGGTCTTTAACAAGCATGGGGGTTCAGATGCACAGTTCGGTCCTGCCCTTCATCGACATCTCATTGGAAATTTGTTGCCTAAATTGGTGGAGGCTTCATCTGTAATTTACGGTAATTGATTTTTCAAAGATTGTGCTATTGTGACCTCCGAGATTTTTATGTGTTAATCCATAGTCGACAGGATGGCCAAACAATGAGATGTGATTTTGTGACAAATGTATTGTCGTTTGAAGCAAATGTCTCTACATGAAATTACTACCGTCTGATATAAAAGAATATAAAAGAATACCTTAGCAAGATAAAAAAATATGAAATAAAATAGAATTTTTTGTCGAATAGTTTCAATCATGTTAATACAATTTTATTTGTTTTCGATAGAACTAAAGTACCAGTTGAACTTTTTTAAATTATTGATGATTTGTTTGAGTCATATTATCCAACTCATTCATATTATTGTGTATTCGCTTGAATTATAAAATATATGTGTGTGTCTGTCACACATATTTGATAATCTAAATAAGCATGTTTTTTGTCGCGCCAATTTTATGGCTTGTACAACTTTGTTTCCTTCCCGTAGCAACGCACGGGCACGAATCTAGTATATATAT
>CM014271.1:59915641-59999040 GCA_004135705.1 Alloteropsis semialata | reverse complement strand
TCATATCCCGCGTGGATTCCGGGATCGGAGAGGCCACGACGCACTGTAGCGGCGATTTTTCGATGCTGTGGGCCGCGCCGGGTTGCGTTTGTGTGTTTCATGGGCCTCTTGGGCGGGTTCGAGCGCGTGTGGGCTGAAGAAAACGGAGCTCTGAGGCTGTCTCTGGTTGCTGCCGCCATGGGTCGAAGGCGTTACCGTTTGTGTGTTTCGCGGCCCGCTTGGTCTCGTGGCCGTAGGCCTCGCATTCGCTGTTCGGCCTGGTGGGTTGCGTTGTTTTGTTCTGCTCACGCGAGATGCCAGGGTTCCTCTCAGTCTCGGCTGCTTCTCGTCCTCATCCGTCGGCCGCCGCATTTCCTCGACCGCGTCGCCCTCCCCTCCCTCTTCGCTGCTCGGCGTCGCTGTTCCGCCGCTGCTCGGCGTCGCCGTCGTGGGTTCCAGGTACTGTGAATCCTTTTCCCGTTTTGCTTCGTGCCGTGGGTTCGATTCGTTCCCCCTGCTTCCGTTTTCCGCCGTCTCCCTTCTGCTGCCGTCCCGGCCGTCCGTCCCCCTGCCTGGGGCCGTCGTCTTCGGTCGCCGACTCGCCGTCGTTCCTGGTTGCCTCTTTGGGCGCCTCGGCGGGGTGCGCCGCGATTCGCCGGTGATTGACCGCCGGCGTTGGCTCTGCTGCGGGCCGCCGTCTCTGCTCTTCCTCGCGCCTGCTGCCTGGATCCGTTGGCAAGCACGATGGCTCGGTGGCCGGCCGCCTATACTTCGTCGCCGCGGGGGAGCGCTCAGCCTCCTTCGCGCGCCGCACCACGCTCAGCCAAGGGATCTCGCTCCCGGACGCACTCCGCCTCTGCTACCGCGTCGAGGACATCACCAAAGAGGAACAAGGTCAGTGCGTGCTGATGCCTTGGTCGTCTGCCGAGTTAATCGATCCAACTTTCAATCTATTATCGTTCCATCTTCCAATATTTTTTCTCCTGTATCGGTGCGCCTTGGCGGCTCGGCAACTCGCAAACGTTGTTGAAGCCGAGCGACTCATGCGCGTCAGGCCGGAGGGCGCCGCCGTGGGAGGTGACGGACGTCCGACGAGCAACGACGTCCGATCCGAGAGACCGAGATCCTGAGGCCCGAGCGTCCTGCGTCCGTCTGTCAGTCCGTTGCAGCAGACCAGCATCTCCGTCAGTCCATGGCAGCAGATTTGTTGGTCATGAAAAGTTCATGGTAATCTGAATTCTCTTAAATGTCTCTCTATCCCCGATCATCAGTCTCCTATGGGCTATGGCCTCTGGCCAATTGATACTTTTTTGCATGCAGGGATGCACCTCCGACTCCCATGTTTTTTTTAGTGGATGCTCACATCAATCAGCAGTAGCAAGGAGCAGCCAATCAGGAGACAATCAAAATATAGAATACAACTATACAAGGTATATATTATATTGATGACAATCGATTTTTCCCTATCCCAGATTCTCAATGACCACACTCATTGCTAATTATGTTTGTTATAATAGTCGTCATGTCTATCTGACATCTGCCCCAGTCATTATCAGGCACCTAGCCCCTCCTGGTAAGGCCTACAACCTTTCAATGGATTATGAACCAAGATATCCTTTTATGATGTCAGCTGCTCAATGTGCTCTGCATTGCATGTTATCGAATTTCTGATTTTAGTATTAAAGGGCTTTTTCCATTTCCCTTCTGAAATGATTGAACCTGTTGTACGTCGGTTTCATTGCTTCTCACAATGTTGTATTGCCTATGTATCAGATCAACTGAATTTTCTTAATAAACAAAGGCAGATTGGTACTATATACGGTATGTACCTCTATACCTATTGACAACTAGCAATTGTCATGTAGTAAATTTTGGGCACAATTAATGTCACAGCTAGCATGCTTGTCTTTTTCTCACTGCTGTTATGGAGAAGTCCAACCATTATGGCACAATGGTTATCTTACATAATTTGTTGATTTTTGAAAATTTTCATCTGAACACATGAGTTGTTGCATTAGGCCTGGCGTAACCTGCGAGCAATTGGCCTACATAGGACTGAGAAGAAAGTTAGTATTGCTTGCAGGTCTTAAGCATTTCCAATTCTGTATATCTGGAAAATCCCTTCGCCAGTTTAAGGCTTTGGGATTTCATGTTCAGCATATTCACTTCACTACTACTGCTGCTAACATATGCATATTTTCTCTGCATACATGTTCTGTGATTGCACCATGGCTTGGGAGGACATACAGAAGATGACGACGGACCTGCTAGGAGCATGAGGGGAAACTCAGCCTGTTATTGGTCGTCTCAGGTAATAAGTTGGATTCTGGCCCGATGAGCAACTAGACCTTACAAAACTGGATATCTTCTTGTGTTTGGCATTGCTCTTTAATTGATCCCATTTGTTTTGGTCTGATAGATTTGGTATTGCCTACTTAGTGCTCATCAAGTAAAAACAATTGCCGCTCCCGTTGATATGTGCATACCAATGAAGCTTAATGCCGTCAATCGTCAAAACAAAAAACTAACAAATACCACTATACTATACATCATGAGTTATCAAGGATGGCTATGCCGTCTATTATTTCGAAGTCTGAATTTGGTGCCCTGATTGTAGGAATCACTAATGATACAAACAACCCTTCTGTGGATACTTTCCGGATGACAGCCTTGCATATGCTCAAGCTTTTTGGTGTTCCTCTGGAGGGATTGGAGCTAAAGATTGATAGCCAAGGATCTCCTCTTGGTGGTGGTGAGGTGTTTCTTCGGGTTCCCAATTTAAATAGCACATTGGTAACAGTGTGTTTCATTTTGATTTTCCATTGATTATATGCCAATTCTGCCAACATTGGCATGTGATTCCAAGTACCTTCACATGCAGCAATGTTGTGGCGCCGTGCACGTTCTACAGCTCAGGACCAGCGAGTAGGTATCCTCTATTTGTTAACCTAGAGTCCTGAAATAGTTATTCTAAACATCTGAATTTGATATGGTATGCCTTTCTTAATGTTAACAGAAATGAATCTGGCTAGCCGTATGCTAAACAGGCAGTAACACATGGCTATATGTACATTTAATCGGGGAAAACGAATGTTCAGGTTTGTATTAACTGAATAATGTTGCTGCTAATTGTTGGTGCCGGCTAGTGTAAGTGCCGAGTTGATACCATTTATGGCTTTCAAACATTGCTTTAGCAGCTAGCAGGATGTACATGTCTGGCTTCCTGAAGTGACGAGAAAGCAGAGTCAGTTCAGACTTCAGAGTGGCTGCCTTCTATCGACATACATCCATGTTGGTGTTCTGCCCAGTACATGCAGTAGGCATTTATAGCTCAAGTAGGCATGCACTGAGCTACTAATAAGCATAGGTTACTGCAGGTTTATGTGACCACTTGATTTGCATCCTGATCCTATCTTGATGGGGACAAATCAAGATACGGCGTCCGCACCCTCACATCTTTGAAATCCATGCGTGCCAGCATGAGGCTGTAGTAGAGACAGATCACCGATGGCTCCAGGAGGTATGTCGTGCGTATATTCATCTCTCTCTCTGCCTGAAAATTCATACGTGCTCATGTATCCACATGTTATATATTGTAGGCCTATCTACTGCAAATTCGAATGCAAGTATTCCAGTTCACAGAGCATTTTATTCTTCTGAGAGCGGCTACATACGTGCTCATGTATTCACACAAGCGATGTGAACAGGTATGAATGACCTGTAAAACTCGATTAGGCAGTTTAACTTAGTGGATTACTTTCAGGAGAGATTTACCTATGTCAAATCAATGCTATAGCAGAGAAGGCATAAAAATATTAAGCATTTTCCATGTGAAATTGTTATTTTCATAAATTACAGTCTTTAGTGATCCACACATTTAAGCTATGCTTGAAACATGACATAATGCATATTTGATATTACCATCTATATTTCTGCTTAGACCATATTTTGTCGTTTCTTCATATTACCTTACAGTGTTCAGTAATGCCAGATGCATCAGAACGGGCATGGTGTTAGCAAGCTGATCATTTCAAGATGACTTATATCATTAGGATGTGTTATCTTTATTTCATATTACCTTGCAGTGTTCAGTGACATCAATTGCTTCAGATCGGCCATGGTCTTATCATGCTAATCGTTTCAAGAAGATACTGATGTCATTGGGATGTGTGATCTGTGTTTTATTGAAATATAATTGTGTTATTATCCATTTGTATATGGCCACTATGCACTTTCAGGTTTATTCCCACGTCGTCAGTCTTCTGAGTTTGTAATATGTTTCCTGTATGAGGTCAATCACTATTTTTGTAACCATTACATCACCTATATTTTGCTTTGAGCTCTCACTAAAAACTGGGAGTACTGAATAAAATTCATGTCACAGAACTGTCAAAATTTATATGGATATACTTCCTGACCGTCAGCATCAGAAATATGAAACACTTATTTTGTTTTTTATGGGTGTTTTGGGATACAATAGAGTATTGAATGAGATTGCGCATGGTCTGTTTACTTAAAACTTCATTACCCACACGCTGTGGACATAGATCCACGCCGGCCGCCCTTTTCATCGTCACCGCCGCCCTCTCGGTGCTCACCAATGTCTTCGAGAATAGATAGCGCCGTTCCCAAAAAACAGACCCAGCGATGTATCTGAGATAATGATTTACCGATAAAAAACGAAGAGAAGAGATTAGTATATATAACCGCGACATAAAAAACGAAGAGAAGAGATTAGTATATATAACCGCGACATATGCGGCTGCCAGTCACCCACCTGCATCGATTATCGTCGCTCAACGTCCGCTCCTCTGCTTACAATGCCTGTTGCCACACCGAACTAAATGGGCTGCACATTAACACAGATACCCAACAAAGCATGCTACGGCAGATACAATCTAAAAGACCGGCTTCACAGCAAAACGGCCCAAGGCCCACGGGCGCGGCGGAGCGCGCGGAACCTACCTAGTACTATATATATATATATATGATTTGAGCTCACTCGTAGCAGGCAACGTATCAGGTGCAAACCAATCTCCTCGTGCAAACTATGCAAACCTCAATCTGGACCACATGATCTTGATCCAAGGGGACGCGTAAAGAGGTGGGAGGGGGGATTTGCAAAAGTGATGTTGCTGTGATTAAGGTGATTAAGGGTGGACGGTGATTTTGCAAATCCCTTCTCCCACCTTTCTCTACGCGCCCCCTTGGATCAAGATCATGTGGTCCAGATTGAGGTTTGCATAGTTTGCACGGGGAGGTTGGTTTGCATCTGATACGTTGCCCTCGTAGCAACCGGATCTACTAAAATCCAAGGCAAAGGGACCAGACGAGGGAGTAGAAAGCATTACCTAGACGTAGCAGGACTACAGGATACAGGAAAAAGCAACATCAGGGCGCGGTCGTCGGTGTGAGCTCACCGATACCTTGACTTGCTGCCGCGCCGTAGACCCGGCCATCGCTGGCGGAGGCAGGGTATCCTCGCGAGTCAAGAACACGGCTCGCGCGCTGAGGGCCCGCGCTGAGGGCGTCGGGCTCCACTGGACGAACAGCTCTAGAAGTTGCTTACCGATGGGATCTGAGGAAGATAGAGGAGTAGGGTCGCTGAGCCCGTGGATCTGAAGAAGCGCGAGGGGAGACCCCGCGACATCCTACTCCGGCAAGCCGCCGTGGCCCCACCTCGTGCTTGGCCGGCTCCTTGCTGCGCGCCCTCTGCGCAAGCCGCCTTGCCTGCCATGTGCTCGCGCTCGACGGCGAGGAGCGGCAGCGGCTGTTGGATTTTGTGGGGAGGGAGGTAGAGGATGCCGGCCGTGGTGACTGGTGAGGGCCGGTTGATGGGTGGGGAGGGGGAAGGGTTAGGGTTCCGGCTGGTGAGGACAGGTTCTGGGATCCAAAATCTAAAAAAATTCGGAGCCTACCGAATTACACCCTGTTCGGCTGGTGGTGCTGATTCTGGCTGGTGGCTGGTGCTGATTTTCTGTGAGAGAAAAGTACTGCTGGCTGGCTGGTGGCTGGTGGCTGGTGCTGATTTTATGTGAGACTGAAGTACTGCTGGCTGGTTCTGAACCAGCCAGCCGAGCAGGGTGTAATTCGGAAATTTCGGAAAATTCGGGTTGGGATTCAGTTGAGTTGACCAGTCAAAAAATTCATATTTTGATAAAATTTGCTCGAAATCTGACCGAATTTTGACATACATCCAATTTATTTATCCTTTTGATTCACAAAGATTATTGCAACTGACAGAACCAAACGAATCATTGAACCTGACAAAAAGTGCTTGCAACCATTCAAAGAAGAAAAAGATTAAACAACACTGATCTCTGTACTGCACTAAATTAACAGCAAATGATGCCGTCCGGCCTTCGCACAGCTCTCGTTTGAACATAATCACCAACATGGAAGCTACGTACCAGATGTCCAGACTACCACCAACCGCACAGATCGATTTTGACGGAACCGACGAACATGGGTTCGAGTGGAGAACAGGAGATGATGGTGGGAACCAGCGGAGAAGGTGGTGCTAACCAGTGAAAGGAGAGGAGCGAACTGAGAGGAATACGACGGGAAGATCTGCGCCTCCGCACCTGCGTCGATTGGACAGCCGCCGGCCGCCGCCACCAGGGAGAGGAGGAAAAAATGAAAAAGTCTAGGGTTTCCAAATAGAGTTCATGATTTTGTACCTAGAGGGGTTATTTGTGGGCTGGTTTGGTTACTGGGCCGGGCCAAAAATTCAAATAAGGCCAAATTTTTTTCTCCGATTTGATTTTATCTCGGGCCGGGCCGAAATGGGCGAATTTCACTGAGATTCGGCCCATTCGGTCCGAATCCCAGAACCCTGGGTGAGGATTGGATATTTTTGGACACGGAGTCCGATCTCGGCCATCCAATTCGATCCGATGGTTCAGAATGTGATGCAATTCGACTTGGGCCTAGATGGGCCAAGTTATTTCAGTAAAATGTCTCACCACTTCACAGTATAATGTTTTTTATTGTCTTTTTCTATTTCAAAGCACCCTTCAAAGTAACTTGAAAAACTAAAATTCTTATGTACCATAATTTATTTTTTAAATGCATTAGAATATGTGTAAGTTGATATGTAAAAGTTTCAAACATATTTGAATATATTTGATATTTTCTATCATTTAAATGAATTTCTGCATTCTTATCAAAAGTAATTTCAAGTTGAACTACATGTACCCAAAATAAGATTCAGAAAAATGAATAAAAAATATATATGGTCTCATATGTTCCATTCTAACCCATACCTTGGAGATGGACGGAAAATTCAATTGTCTTCTAGATACAATTCAAACTCCTATCTCCAAATTACCATGAAATAATTAGAACAATATCTAAACTTGGTCAAAAAAATCTACAAGTTGACATAACAATATATTTTTGGTCCATAATCTTTCCATAAAAAACTTAAATGGTTTCCATAAAGTGAGGTAACACATTATTCATAAAAAGGATACATCTCTCACATAGTTTCTTATAACTTAAGTCAAACTTTAAGATTTCAATATGGCATAATATTTTCGACCTCATATGCACCTCAAATTTGTACACAATCTTCTATTTACTATAGTGCTAGAAAAGTATGAAGTTACATTAATAATTTTCATGCCAACAAATGAATTTCTATTCACTTCTCAAGTGTAAGAAAATAAGCTATATAAAAAAGATCTAAGCAATATCAATTTAGATACAAACAAAGCCACAAAGGGAAAGAGTGTGATTTTACAAAAAAAAACATAAACAAGAATAATCAAATCGGAGGTTTTACGAGAAAGAAACACCAACAGAAGTTTTAATTCCGTATTTAAAAGAAAAAAGAATCATCCTGTGCTCTTCATCTTTTCCTCGGCGTTGCCACATGGCGGGACGTGATTGGTCACCCTGCCAATCGTCCACTCCCACGAGTGTGAGGAAGGAGCCAGTTTTGAATGATACTAAACTTAACGTTCCTCGTCGTAATAACAAAGAAGGAAGTAGCGCAGCGTGTAGGCTACCAACTCTGTATCCTGGGATCCTGGGTTCGAACCCCAAGGCTGTACTATTTTTTTTAGCCAAACCTGCTATCTAGGGATTATAGAAACAAAGACGTGTAAACTGTATGCAATACAGGAAGTGGCACAGTGGTTATTGAGTGCCGGAGTGTTGCACTTGGTCACGAGTTCGAGTCATGTCCAATTCTGTTTTTTTTTTGAAAAATTTCAACGGCCGGTGACAGGGCGTGGACAGAGCGGGCGGGTGAGGGGGCGTGACGTGGCTAACTGGACAGATGAAACCTTGTATAAATTACATAAAGAAAATACAAAAAAGTAGCAAATAGTGCAATGGTAAGTGTGCATATTGTTAATCACTAGGTTGCAGGTTCGAGTCTTTTGCTTGTCTTTTTTCTTTTTTTTTTGCCCAATAGGAATAAGTATTAAGAAAATGAACAAAGCAAGAACTAACTCAATGGTAACTGAAGTTGTTCCAACTTGGGAGGTCACATGTTCAATCTGGCCTCCTCAAGTTTTCTACTTTTTTAAAAATTTCTATTTTTCATTTTTTCTGAATTTTGTTTTTTTTCATACTCAAAATAACGGTTTCTAATTTATTGTCCGTGACGAATTGACTGAAACGTCACAGTGTTTGGGCCGGATTATGACGAAATCGATAAAACGTCATAATTTCTTGGGCTTGATATCCAAACATGCGAATCAATGACGAAAATCAGCTTATCGTCATAGATGGTGCACCATTGTGATGTTCTCTAAAAACGTCATGAGAAATTCGTCATAGACTACACGATTTCTTGTATATAAGGTTGAAAAGCAGCAGGGGAAAGAGTCATGCTCTATGTGATGGCTACTGTGACTCAGTGTCAGCTGCAGTGGTTAGCTACATTCATCCTGTGCCACTATCTCATAGCCCTGAAGAAAACGGAGGCCTCCCAGGCTATCTGATTCTTGCCTAATAAATAGTAGGCATGTGGTCCGGCCATGAGTTAATGCTCTACGGTATTTTTTTTTTCAATCGCGTTGTGCGCTATTCAGAGCATCGTCAGTGTCCCAACAATATATTTTTTTGAAGGGCAAACTGTGGGGGAGTTCCTCACAGCACAACGCTTTCCATTAAAACAGAACAACAACAAGGAGAGAATACATACAAGAGTTAAAGGAGGGGGAGGGGGAGGGGAGCGGGATATTTTACAGTGCTATTAGGGTACAGATTCAGGCCATTGAAGAATTTGGGGTCTAAAGATTTCTTTGACTCTATGGAGCTGAAGAGACACTTGCTCTTTGAACCGCAGGATCCAAAGGCACACCAATCACACTCGGATTATTAGACTTTGTTTGGATCTACCAGCTAAAGTTTAGCTTCTATAGATTCAAACATATGCAACTAAACTTTATCTGGAGGTCAGAATATACGCAATCCCTTTATCTCTTCGAATCCAGCTAAATCCAACTAAAACATGTACAAAGACAAAATTTCCCTTTTGTTTTCCGGTGTCCGTATCCATATCGGGTTCAACAAAACTAAGGTAGCTAGCATGGTAAATAAACACCAGTTAGCTAGAGGATCCAAACAGCTCCAACTAAACTTTAGCAGCCAAATTAGCAAGCCAAAATTTAGATGAAGTGGATCTAAAAGGGATCTAGACCACAAAAAATAAGACAAAATCAAAGTCGCTTGCTTTCTTCATCTCTTTCTTCTAGGTTCACACAACCACACGGGCTGCATGATGACTATATATGAGACTAACCGAGGTACAAGACATTATCTTAGTAGGGGATCATTGAACATATATAACAAAGCAGTTCCAACATATTTTGATTCTTAGTCCATGTGTATATTCTATAGCATTAGCTTGTGTTACGGCTGCATGTGCTAAATGGACCCATTCAAAGCCTAATCACACATCATACTCTTCACGGGCACAGCGAAGCGCACCAACTCATTCAAGCTGAAGAAAAACAAGAACGGACCCCTCTCTTCTTTTTAAGCAGTGCATGTATATATAAAGCAAGACAAATTCATGAGACAGCAAATGATCCACTGGAGGCCACGTCATCATGGAGCACATTTTTTGTGTCAGGGTGCCGAGCTTCAACCACCTGATGAGCTGCATCTTTGATGACCTGGGCGGCATATGGTATAGAACGTGCGTTGAATAACAGATAGCCGGTGGGTAGGTGCTGCTCACAAAGTCGAAAAAAAGACCAACTACGTATATGTACTGGTGGCCGGGCTGGTGGATGAAGAAGGCCTAATTAATGGAGTTATTTTACAGTATTTCATATTACTCTATACTCATATGGGTTTATACTATATATCACTCATTAGCAGTATAGAGTACCGCAAAAGAGCTAAATTAATGTCCCTCTGTCTCACTCCTTGCATGAGCTATACACCTTACCTGCATAAATAGCTAGCTACCTTCTTCTCACAGTGCCTTGTGACTCGTGACTTGTTACCAACGAGAATGGGAGGAGAGGAAAAACATGAGAGCATATCATACTGCCATTGATGGGTAGTGTTCCTAGGGTTCGGAGTGGGTTACATTAGGAACTCTGGGGACCATGCGGGAGCGTATACCAAGCGCAACATGAGCTTCCTGATCCGCGCGCCCGTGGTGGTTGCACTCGCAATCACATGGTGGCAGGATCGCAGGAGTTCAAGTCACCTGTCGTGCATCCTGTGTCACTGGGAAGCTCAACCAGCAGATGAGCCGCAGTGTAGCTCTCAATTTTATTTTTACCACCCGCATCTAGGGACGAATCGAGCGACTGGGTGTTGTATGCTGACTTCATTCCGGTTACAAGTCTTGTCATTGTTTTTTTTTGATGCGGCTTAGGACAAATCTCGAATGATTAGTTTTTTTTTTCGACAAGACACAGGAGTATATATTTTTTAGGCCTCTACATTGATTATTGCATAAATGACCCGATTCTTTAGGTGCCTAAACTATTTACACATTTTCTAAATTTATTATATAAACTCATAAAACACCAAGGGATTACCATACACGTCAAACATAACCTATAATTGCTCAATAGCATACGCTTACAATCTTTCTGCCCAATTCTATGGCGCACCTCTTATATTATCGTAGCATACCTTAAAACATGAAACATTCATCGTTCATGACTTGTGTGCATGCTCACATTAAAATTTTGATGATCAACTACTTGGAAACAATATTATACAACATTGTGTAAGAAATGACGATAGGAAACACCACCTTAGGCAACAAAAAAAGCGCATCTCCTGTAATTCCCTACTTACTCAGTCTAGTCAGGTCGGTGCTGGTTCTTGTACCAGATTTGGACGTAACCATGCTTAGGTGCTGGCCTGATTTCAATGTTGGAACTCTCATATTTAGTTTTTTCATATGTCAGGGAAATTAATCTAAGATGAAATTTCTTTGTTTGCAACTGAACATTCTTTTTACAACAGCAGCAACTTAACTTCTTTGTTTGCTGCTTCGTGTTGAACTGAGGGAAAGTAATCCGGAAGGAGCAAGACCCGCTCATGTAATTAATGCCAAGCTCTGGATGCAACATACCATCTTAGTCGCTAATTTGGTTCGTCTTGTCTTGTGCGACTGGGAATGTGAATAATGATTGGCGGTTGTTTTAGTCCCGTCATGACTCTGCCATAGATCTGTCTATCCAACTTGCGCTACTGGCCTTTTCCAGAAGTGTTGTAAGGCCATCCTCAACCCAAAATACTACTATGTACTTTCTATGTTTGCCATGATGCACTAGTAGAAAAACCGTCTTTAGTCCCGGTGCGGAACCGGCTTTAGTCCGGGTTCCGCAACCGGGACTACGTAGTTCCGGTTGGTAACACCAACTGGGACTAAAGGGGCTCCATAGTCCCGGTTGGTGTTACCAATCAGGACTAAAGGGCATTTTTTCTTTTCTTTTCTGGTTTCTTTTATACAGAGATAATTATTATACCTATATAATAATATACATATATGTCCATATATGTATTAGTTATACGTCACTAATGCATTAAACTATTAATACTAATATTAATATATACGCTAATAATATTAAACTTACATATATATTTACAACAAATTTTGAAAGGTGAATATTAATATTTACACCAAGATTTCAAAGGAGCGTATATATGTATATTACAAAATGCCTAATATTTGCTCCTTCTATCGACCTCATGTCCATTCCACCAGAACGCTCCTGTATTGCTCACGACATCATCGATTATAAATCCGTAGAGTGACTCTTGAACCGCCGCGACTCTTTGGATCGGTAAGATCTCATCTTTCATATGCATCATCTGAGGATGTGATTATTGGAAAAATATAAATAATATTATTATGACATACATACATAAATACATATATCCATGGAAATGGAACATACCGTCAATTCCCAATTACTGCAGATCATCTTATGCCCAACAAGAGTGTGCATGAACTCACAAAGAGAATATCCACATAAATTGGTGTCTTGATTCTGCCTATAACACTTTATAGGAGAAATGGTCAAGTCATTACGTGCATATTCACGATAATGAAACAAACAAAACGAGATGTGTGTTTGTGTATAGTAGTATTTATCGGAAAGTCTCCTTTGATACCAAGTTGTTCCTTGAATGGACCTTTGTGCTCTGCACGAAACTTTTTCCAACACCTGCGCACACCATATGAAATAAATGGAATTTTCGGCTGATCTAAAGAGGAATAATAGTGCGAGGACAGAATACTTTTGAAGGAGGTCAATCATTGGTTGGTACGCTTCCCGTGGTCCCTTCAATGAGTCCATGACGACCAACAAGCTTATGTCCGGTTGTATAACAAATAATACCCAATGGAACCTATTTACATGCATGTTTTGTACCAAGGGTCACGTCAATTGAAATAAAATTATGTTAGGAAGAAAACTGGAAGAGGCACAAGATAGTAAAAGTACTCACCCAAAGTTGTAAGAAAATAGAACCATTGTCTTGTAATGTTGTACACGTAAGAATCTGTCAATGTTGTTCATTATGTCTTCATAATGAATTTTTAACATATGCTGGTTTACAACTTTTGGGTCGACGAAGCCCAAGTGGAAGTATGAGTTTTTCCTGCATACTTCAATCTCCATTCTACATGATACAATTTAAAGGAAAGAAATGTTTAATAATATATTTGACAATATATAGGAGACGTTAAATATAGAAATAAATGAAACACTTATAGCACCCAGCAGCTGAGGAGAGACACGTCGAGGGCATCCTATGGTATATCTGGTATATTTCTGAGAAATCCAGATACATAATATTATCGCCACGAAAGTAGTATCATTTCTAATCTTCAATCCCACCATGCTCTGGCCTTCAGCCGACGCCTTAAGGTACCATTCATGTAAGCTGTACATTTTTATTGACAGCGTGTCGTACGTATCGGGATCAACTAGTGGTAAGCCAAGCTGAAATGGCCACCTTGGTATAGCCTTTGGGGTCTCATTCTCATTCAGCATTTGCGGGGGCGTCAATCATGCCCCTTTGCAAAACTAAAGCACATCGACCGGTCCAAGTCCATCATTCACTATGAGTGGATCAATTGTTTGCTTCTCCTACTCACCGAGCTGAGTAACAACCTTTCCTTCCTTTGTTGCTTGACACTCTTTTGGCTCTCCGTAGTCTCTTGACTCTGTTGCCTCCGTTGCTCCTTCTCCCCCCTTTTATTCTTCTTATACGATTTCTTAATAGAGCGGTCATAGTCTGACAATATTTTCTTCTTAGTTTCTTTAGACATGCCAATAAAAAAGCAGACTTAGCAAAATCAACTACTTCTTTTTTCTCGGTCTCCTTCTTTTTGAAGAACTCTTTAACCTTAGCCAACTATGCTGCTTGCACTCCTCATCAGATTTTTCACATGGTAGCTTGGCAGGTTTCTTGGCTTGCTTTGGCTACTTTGTTGGCTTCTTTGTAGGTGGCTTTGTTGGTGCCTTGGCTTTTTGTTGCTTAGCTTTCTTTGCCGGCGGAGGTGCAGGCGGCAGAGATTGCTTAGTGTTGGTATTTTTTACGGTCGCAAATAAATCCGCAAGCGCACGGATACCGTTGTAGCTTTCACCTGGAAGTAATCAGGGTATCGAATCCACAGGGAATGAGAGGGCACTGTCTAATCACTAAAGTTGACCGGATCGATCGAGTTTATATGTAGGCTGGGTAGAGAGGATAACTTAGCATTAAGGCTGTGAATATAGCGAAGGGAGTTCTCCTATGCTTGCTTTAGGCACCGGGGTATCCTAGACCTCTAGAAAATTGCAGGCAAACAGCTCTACGCCGTACCCAAACGTGGAGGATTACAAAGGATGGCAGGGCTGTCACCACCTGCCGCCTACCTCTACTAGTCTGTGGGGCTACGAGGCAAATGAAGGTAGTCGATAACCTAAGCATCACGCTTAAGATATATACTACTACTCTAATCTTAGCTAGAGACGAGCACTTTATAAATAAAGCGACGAACCCACAAGCACAATAGAGAACTCAGCTTTCTATAACTTAGACTTAAATACTAGTTAAATCTCGGATACTTACTAAGTAGCTCGCATCCGCCGAGGTACATGTGGAGGGTCACTGACACGCCGGCACTCCTTCAGACTCTCTCTCACTCTCTCCCTATTTCTACTCTCATTTGAGGAGGGCTTCACCTTGACTTGATGCTCTAGCTCGACGATGATCTTCAATGACCGAGATGCAGCTATTTATAGCTTGTAGAGGCGATTGGGAGTGGACACGTGGATGATGAGGACGAACGGACTCAGTCATAGGTTGGGCGACGCGGGGAGGTCGGCTGACGTTAGATCCACCGCCTTAAGTGGTGCATGGTGTAGATGGACTCCTGGAGGCGGTGGGAACGCGCACGAGAAGGATGAGGCGGTTTGGCCTCTGGACCAGGTCAGGCGACGGGGCTAGGTCGGGCGACGTGGCACCGGCACCGATCGGGCCCATCTTTGGTTGAGTGACTGCACCGTGGGTCCTCATGACGGTTCCAGGTGGTATAGCTGCATTTGAGTACGTTTAGTTTGCGAGGTGGGCCCTTCAATCTATGTGACCTTCCCTTGGACCATTCCCATCTCTTGGATTCAACCGACATGGAATCAGTGGCTAGGATGGTCCTAGAGTGTGCTTCTTTGCTGTGGTCAAAGATGGGCTCCATTTGACTTGGGCCCAGGTCGGTCAACCTAGGGAGGTCGGGCGACCTGGCCCTGAGCCCAATTGTCCTCCTCTTTTGCCATTTAATCCTTGCACTCACATATTCACCAAAACTTGTGGAATGGATTAGATATAAGCCCTATGGCTATGGTGAATGCATTTTGGTTTATATTTTCTGTAGGAACTGACGGTCAAAAGTGGTACTTAAGGACAGTCAACAAGCTCCCCCACACTTAGCCTTTGCTCGTCCTCGAGTAAAGCTTTAGGACTAAGGTGAAAACCATGACTCCTTCTGATATGAAGTTAGCATATAAGTTATTCCAAGACATACCTACACTTGTGAATTTGGAAGTGTCTACCATGCCATCTTGGGTGGTTGAGGAATAGAACAGCCTTGATTCAAGTCATCTCAACTCTTCTGTTAAGTAGCTTGGGTTTTTGATAAATTTTCAAAAATACAGCCTTACCTAGCTCCTCAAATGATTCTCTCAGATCGCTCATTGTGTATGATTCCTCACCAAGGCATTTCTTTGCCCTTTTTTTACCCTACGTCTAAAAGGCTTATGTGGAGCTCAAGGTAGGAGTAAAGATAAGGCATACTTGCATCACATATATTACAAAATCAAAGAGTGGATCCAAGAAGAATACTATTCATACAATCTGATCAAGATGTGCATGTGTGTGGAACAATGGAATGATAACTCCTTTTTGTATGATCTCTCTCCTCTTGAATTTATTTTGAGAACATGGCTATAATATTTTTGTTTTTTTTCTTCATGATACTTGGGCCTTCATGTGCCCATTTTTTTCTTGGACCTTCATGTGTCCATATTTTTTTTATAGCTCATGTCTCTTTTGAAATAATACTTGAAGAGTAGATCAACACTTAAATGGAACATTTATTTTGTGGATGGATGCGATGTATGTTGCTAACTTCCAATGTAGAAGTTTAGCATGTGTATGTGGAGTGTACGTGATCTTGATCATGAAAGCATGAAGAGCATCTTACAAGGGTCACAACAATTTGACAAAGCTCAAAGTGACAGCAAGCAGCATATGTGTATAGGTTTTTGCAATGTTAACATCATATGGCTTTGGTAGGAATAAGGCATCACTGAGGAGCTTTGTAAGGCTATTAATTTAAAGTTTTATAAGAAAAACATCCGAAGAACTTTATACAGAAAGAGCAAGATTTCTTTCATCATACCATATCTCATTAATCAACCACTTAGATAAACATGTTTTCCTAAAGATATATGCTCACAAGTAACAGGTGCATGTGCAAGGAATAAAGAATATACAAGCCAATCAAGGATAGACATGTAAACCAAAGGAGCATCAAAGCTTATTTTATCATGAGTTTAATTTTAATGATCATATCAAGATAGGAATGAATTAACTCATGAATCAGAGAGGATGAGAGATAGGGTGCGCATACCATCGCTCTGGATGAAATTGGAGACAAAAGGCACCAGAGGGCCGCTGGCCGATCTGGTGGGGTCGGCCGACCCCTTCTGGGCCTTTTCCACCTTGATCTTTCTTGTGTAGTCTCGTGCGATGTTGTGCAGCCTGTCTGTGGTTGGTCTCGAACATGTGTGCATCAAAAAGCTTGAGAGACCCCCACACTTGATCATGTACCTGCATTTATTCATACACGGTGGAAACAAAACAAGGGCTCTTTGGTTCGAGATTTTTGTAGCTGATGTAGCTTTATGTTCTTAAGCATCATTGTCCATCGTTCTTCTTAATATCCACATAAAATGGTTAGTAACCAAAAATACCTGAAGGAAAATTGATCCTAAAAACATGTTCTTGCTTTTATTAAAAAGGAAATAAATGATAATCCGGGCCATCTCCTGGTAGTGCTTTGTTTATTGTCTGAAGCTAGACCATGAGGAATCCTCACATTGCAGCTATTCTTGGTGATGTAGTTTCCAAGCTCATCGCCAATTGTTGATGTGTCATTGAAACTTTAGCTGCAAGGTTAGTGCCACAAATGCAACCACGAAATTTGCAATGTTTATGATAAACAAATGCATCTACAACCAACCTTCTAAACATTTTAGAATTGAGGACCTCAAGATGGTTGTAGTCCTCGTATGTGGTTATGGCACAAATCGTGGTGAACTTTGGAGATTCGTTAAAGGAGAATGACTCCAGTGAGATTTCAAAAGAGAAGGTTTCATGCTCATTTATTGAATCCTTTTGCTCGGGCTCCAGAGTCAATGCTTCAGGCCTATCCATGGCCCTTGGGTTCTCTAACTCAAGAGATTCAATGTGGACACTCAGGATTGTTTCTTGACTGTTGTCAAGAACAATGTCCCGAGGGCCATGGGGCCAAAACTTTCGCTCGTTTGAGGGTGATGGAAGTTGTTTGTGTTCGTGGAGATGAGATGTCGGTGCGAATGGTGACACAAACATCACCTTCTCGAGTGAGTTATGCTTCAGAGATGACTTTGCCCTGGGAATTTCTGGGCAAGAGATAGGAATGGCAAAGGCAGCATTCCCAAGCGTGTAATGAAGGCTCCCATGGGATACTTTCTACTTGGAGAAGCTTTTCTAGCGGGTGGCCTATGAGAAGATCAAAATCGAGGATATCAAAGATGTGGAAGTCTAAATTGACCTCAATTTTGTCTAGCGTGATTGTCATGGCACTGGCGATCTCTCGATATTGAATGATGTGTCCAAAGGGACAACTTTTGAGGAGCTTGTCGGATGGCCTTAGTGGAACATTTCCTAAGAGATTATGTGCAATGTGCCATGACATGACGTTGACCTTCATGCTGGGGTCGAAATGGGCTTCTACGACAGTTCCCCTTACATACCATGGAAAGATAATGAAGGTGAACTATTCCAAATTGCTTCGAAAAAGTGCCACATTCTATCCAACCATTCCTCCTATATGTTTTTCACGAGAAATGCTTCGTGGGGAGGACAGGGAGGATGAGAAAGAGGGGGTGTCGTAGCCTTCTTGTGCCTTGAATAATCCAAGGTGTTTCCATGATTTTCAAAGAGATCATCCTCGAAGTCAAAAGGTAATCCGAAAGGCTGAGTTTTCTCTGCCTTAACGGATGGTGTCTCAGGAGTTGGATCTGGACTGGGCAAATCTACGGGTAAGATAGAATCTAGTTGAAAGTCTTCTTGCTCAGTTCCATCCATAGCAGCGGGAGAGTGCTCTCGAATCTTCTCCAGGACCTCTCTCGCTCTAGCCGGTGTTACATGTAAGAATGATCCTCTAGCGGCTATATCAACGAATCGGGCAGCCTTGAAATCCTAGAATCATTCTTATGCTACCACGATTGTTTCCTTCTCTTTTTGTTGGAAGTTATTGATTTCCTTCCGAAGGGCACAGATCTGATGAACGGGGAAGTACTCCAGACAAAGCCTGTCTCGTAACTTCTCCCATTCACGTTCGTTAGCCCAACGGTATGGTCATACCACTTCCTTGCCTTCTCTTTAAGAGAAAACAGGAAGAGCTTCCATCTATTCATTGCTTGTGTCATGTCTGATATGATCAGACATGAGCATAGCAACTCAAATTTGTGCAGGTGATGGTATGGATTTTCATCACGTCCTAAGATGGATGTCTCCTGGACCATAGCTATGAAAGCAGGGCGAAGCTCATAGCTATTTGTTTGTACAGGATTTGACAAGGGGTGCGGCTCCATCACTTCGCCCTTTGGAGCAGAGAACTCATGGATTTGGGTTGAGTCCATGGGTAACCGAAATGAAATAAAAGAAAATAAAATAAAAGATAAACGGGCAACCACAGTTCTTAGACAATACAGCTACCGTTCCCCGGCAACGGCGCCAGAAAGCTTGTTGGTATTTCTTACGGTCACAGATAAATCCGCTACCGTTCCTCGGATCGATCGAGTTTATATGTAGGCTGGGTAGAGAGGATAACTTAGCACTAAGGCTGTGAATATAGCGAAGGTAGTTCTCCTATGCTTGCTTTAGGCACCGGGGTAACCTAGACCTCTAGGAAATTGACGGCAAATAGCTCTACGCCGTACCCGAACGTGGAGGATACAAAGGACGGACAGGGCTGTCATCACCTGCCGCCTACCTCTACTAATCCGTGGGGCTACGAGGCAAATGAAGGTAGTCGATAACCTAAGCACCACGCTTAAGATATATACTACTACTCTAATCTTAGCTAGAGACTAGAGCACTTTATAAATAAAGCAATGAACCCACAAGCACAATAGAGAACTCAGCTTTCTATAACTCAGACTTAAATACTAGTTGAATCCTGGATACTTACTAAGTAGCTCGCTTCCACCGAGGTACAGGTGGAGGGTCGCCGACACGCCGGGACTTTTCCAGACTCTCCCTCACTCTCTACCTATTTCTACTCTCATTTGAGGAGGGCTTCACCTTGACTTGATGCTCCAGCTCGATGATGATCTTCAATGACCGAGATGCAGCTATTTATAGCTTGTATAGGCGGTTGGGAGTGGGCACGTGGAAGATGAGGACGAACGGACTCAGTCACAGGTCGGGCAACGCGGGGAGGTCAGCCGACGTTGGATCCACCGCCTTGAGTGGTGCACGGCGTAGATGGACTCCTGGAAGCGGTGGGAACACGCATGAGAAGGATGAGGCAGTTTGGCCTCCGGACCAGGTCGGGCGACATGGCACCGGCACCGATCGGGCCCGTCTTCGGCTGAGTGACTGCACCGTGGGTCCTCATGATGGTTCCAGGTGGTATAGCTGCATTTGAGTACGTTTAGTTTGCGAGGTGGGCCCTTCAATCCATGTGACCTCCCCTTGGACCATTCCCATCTCTTGGATTCAACCGACATGGAATCAGTGGCTAGGATGGTCCTGGAGTGTGCTTCTTTGCTGTGGTCAAAGATGGGCTCCATTGGGCTTGGGCCTAGGTCGGCCGACCTAGGGAGGTCGGGCGACTTGGCCCTAAGCCCAATTGTCCTCCTCTTTTGCCATTTAATCCCTGCACTCACATATTCATCAAAACTTGTGGAATGGATTAGATATAAGCCCTATAGCTATGGTGAATGCATTTTTGTTTATATTTGCTGTAGGAACTGACTGTCAAAAGTGGTACTTAAGGACCGTCAACACTTAGCTGGAGGCGACAGAGATTTCTGAGTTGTAGGCGACAGAGACCTTTGTTCAGGGATAACAGGTGAATATTGCTGCGGCGGGGACTGCAGAGCTGGAGGCGGCGGAGATGGCCTTGTGCTTTGGGGTGACGATGAAGGCCCCTCAGGAGTTAAGATGATGTAACGCTTCTCACATAGGGTAACACCATGAACTGACTCTTCTAGTGTCCTCTCCCCGTCACCTCCAGGAATGTCAAGCTCGAGTGTTTCGTACCCGGCCAAGACCTGCTCCACCCCAACTCTAGCATGGCCAGTAGGTATTTGCCCTACATGGTAGAGATCTCCTTCTTGACTCGGCAAAGCACTACCGTACGCCACCTTGAACGTTAAGTTCTTGAATGGACTGTGCAGCTCACAGGTCGTCCGCCTGGTTATATCGTCCACGGGGTAGCGTTGGACTTGAGCATCATTTGGGACGTCAGTGGACGCGCAACTGCTTCGATGATGCTGGGTAGGGCTAATTGCGTCTACTGGAGCGCCGATGGATCCACGGCTTTGCTACTGAGCGCTAAGTGCTATCTCCAGTTGCCGCTAAACCTCCCCTGTTCATTGTTCGTTCTGCGGTATCCTTTCCTCAAGTCGTCGCATCTTCTCTGACTCCTCATTTCTTCTTCTACTGCGACTTCTGTAAGACTCAATGCAGACGGCAAACCCATACTTCCACGGAACCCCTCCTTTGCCTTGTGTCCGTCCAGGATGCTTGAGATTTTGTAGAGCAAACATAAGCTCATCCTTTTCTCTGTCCGGGTGGAACGCTCCGTGCTCAACTGCATCCATGGCCTGCATAAATCTCTGTGCTGCTTGTTGTATCTGATGTCCAAAGATGCATTCCCCGATATCCGTGGTCAATGTTTGGCCATGGGCATAATACCAATTTTGTGCACGCTCAGTCCAAGTTGCTGTCTGTGGTGTGATACCTCTATCACATAGTGTTGACACCAGATTTTCGCACCTGACATGCTGAGTCAGATGGTGACGTGGTGAGGTTGAGACTGCGCAGTGGGCCCGTTGAATGGTCAAACAGAAGATGACAGAGAAGGAAGCCGATGCTGAAGAGGAGCCCGATGAAACAAGAAGTCCGATCTGATGATGGAGGAAGGGCGCGTCTGCTGAGGAGGAAGCGTATCAGATGCAGGGACTATTTCCTTTTTGAAGGCATATTGAGAGTCCCATTCTATATTAGATTTAATTTACTTTGTTCGCAAGTTAGTCTGGTCCGATCAGGACTCTCCATGACCAGGGTATAAATATGAACCCTCGTCCATTGTAAAAACTATTCTCACAATCAATACAACCCGGCTCACGCCAAAACCCTAGTAGTAGTTACCGACGAAGCTCATTGGTGGACGGGCTGCATCAGTTCTGATCTCCGCTTACCAGTAAGTTAGTCAACTTATCGAACTAGTATAGGCTTTGAATTGAGGCGCATCGCCCTTTCTCGTTTATACTGTTCAACCGATTTATCTCTGATAAGCAAGATTGATATAGATTCCCTACGTCGGAGCTAGATCAATATTGATTATCCAACAGATTATCGTTTATCGGACTGCACTTTAAGTCTAGATTCCCTACGTCGGAGCTAGATATCAAGATTAGGCTAGATTCCCTACGTCGGAGCTAGACTCATCTTGGTTACTAAAGGCTGTTTTTGCGGTTTGTTTGGAGTTGCTAGATTGGTTTAGATCTACGCCATGTGAATCAATTCGCAAAAACTGCCTTTAGTAACTAAGATGAGTCTAGCTCCGACGTAGGGAATCTTGGAATGCTAATTGGGATGTAATCTCAGACAAGAACCGCGTATTGATTTGTTATCTTCCTTGCAACGTCAGCTGGGGCAATTGGTTTGCCTGTATCGTCCACTTGTGTTATAATATAACGACCCTCTAGATTTTTTGTCGGTCATCTTTTTCCCAAACTCGACATCATTGCAGAGAGCTAAAAGTTAAGAGAGGATACTTTTAATTGTTAATATATGTACCTCTTTAAACATTGTGACATTATTACTAAATGTGCTAATGTATATATATACCTCATCACCATCGGTGCCTTGGCCATCGTCACCATCGGTGCCTTGGTCATCGTCACCATCTGACTACTCAATTCCCTCACCAGACATGTTGAGGTACTGATCGGTGTTGCTGCCATCATCATCTTCAGGGACGGGGCCGACACCACTGCCTTGAACAATCATTTCCCTTAGGAGGTTGTCAGTTTCCTCTTCGTTAAGTCCCGGATCCATCTAATATCTAAAAATTGATATAATTGAGATAATTGATATAAACTAATATAAAAAAATTGAGATAATTGAGATAATTGATATAAACTAATATCAGACTAATATCCAACTATTATAAAAAAGAGATAATTGATCTCACAATTGTTATAAACTAAAATCACAGTAATATCCAACTAGTATCTTAAAATTGATATAAATGATAAAACAATTGATATATTATGACTAACAATTAATATCCAACTATTATTAAAAAATGATATGAACTATTTTCTAAAAAGAAATTTACAAAATGATATATTATGACTAAACTAAGTTTAATTGATATATATTATGACTAAACTACATACATAGCGCACTATGACACTAAATTGATATATCCAAAAATTGATCTCACATTTATAGTATATAAACTAAACTAAGTTTAATTTGATCTCCCATTTAGAAAATAACATATAATTGACATTTAGAATCTTACGACCCTAGAAGATATATACTAAACATGCATTTGCTAGCTTCTTCTACACAATTTACACAAAATTCATATAAAAACAAAAAAAAGACTCCGACACACANCCGTGGTCGGAGGGGCGGGGCTGAGGGGCACGTAGGGGCCACGGCGGGCCGGGGCAGGCACGGTTGCGGGGCGGCGCCGGTGGTCGGAACAGCGAGGAAGGGGGCGAGGGACGACAGACAAAGATCGATTCTGAGAGGATCCGGAAGAAGGAGAGGAGGTTGGGGGTTATTTGGCACCCCCCCCGGCTATTGTTCTCGTGTCGTGGTACGACCCCGGACTAAAGGATCCCCTTTAGTCCCGGGTCGTAATTTTTATTAAGTGTGTTTTTTGCTTCTCGTGCAAATCCAACCCCATTTTATTTTAGTTCTATTTCTTTTACTAATACACTAATATTCATTCTTATATATCATTATCACCAAAAAAATTGCCAAAAATTTAACAAATAACAATTGCTTATATTAGAGCTTACAAAATTTAATAAACATGCTAATATGAGCAATATAATTTTTATTTGTCAAATATTAGCAAAATTTAATTAAACTAGTTGATGTGATGTACACATATTTTCTTAATACTCGACACAATGCTCACAAGTTTTCTCCCATACCTATTATGCATATGTATATGATGTTCATACATTGGCAAGGTTAACCTCCAGCTAGGTAATGACAGTCTGTAGCCATGAAACTTATGTCTTCCATAACCATGTTAAACAATTGTTGATGGAGTTTCTACTTCTCGATGGTTTTAGTGTGAGCCTGAAATATTTTAATGTCCCAAGGATCACATTAAAACCATCGAGAGAAGTAAAAACTACATCAACTATTGTTTAATACATGGTTATGGAAGACATAAGTCTCATGGCTACTGACTGTCACTACCTAGCTGCAGATACACCTTGCCACTGTATGATCATCATGTACACACGCAAAAAAAGCATGGAGACAATGCTTGTGAGTATAGAGTGGTCCATTAAGAAAATCTATGCATCCCATCAACTATTTTAATTATCAATTTTTTGCTAATATTTAATAATTAAACAAAAATAATACCACTCACATTATCATATTTAATAAATTATGAAAGCACCAATATATGCAAATGCTATTTATTAAAGTTTTGCAGTTTTGTTGGTAATAAAGATATATATATATATATATGAATAGATATTGGTCTATTTAGTAAAAGAACTAAAACTAAACCAAAAGAGGGTTGGATTTGCATGGGAAACAAAAACACACTTAATAAAAATTAGTGTTATTACAACATGATAAATATTAGTCCAACAAACTTAATAATAATTCTTATTACAACATGATTCATAAAAATGCACGCCACTAAATTAATCTCCGTCCACGCCATTCTTCTTCATGAGATAAAAAGGATAGTTTATGTCAACAATCTTGACACCTAGATAACTATCAACGTAATCAAGTGCCCATATGAACGCACTATCAACCGCCTTATAGGGTTTATCCAAAACCTCGCCATAAATTTTTGTTTGCCTAGTCGTTCCACTTTTGTCCAAATGTGTCAAGGTTGTGTCCGATTGAAATCCACCATTAACACAATATGAATATGGTTTAGTGAATGTGTACCATAGGTAATCAAGTACCTGTAGTACATGTCGACCTATAAAAAAATAACAAAACCACACTATTTAATAACATTCATAATGGAATTCAAAAAAATCATAGTTAACTTACATAGATGGATTCATATTCAGGGGTAATTAATTTAGGCATCTGTGTCATGGGGAGGCCACCCGCCACAAGAGCTTTTATCTTGAAGTAGCTATAGTCTGGTAAAACATGCCCACACAGTAATTGGATTCGGTAGAGTGCTTGCCTTACAGCGTCACAAGCCGCAACATGCTCCTGCTGCCAGGCACCCGATTCGACGTCGATATGCACAATTTGGCCACGGCTGGGGTCACGTAAGGAATTTTGCCTAATCTCAACAGAAACGAGAACCCTCCTGGTGTTCTCATTCACCTCTCTATATATTACTCGCAAAAAAAAACTATATGCCGAATAGAAAACCAAAACTAAAAACTAAATAACTAAACTCTAAGCAACATATTCAGCTCAGCAACATCAATCAATGCAAACTACAAACAAATACATAACTCAATATTGTGCTAAAATTCATCAATCTCATCAATACGGTAAAACTCAAATTTCTCTACATATAAAGAAATGAACAAAAATACTAACTGGGGAAGATTAGAGAATGAACAAGAAATACTAAACTAAAAAACTTCGGTGCACTGAAATCTCAAAAAAAATCAGGAGCACACCTCGCTCCCTCGACCGGAGAATGAACAAGAAAGACTGAGTTTTGCTCTGCTCGCCCGAGTGTCGGTCGCGGCCGGCCATTTTATAAAGAAGGGAGGCTTTTAGTCCCGGTTGGAGGCTCCAACCAGGACTAAAAGAACATTTTAGTCCCGGTTCGGGCCACGAACCGGGACTAAAGGTCAGGCACCGACACCATTAGTCCCGGTTCGTGGCCTTAACCGGGACTAAAACATGCTTTTAGTCCTGGTTGTAGCCTCCAACTGGGACTAAAAGCCCCTTCTAGTTATTTTTTGATTTGTTTTTTGTTTCGATTTGTTTCTTATTTCATTTACTAAAAATATATTTCAATTAGTTTTTTATTTACTATATGTGATAATAATATGATTGATGTTATGATTATTATTTTTCTCAGCCAAAAATATATATCAATTAGTTTTTTAGTTAATTTACTAGCTAGATGTGCTAATATGAACATGTGGTTTGAGAACAATTTGAATACAACTCCATCACATAAGCATAAAATAATAATAGAAGAGTGTGTGCTCAATATCTTATATAATTTTAATAACAATACATTAAACATCACGATCTAGAACGGCAATAGTCTTCTTTTTCACGAATGTGCCTTGCTTAAGATCACAACGTGCGTAAGGAGCATCCTCTTTAGCTAATAGAATGTTTGGGTTAACATTCACGGCGAATGGAGGAATCTCATCAAACTTGTCATAATCTTTCGACATGTCTGTTTTGCCCTCGATGCCGACAATGTTTCTTTTCCGAAAAGGACTATGTGTCGCCTGGGCTCATCATTTTACTTGTCTATTTGCTTCTTCGATTTACTAGACATGTCCTTCACATAGAAAACCTGAGCCACATCCTTGGCTAGGACGAATGGTTCATCTCTGTAACCAAGATTATTGAGGTCCACTATTGTTATTCCATAATTGTCTTTTAACACCCCTCCTCCACTGAGCTTCACCCATTTGCACCGAAACAACGGCACTTTCAATAACGGGCCATAATCTAGTTCCCATATCTCCTCTATGTAACCATAATATGTGTCCTTGTTACCATCGTTGTCTAGGGCATCTACATGGACGCCATTATTTTGGTTGGTGCTCTTTTTATCTTGGGATACCATGTAGTATGTATTCCTATTAATCTCATACCCTAGAATGTCAAGACTGTAAAGGAGGGACCCCTGGCCAACCATGCCAGCTGTTCATCTATGTCCATATTGTGCATTAGATGTTTCCAGGCCTCAGACTTCCTCGGGAATTCAGTGTGTAAAAGCTCCTTGTGTTCATCTATATAAGGACTAACCAAGGATGATTGTTGTAGAACGGTGTAGTGTGCTCCGTTGAAAGAATCATCATCCCAAGTAGCAACAACCTTCTTTCCTATTGTTCCCTTTCCACCGAGTCTCCCCTCATGCCGTGATTGAGGGATACCAATCGGTTTGAGATTGTCGATGAATTCAACACAAAACTCGATGACCTCCTCTGTTCCGTAGCCCTTTGATATGCATCCTTCTGGTCTAGCATGGCTACAGACATATTTCTTTAGTACTCCCATCAGCTTCTCAAAAGGGAACATATTGTGCAAGAAGACAGGACCTAGAATTTCAATCTCTTTGACAAGATGAACTAGTAGATGTGTCATAATGTTGAAGAACAACGGTGGAAATACCAACTCGAAGCTCACCAGGCATTGGGCCACATCAACCTGCAACTTTAGTAGATTGTCTGGATCGAGTACCTTCTGAGAAATTGCGTTGAGGAGTGCACATTGCTTTACGATAGCTAATCATAGATTCTCTGGCAGAACTCCCCTCAATGCCACTAGAAGCAGTTGTGTCATGAGCACGTGGCAGTCGTGAGACTTCAGGTTTGTAAATTTCTTCTCTGGCATATTTATTATTCCCTTAATGTTCAAAGAGTATCCAAAGGTCACCTTGATACTATTGAGGCATTGGAACATGCTTCCCTTTCCTTCTTTGCTAAGAGTGAAGCTGGCAGGACTCAAGTAATTTCGCCCATTGTCCCTCTCTTCTTGATGTAGTACATGTCGTTCTTCCATATGTTGCAAATCCTGGCATGATTCCAGTGTATCTTTTGTCTTACTATAGGTGCCTAGAAAGGCTATCAAGTTGATGCAAAGATTCTTCGTTAGGTGCATGACGTCAATTGCATTGCGGACCTCCAAGACTTCCCAATATGGTATTTCCCAAAATATACTCATCTTCTTAAACATGGGTGCCATCCCATTACTATCATTTGGAACAGCAATGCTACCTAGCCCCTTTCCAAAAACAACTTTTAGATCTTTTACCATAGCAAATACGTACTTTCCATCATGATGCATAGGCTTGGGATGACGATCTGCCTCCCCTTTGAAATGCTTGCCTTTCTTTCTTAGCGGATGATTGAGAGGAAGCCATCGACGATGGCCCATGTACACAACCTTGCGACAATGTTTCAAATAAATGCTTTCAGTATTATCTACACAATGTGTGCATGCCCTATATCCCTTGTTTGTCTGTCCTGATAGGTTACCAAGAGCCGGCCAGTCATTGACAATTACAAACAGCAATGCTCGTAGGTTAAATTCCTCTTGTTTGTGCTCATCCGACATACGTACACCGTTTTCGCCACACAGCTGTAAAAGTTCCTCAACCAATGGCCTGAGATACACGTCAATGTCATTACCTGGTTGCTTTGGTCCTTGTATAAGAACAAGCATCATCATGAATTTCCTCTTCATGCAGAGCCATGGAGGAATACTGTACATACACAAAGTCATGGGCCAAGTGCTATGGCTACTGCTCATTTCACCAAAAGGATTCATGCCGTCCGTACTCAAAGCAAACCTTATGTTCCTTGGATCTTCTGTGAAGTCTTTGAATGTTCGGTCGATTTTTCTCCACTGGGACCCATCTGCAGGGTGCCCTCAACTTTGAGTCTCGCTTGTGCTCTTCTTTGTGCCATCGCATCATCCGAGCATGCTCTTTGTTTGTGAAAAAAGGCCTCAAGCGTGGTATTATCGGAGAATACCACATGACCTTGGCAGGAACTCTGTTTTTGATAGGCTCTCCCCCTACATCACCAGGGTCATCTTTTTTGATCTTGTACCACAAGGCGCCGCAAATCAGACACGTGTCCATTTCCTCGTACTCGGGACCACGATACAGGATGCAGTCATTCGGACATGCGTGTATCGTCTGCACCTCCAACCCCAGTGGGCAAACGAGCTTTTTTGCTTCGTATGTTGTCGAGGGCAATTCGTTATCCCTAGGAAGCATCTTCTTCATGATTTTAGTAACTCACCAAAGTCCTTGTCCGATACCCCATTTTTGGCCATCCATTGCAACAAAGGTTTGCAATCCAGTGTGCTCCCGAGTTTTCTGACTCCCTCTTCGCAACCTGAGTACAAAGGTTTGCGATGGTCCTCTAACATGCGTTGAAACTTCAACCTCTCCTCCTCAGTTTCGCTTGTGTCCTTTGCATCTTGCAACATCTGACCAAAATCATCTACAGGTGCATCTTCTCCATCCTCTTCCTCAGCATCACCCATTGTAGTATCAGCAAAGGCACGGTATTCAGCAAATCCGAGAATGTTGTCATCAATCTAATCTTCACCGTCTTCCGTTATAATACCTCTTTCTCCATGGCTGGTTCAACAACTGTAGCCACTTGTCTAATCAAGTGGCTGTGAATGACCTCTCTTGAACTGTGCTCCTTCTGGTTCTTGCAGACCCCGTAGGGGCAACTCATGAAACCGTTTTTCTTGTTTTGCTCTGCTACATCTAGAAAATGAAGCATGCCTTGAAAGAAGTCACCTGAACGTCTGTCGGTGTTATACATCCATTGTCGGTCCATCTGCAAGTTTAGGCAAAGTTTTATAACTAGTACAAATAGTAAGTTTATTTTTGCAATAAATAAAAATTACCATCCTAATTCACTAAGCAATAAATGAAAATTACCATCCTATTTCACTAAGCAATAAATGAAAATTACCATCCTATTTCACTAAGCAATAAATAAAAATTACCATCCTATTTCACTAAGCAATAAATGAAAATTACCATCCTAATTCACTAAGCAATAAATGAAAATTATTATCCTAATTCACTAACCACTAACAAATATGAACTTTACAAATAGTATAAATATGAACTAACTAAAGCATAAATAACTAAAGTATAACTATAAATTAGGATAAATAACTAAAGTATATATCAATATGAATTAACTCAAGTATAAATGTGAACTAACTAATTAATTAAAGTATAAATATAAATTAACTAAAGTATAAATATAAATTAACTAAAGTATAAGTAACTAAAGCATAAATATGAACTAACTAATTAACTAAAGTATAAATATGAATTAGGATAAATAACTAAAGTATAAATATGAATTAGAAACTAAATCTGCATTTACTAAAACATACTAGTGCAAACTATTAACAAATCAATATCTCAATTATGCTAAAAAAAAACTCGCCCATCTCTCTTTTCCACTAAAACTCAAATTTCTCTATGTATAAAGGATGAAACAAGAAATACTATCCGTGAAAGATGAGAGGATGAAGATATGCTCCTTTTAGACCACTTGGAGGAGCTAAATCTTCAAAATTCAAGAAAAAAATGAGCATGACCTCCCCTACCTCGGGCCGGCGCCATGAACGAGCTCTGTTCATGGCTGGGCCGGGCTGGGGGAGGAAGACGATATTTGTAGGGGACCTTTTAGTCCTGGTTGGTAGCTCCAACCCAGACTAAAAGGTCCCTTTTAGTCCCGGCTGGAGCCACCAGCAGGGACTAGAGGGCACGCCCCCCTTTAATCCCGGCTGGTGGCTCCAACCGGGACTAAAAGCCTCCATTTAGTCCCAGCTGGAGCCACCAGCCAGGACTAACCCCCCTCCCCTCCCCCCCCGATTGGACCCGGGACTAATGCTTCCTTTAGTCCTAGGCCCAATAGGTACCGGGACTAAAGGTCCCGAACCGAAAGTGGTTTCTCTACTAGTGACGCATAGACACTTGTCGGTTTTTTATACCGGCTAGCCTACTATGGGGGGTCCCTAAGTAGTCGAGTTGTTCGTGAGGGCCTCGCCGGAACCAGAAGCACGATGGTGAACACGAGACGATTTAGACAGGTTCAGGCCGCCTCGAGTAGAGAGCGTAATACCTTACGTCCTGTATGGTGGATCTTCTCGTATTAATGGTTATGATTTTACAAGGGGTCCCTGCCTCACCTTATATACTCGAGAGACAGGGTCTACAAGGCAAGAAATACAAACTCCTAGTCGGATACAATACACAGAGTCCTAACATGAGTAGGCCGGGTTGTTTCCAAGTACCCGACTAGTTTCCTTAAGCTGTATGCTCTTTCCTTGTATCAGTCAGAGTTGCCGGCCCAACTGTGGCCATGAGGACTCCCATGGATCCTGGACCGTCAAGCCCCCTAGCATCTTCATGTCTTCACGTCTGCCGAGTTGTTTCTCAACAGTTTCAGTATCAGCCGAGTTGTTTCTCGTCATTTTGCTTGTTGAAAACCTTTAGAAGTGAACATGATGTGCTCCTTTGCCGACTTCTTTTGCAGCCAACCCCCGGGCCTTGGTTCATGAACCAAGATTGATGCAAAAACTTCCCCATTTACTATAATGGTGTCCAGCTTTTGAAAAAAGATGGACCCATTATGGGTCTAGCCCCCGAGCCTAGAAATATTTTCAAGGATTAAAAACAATTCTAGGGTCTTTATTGGAAAAACTTTCCAAAAGAAATATACTATTTCCCCCCAGCCCCCAAGCTTAAAGCAGATAACAATAAGCTTGAAGACTTCTGTTGAAATATGTATATTCTTTGATGTGGAAACAAATCCTGTTAAGCATCAGCCCCTGAGAATGAAAATTCATCAGAAAATGACCTAGCTCGTTAGGAAATGGCCGCACAAATATGCATTTGGTTTGTAACCGCGAATACATAAGTGTTGGCATATTTGGGAAAACGGGTTACGGAAAATACGCTTAGGGTTACCACTTCAATCTTATAAGACAGAGGGTGAACCGTTCGTATTCTCCTCCCCGCCGCCGTCGCTTTCACAATTGAAATCCTCAAATCCTTTTCGCCTCTGCGCGCATTCCCCAATCCACTCGAGCCCCATTCAAAACTCAATCCAAGGTCTCGTCTGGTAGGATGGGTCGAAAACCTGCTTCCAGCAAGCCTACTGAGAGCAAATCCACCACGGGCAAAAAGAAATCCAAGATCCCAACCACAGATATGCCGGTGTTCAAGAACTCCCCTGCGCCGGCTCTTGCCTGGAAGCCATCCAAGGCAACAGACGAGATGGTACAGGGTCTTGTGGAGCAAGGCTATCTTCTGGATAAATCAATCTCCTGTTGGCGCAACGATGCTGGTAAGACCTGGCCTTTTGAAGAAATCCACAAAATCGTGGTTTTTGTTACCTTTTATGAACGCGGATTCGCCCTCCCTGCTCATGATTTTCTCCGAGGGCTTTTCTCCTACTACAAATTAGAATTGATTCATCTCAATCCCAATTCCATTCTTCAAATTTCCCTCTTTATTCATCTTTGTGAAACCTTCTTGGGGATCGATCCCCACTTCAATCTTTTCCGCTGCCTCTTCCGTGTGAAATCCACCCCGGACAAAGTAGTCGGTGGAGCCGGATTTCAGCTTCGTCAGGGGATGAAGAATGTCTACTTCGACTTCAAGATGAATGACTCCATTAAAGACTGGAATGATAAGTGGTTCTATGTAGAGAACCAGCCCCCGAAGCTATCCAAACACTCCAGTCATCTGCCTCAGCCACAAGACTCATGGAATGAATCCCTCGATAGGGATAAGGTTAATGGAATTGCCAGGCTTTTGAAGATTATCGCTTCTTTGAAGGATCAAGGCCTAACCGCCATCGGGATCGCCAGTTCTTTCCTGCGCCGGCGCGTACAACCCTGCCAGAAGCGGGTGCACGCTGGCTATGAATATACTGGCCCGGAAGACCCGACCAGGATCTTGACCAGCGATTTATCATCAGATAAAGTCACCGTCCGCGTCCAGGCGCTCTTCATGGACGCCCAGGATCTGCCACGCCGAGTACCCGAGTACTCGGCAAGTCGTCTCTCGTCATTGGTAAGCTCTAAAACAACCCGAATACCAATTATGATACACACCTTCTTGCTTCTTGACAAGTAATCAATTGATGTGTTATCCAATGCCAGGAATTGTGGACCAGACTTGCGTCCTCGCCTCCGGAAATAGCAGAGAACCAATCCGGGTTGCCTGGATCTCCCCCGCCCCAGCAAATTGCTGAAAGTTCAGGGAAAAGGAAAAAGAAGGCAGCACCAGATATGGACGAGATAATTCTGGAGGAAGGATCCTCTTCTGATGATGACACACCCCGACCACCTCCTGGGAAAATACTCGGAAAAGGAGGATCAGGTCTGAAAAGACCTAGTGCTGAAGATGCCCCAAGTCCACCAATCTCCAAGAAGAAACGGGCTCTGTGGAAGAAAGTGTCTCCTTAGTTGAAGAAATCATCAGATACTATTCTTGATGAAGCAGAGGCACTTGAAGCAGAGCCTAAAACCAATGTGGAGATTCCTGTGGGAATCCCACTGCATTCATCTCCACCCAAGGTACCCCAATTGTCTTGTTTGCAAAAAATCTTGGTTCTTGCCTCTTGCCGAGTTGTTTTCTGAATTGAATGTATGATTGCAGAATCCTCAACAAGAAGAACCCGCTCAGTCGGAAGAGCCTCAAGGACCTCAAGACAACCCGTCTGGCGGTTTTGACTTCGTTGTGGATGAACCTGAATTCAACATGGAATTTGCCAGGTAAATCACCCAACTTAATGGAGCCAAATTCTGAAATGCGAATAGTGCTAATCTTCAGTTGTTATGCAGCCGTCCGCCTACTCCTGCTCCGACAGATGTACCAAAGACTCCAATTATGGAAATAGGAGGAGGAGAAGGGCCAAGCCCCCAGGCATCTCCACAGCTGCACCCCCAAGTACCAAGCGACAACGTCACACCGCCAGCCCAGGTTCCAGAACAAGCCGCTCCGGGTACTTCGGCCTCTAGATCATGGCCCAGAGCCACAGAAAGTATCCGGATGGCGAGCCTGCGGACTACGGAACTGGACGCCGCCACAAGCCTGGTGAAGGAGACAGATATTGAAGAAATCATCCGGGAACAAAAGAAACCCTGCGAGCCTTCACCAGAGCCATTCCAGATCTTCGCTGGCACACCCGGCATCAACGCAAGTGAGGATGAAGACGCCTTCTTATTCAACTCTGAAGTTGACCACGAAGATCTGGAGAAGGCCGCCGAGCTGTACAAACAACTCTCCAAGCTCACAGAGGTTAGTAGAAATAGCGTAGTATTGTAAATACTTATCTCCTTTGTACTTTAATCAACCCTGCCTCCTTTATTCTGGATGTAGAGTATACTTGTACGATCTCAGCAGAAATCTGAGATGCTTCAGAGAGCCAGCACGTCCATCGCCCGCGCCGAAAAAGCCACAGCCGATCTGGCCAAGGGGCAAGCAGCCTGGGACCAAGAACGTGCCCAATTGCGCCGAGAACTGGATGAGGCTTACAAGAAGATTAACTTGTACCAAGACCAGCGCGAGGACGTCGCTGAGAAGAATAAGTCTTTACGACAAAAACTCTCAGGTATGTACACCGAGTACTTCTTCTCTGTCTGCACTAATCATATATCTGAATAGAATATGATGTGTTGTCTGCAGAGAGTGACAAGCGCGTTGAAGCTCTAAAGGGCGAGTTCATCGATATGAAGAACCGCTTTTATCGGGAGCAAGAGCGCGCAAACCAGGCAGAGCGGCGGGAAATGGAGTGTATGGCGGATCTTGCTAAAGAGCAAAAGATGCGCCAGCATGCCAATGCCCAACTCATTGAAGACCTGACCAAGATTCGCAACCAAGAGGCTAAAATCCAGGCTCTTCGCGTAGAAGTCAATCGTCGTCGGAAATTGAGTCTTAGAAAGAAGTCGCCCTGCCTTTGGTTGATGTATATGCCAAAGTACCCGCAGGAAGTGTTGCTCCTCCTCTCCTTGATCGCCTTCCAGCAACTCCTGGGCAAGTGAAGCTGTATTGCCAACGGATCGCCCGTTCATGTACTAAGCAAGTACTCGGGGTTGTTCGGTCATGGTTTCCTTCACAGCCGTTAGGTGTTACTGAAGGAAGAATCAACTCGGCTTGTACCCGGGCCATGTATGATACCTACATGGAGGAGGAGAAAGACACTGTAGAAAAATTGTATCTCGTCTTAAGTTCTAGAGTTTCTTTTGTAAGAAAACCCTTTGTAAAGAACTTGGTTTCAGATGTAAATACTTAGTGTTTTATAAGTAAAAAGTATCTGTTTATCTGATTGTGTGCGCCCGATCTCTCTGTGTGGAACAAAGAGTAGATGGCATTTGAATGCAGTCTTCCTGGATTGTTTTTTAACAACCCAACTATATTCAAAAATAAGTACGACCGATCCTTCTCTGTGAAATAGAAAGTAGATGGCTGTTTTGACTGCAACCCTTTCTGGATTGTTTTTGAACAACCCGGGATAAGTCAAAATAAATGCGCCCGATCCTTCTGTGTGGAACAGAAAGTAGATGGCTTGTTTGAATTCAGCCCTTTTCTGGGTTGTTTTTAAACAACCCGGGATGATTCAAATATGTAAGTTGGTATCTGAATTCCAGGCTTGAAGACAATGGAATATTGACACTTTATTATTATTGGGCTAATAAGCCGATATCAGTACACAAAAAGGACTGACTTTTATTGACTCTTGATAAACTCTAATAACTTCTTTAAGGGTAGAACCGCCGCAAGTGCTCAATGTTCCAAGCATTGGGCATCTCTGTTCCGTCTTCCCGTTGTAGCTCATAAGCACCCGGACCGATGACCCTTTATACTATAAACGGACCTTCCCAAGGCGAGGACAGCTTGTGCTGGTCTTTTGTACTCTGAATTCTCCGAAGAACCAAATCACCAATGTTAAATGACCGCATTTGGATGTTTTGGTCATGATACCTCCTGAGTCCTTGCTGGTACGTGGTTGTCCTGATCAACGCGGCTAGCCTCGCCTCTTCTAGCATGTCCACATCCTCTGCCCTACTTTGTTCTGCTGCTTCCTCCGTGTAGTTTTGAATTCTTGGAGCATTATACTCGATGTCCACCGTGAGTACTGCTTCTGAGCCATAGACCAGAAAGAAAGGTGATTGCCCCGTTGCGCGGCTGGGCTGGGTTCGGAGGCTGGCAATTCTTGCACCCACTTGCCTCCGTACTTTTTGAGTGGTTCATAGAGCCTTGGCTTGAGACCTTCAAGTATGAGACCGTTAGCTCTCTCAACTTGTCCATTGGTTCGTGGATGTGCCACTGATGCGTAGCGGATTTCAATTCCCAGGTTGTCGCAAAAATCAAAGAACTCGCTCCCTATGAATTTTGAGCCAAGGTCAGTGATAATGTGATTCGGGACGCCGAAACGATGAGCAATGTCTTGGATGAACTCAGCCGCCTTTGCTGCTGTAGCATTGACCAGCGGCTTGACTTCAATCCACTTGGTGAACTTGTCGATTGCCACGTAGAGATACTTGAAACCTCCTGGCGCAGTCTTGAGTGGTCCAACCATATCGAGCCCCCAGCATGCGAAGGGCCAAGAGGGCGGTATGGTGTTGAGGACCGTTGCGGGGACATGAGCTTGCCGGGCAAAGAATTGGCAGCCCTGGCAAGTCTTCACGATTTCTTCTGCATCAGCCACAGCGGATGGCCAATAGTACCCGGACCGGAAAGCCTTGCCTACGATCGTACGGTGGGCAGCATGGTTGCCACAGATTCCACCATGGATTTCTTCAAGGATTTCCCGTCCGACTTCTGGAGTGACACACTTCATCAAGACTCCGGATGAGGTGCCGCGTCGAAAGAGGGTGGAGCCGACTACTATGTAGTACTTGCTTCACCTGATAACTTGCTCAGCCTCCACCTTATCTTCGGGCTCCCTCTGGTGCAGTATGTACTCGATGAAGGGTTTTGTCCACTCGGGTGTAATCACCATGACTTGCTGATGGGGTGGTGTTGTAGTCGGCTGTACTTTCTGCTCCTTGATGGATGGTTGTAACAGATCATGGACGAAAACGCCGCCTGGTACTTGCGCTCTGCGGGAACCCAGCTTTGAAAGTGCATCAGCAGCCATGTTGTTGTCTCTGATGACATGATGAAATTTGAGTCCATGAAAGTGCTTCTCGAGTTTGCGCACCTCCATGTAGTATGCATCCATGTTCTCCATGGTGCAGTCCCAATCTTTATTGACTTGATTGATCACCACAGAGGAGTCGCCGTACACCACCATGTGCTTGATGCCAAGGGAAGCAGCCAGGCGTAGCCCGTGCAGTAGAGCTTCATACTCGGCTTCATTGTTGGTGGCTTTCCAGAGGATTTGGAGCACATATTTGGGCTGATCACCTTTTGGAGATATGAGTAGTACTCCTGCACCAGCCCCTTCAAGCTTCAATGATCCATCGAAGTACATGATCCAATGCTCGAGAGGTTCTTCTGGTACTGTGTGTTGTATTTCGGTCCACTCAACAATGAAGTCCACCATGGCTTGAGATTTGATGGCTGCTCGTGGGACAAAGTCGATGGCGTGAGAGCCCAACTTGACCGCCCATGGGGTGGATGTCGCCAATTGGGAAAGAGGTGACTACAACAACCCGGTGAGCGTCGAAGTAGTGGCGCAACTTGCGAGATGTGATTAAGACAGCATATAATAGCTTCTCGACCTGGGGGTATCGCACTTTTGATTCTGAAAGCACCTCGCTGATGAAGTAAACTGCCGCTGTACTTTGTATACATGGCCGGGTTCCTCCCGCTCGACTACAATAGCAGTGCTCACGACGTGAGTTGTTGCTGCGATGTAGAGGAGCAATGGTTCCTGATCAGCTGGTGCAGTCAGTACTAGTGGTGACTGGAGAAATTTCTTGAGATCTTCAAATGCCGCATCAGCTTTTGGAGTCCATACGAACTTGTCATGCTTCTTGAGGAGCTTGAAGAAAGGTAATCCTCTGTCACCCGGCCTTGAAATAAATCGGTTGAGGGCCGCCATGCATCCATTCAGCTTCTGAACGTCCTTGAGGGATTTTGGAGGCGCCATGGATGTAATAGCGGTGACTTTCTCGGGATTAGCTTCAATTCCCCGATGGCTGACTATGAAGCCCAGCAGTTTTCCCACGGGCACGCCAAACACACACTTGGTAGGATTGAGCTTCCATTGAAATTCCCTGAGATGTGCAAAGGTCTCGGACTAGTCGTCAATGAGACTATCCGGGTTCTTTGTCTTGACGACGACGTCATCAACGTAGGCCTCCACATTGCGGCCAATCTGAGCCTTGAGACAACTCTGAATTGCACGCTGATATGTTGCCCCTGTGTTCTTGAGTCCAAAGGACATTGTAGTGTAGCAGTAGGCGCCGAACGGAGTGATGAACGCCGTCTTGATCTGATCGTCTTTATGCAGGCTTATCTGATGATAGCCTGAGTAGCAATCCAGGAAACAGAGTAGAGAGCAGCCAGCTGTGGAATCCACCACCTGATCAATGCGAGGTAGCCCGAAGGGATCCTTTGGGCAGTGCTTGTTCAGGTCGGTGTAATCAACACATATCCTCCACTCGTTGTTGTTCTTATTGCGGACCAGGACAGGATTAGCGAGCCAGCAAGGTGGAACACCTCTTTAATGAACCCGACTGCTAATAGTTTCGCCAGCTCCGAACGGATGGCTTCCTTCTTGTCCTGGGCAAAGCGTCGTAGGCGTTGTTTCTTCGGCTTGGCAACAGGATCGACGTTGAGTTTGTTCTCAGCCAACTCCCTTGGGACTCCCAGCATGTCAGACGGCTTCCATGCGAAGATGTCGCGGTTGTCCCGTAAGAAGCTGGTGAGCGCGCTTTCCTATTTGTAGGCAGGTCAGCGCCGATCAGCGCCGTCTTGGAGGGGTCGCCCGTCCCTAGGTCGATTGCCTTGATTGGAACTTCCTGGGAGGGCTTTATGTTTGACACGGCTGGCTTTTTCGTTGGGATGTCCAACTCAGCCTCGCCGAGTTGTTTCGCCATGGCTGCTACGATTGCTGCCTGGCTCGGTTGCTGCATGTTTGCAGCAATCGTCACTGCCTCGCTGTCGCAATCGTAGGAGGTCTTCAGGTCGCCCTTTAGGGATAGAATCCCCTTAGGGCCTGGCATCTTGAAGACGAGGTAGATGTAGTGTGGAATCGCCATGAATTTTGCCAGAGCAGTGTCACACCCGATTTTAAGGACAAAATCGAATGCATCGCATATGTGTGCCAGGATCTGTTCATCACACATATGTTGACGTCATCAGTGAATATATCAAAAGACAATGTTCAAAGCATACAAAAGAGAGTACATAACTTTATTACACTCATCGATAATTAGACACGAAGGTCTTAAACGTTCACCGACATCCTAAACGATAAAACAGCTCCTTGACTTCATCCACAGGCACTTGACTGGTTGACGCGCCTAGAACTCATCAAAGTCGCTGAAGTACTCCACTTCATTGTTATTTTCTGAACAGCAGTTGTTTAGCAAGGGTGAGTACACTTATGGTTGGTACTCAACAAGTGGGGGAAATATGCAAGGCCATCAAAGGGGGTTCAGGCTCATGCGGTTAGCACTTTTAGTTGATCAAGTTTTATTAGCAAGCACCTAGTTACTAGATATAAGTTTATACCATCCCAAAATTAAGCAGGATAACCCAAAATTATACCACCAAGAGACCAAGAACCACAAGTTAAGATCAAGTTAAAGTTCAATTATCATGTGAGGGTCCAAGCCGCCCTTAACCGTGGGCACGGCTGATATATCAGTTTTACACTCTGCAGAGGTTGTACACTTTACCCACAGCTCGTGTTCCCTTTGTCGCCCGGGTTTGCAAGGCCCTTAAACACTTCCTTTGGTGAGTGGCGAGGGTTCACTACGAAGCCTTTACAAAGACCCAAAGTTAACTAGCAGCCCGCTAGAGTTTCAGCCGCGGTGAGGTCCATAACCCTCCCTAATGAGACCGTACCTTAGCAAAGGCTACTCCTCCAAGAGGACCGGGCTATGACCCCTTCACCGTCCCCCTCCTTGCCCTTTCGGTAAGGCCACTAACTAACCCCAAGTCTAATTAATTAGCTAAGTTCAGAGCCATGTGACACTGTGGTTGCACTGTTTTCTTGGGTGGTTCTCCATGTTCCAATTAATCATGATGATCTTGTAATTAAGCAAGAATATAACAACATAAATAAATCATGATTAACATTGCATAAAAGGTAACAGAACCATCCCAAGTTTAAGCAAGCTAAGCATTTCTACCCATGATATAACCAGGTGATTCAAGGTTCAAGGTAAAAAGATCTAGTCATGTCCTAATGGGTGACCCGTCAAATTAATGCATAACAGTAAAGTAAAGTGAATTTCATGAATGTAAATGGGACAAAAAGAATGTTCATGTAGAGGGAGGCCACTTGCCTTCCTCAACAAACTGCTGTTGGTCCTCTTCAAACAGCTGCTGCTCCTGATCTTCCTCGTACCGCACGTTCTCTACATAATCACACAAGAAATACAACAAAATAAATAAAAACAGTACACCAAACAGTACCAAAAACACAGAACAAACACCCTAAACTAAAGAGCATGCAGAGACGATCGCGTGGATGCGAAAATCGCCCAAAACGGATTTAAAACGACGAAGTTACACTAATAACAAGGTTGCAGGGGCCTATATGCACTTAAAACTAAAGTCTGCGTACTGTTTTATTAAAAACCGAGGACTAAAACATAAATAACCATAGATCTCAGGGGCTAGCAAGTGAAATAACCAAGGACAGGACGGTGGGTGAAATTATTCAAAAGATCAGGGGCCTAAACAGAAACTCTAAGGGCATATGTATAAATACTTTACACATGGCATGGACTGCGGGTTGATTAAAGGAAAGCTCAGGGACCCTTTAGCAAAAAGACCGGGGCCGGCGGGTTTGACTCCCGCTGACCGGTATCCAGGGGACGATCTGGGCCCTTGATTTCAGATTGGACGGCGGAAAACAAAAGGGGCGCCGGCGACCATTGGACTCGGCGGCGCCGCCGCGAACCGTGGCAGGGGATCGCCGGCGTGGACGCTGCCGGCGCTATGGTGCACTAGGACTTGAACAAATGGCATGGGGATTATCAGAGGGGCATGGCGAGCTCACCGAGGATGGTCCGGATGTCGATTGAGGGCCGGAGAAGGGTCGGCGACGAACGGCGGCGGTGAGCTCGGGTGAACGGCGAAGAAAGCGTCCCGGCGGCTTCCTCGGCTCTTGGTCGTCGGAATAGGGCTCCGGGGGTTCCTGTGATCAAGCAGAGAGAGTCAAGGGAGGCCTGGCGTGATTAAAACAAGGCGGTGGCACAATCGAACCTTGACGGCGGCGAGGATGAGCTCCGACGGGCAATTCGGTGCTCGAGAGGGGGGGATTAGGGGTGTGGAGTGTGTGTGCGCGAGGAGGGAGCTTCGTCGGGTTTTATAGGGGCCGAGAGGGAAAGAGAGGGCTCGGCTCGGGGAGGAATTGAAGAGGAGCGCGGGAGGTCCGGCCATTGATGGCCTTGAAGCCGGTCGTCCGTTGCAGAGGGAGTAAAGGAGAGTGTGAGGGCGTCCGGGGTGGCTCGGGTTGAAGGCGCCGTGAAAGGGCTTGAAGAGGGGGAGGGAGACGCGGGCGCGCGGTCGTGGGCGATGATTGCGGGCTTGCGCGCGGGGGACGGAGCGGCGGCTCGGGCGAGCGGCTGGGGGAAGGAGACGCGCCGACAGGTGGGGTCGGGCGGTCAGCGACTGAGAGGGAGAGTGAGCGGGCGGGAGAGGGTGAGTTCGAGTGGGCCGGCTCATGGGCCAACAAATGGGCCGGTTGGGTCGGCGGAAAGGAAAGAAAAGGGGAAGGGAGTTCGGGCTGGGCCAAAAAGAGAAAGAGGAAAGGAGGGAAAAAGGAAAGAGTTTGATATTTGTTTGAATTTGTATTTGAGAAGTTTGAGAGATATTTGGATAGGATTCGAATTTGGATAGGAGTTTGAGATCACTCAAGCAAACAAAAACAAAAGCAAGGCATGAGATGCAACATTCACTTGTTGAACTAAAATTAATTATTTAATGTTTAAGTAATTAAGGCCACAAATTAAATAAAGGAAAATAAATTCATTTAACCTAAGATCAACCTAAACAAAGTTGCTATAATTTATTACATGATGGAATTTGGGTGTTACAAATCCTACCCCCCTTAAAGAGAATCTCGTCCTCGAGATTCGGATAGATTTGGATACAACTGCGGGAAGTCTGCAATGAGCTCGTCTTCTCGTTCCCAAGTAGCTTCATCTCCCGAATGATGACTCCACTGTACTTTGCACATTTTGATGACTTTGTTCCTTGTAACTCTTTCTGATGTTTCCAAGATCTTGACCGGGTGTTCTGAATAAGTCAAATCATCTTGCACATTAAGCTCTTCCAGTGGTAGTTGCTCTTCGGGTACTCTCAAGCACTTTTTCAACTGAGAAATATGAAACACATCGTGAACATCCGACAGTCGCTCGGGTAACTCCAACTGATATGCCACTTCACCTTTCCTTTCCAAGATCTGAAAAGGACCAATATAGCAAGGTGACAACTTCCCTTTGACTTTGAATCTGCGGAGACCTCTGATAGGTGACACCTTGAGATACACATAATCTCCAACTTCAAATGTCAATTCCCTTCTCCGGGTATCGGCATAACTCTTCTGTCGTGACTGAGCAGTTCTGAGGTTATCCCGAATTATCTGAACTTGTCTTTCGGCTTCTTGTAGAATTTCTGGTCCGAATACCTGACTTTCACCAGTCTGACTCCAGTATAACGGTGTCCTACACCTTCTTCCGTACAGAGCTTCAAATGGGGCCATCTTGAGACTAGCTTGATAGCTGTTGTTATAAGAGAATTCTGCGTACGGCAAACTCTTATCCCAACTGCCTCCATGCTTCAAGGCACAAGCTCTTAGCATATCCTCTAAGATTTGATTTGTCCTCTCAGTCTGGCCATCTGTCTGCAGATGATACGCTGAACTGAAATTAAGCTTGGTGTCCATTGACTAATGCAGCTTCTGCCAAAAACGAGATGTGAACTAGGTACCTCGGTCAGACACTATCTTCTTTGGTACACCGTGTAAACACACGATTCGGGACATATACAGTTCTGCTAACTTGGCTCCCGAATATGTGGTTTTGACTAGAATGAAGTGAGCAACTTTGGTCAATCTGTCCACAATGACCCATATAGAATCATAACCATCCCGAGTACGAGGCAATCCTACGATAAAGTCCATACCAATTTCTTCCCATTTCCACTCGGGTACTTTCAACGGCTGAAGCAAACCTGCTGGCCTTTGATGTTCTCCTTTCACTCTTTGACATACATCACACAAAGCTACGTGAGTTGCCACGTCTCTCTTAAGACCATACCACCAATATTTCTCCTTCAAATCTTGGTACATCTTGGTACTGCCGGGGTGAATAAAATATACGGAATCATGTGCTTCCTTCAATATGAGCTCACGAAGACGATCGATATCTGGTACACAGATCCTTTTCCTGAACCAAACAGTGCCTTGTTCATCTTCGGTGAAATCCGTTGTTTTTCCTAAACCAATCAGAGTCTTGATCTCTTTGATCTTAGCATCAGTCAACTAACCTTGTCTGATTTCCTGCTCAAGAGTAGGTTCAATCTCCATTGTCATAGCTTCTGAGTTATAAAGAATCCCGAGATTGAGTCGTTCCATTTCCCAACACAATTCTTGAGGCATTAGTCGAGCTATAGCCATGTTAGCTTGGCTCTTCCGACTCAAAGCATTTGCTATGACGTTGGCCTTGCCAGGATGATACTGAATATCCAAGTCATAATCCTTTATCAATTCTAACCATCTGCGTTGTCTGAGATTGAGATCCCTCTGAGTGAAGATATATTTCAAGCTTTTGTGGTCTGTGAAAATTTGACACTTATTTCCAATCATATAATGTCTCCAAATCTTCAGTGCGTGCACGACAGCGGCTAGCTCCAAGTCATGAGTTGGATAGTTTTGCTCATGCTTCCTTAGCTGCCTTAATGCATAAGCTACCACTCTGCCTTCTTGCATTAACACACAACCAAGACCGAGACGTGAAGCGTCACAATAGACATCGAACCCTTTGTGTATATCTGGCATTATCAACATGGGGGCCGTGGTTAACCTCTTCTTCAGCTCTTCAAAACAATTCTGACAAGCTTCATCCCATTTGAACTCTCGTTCTTTTTCTAACAATGAAGTGAGTGGTTTCACAATCTTGGAGAACCCTTCAATGAATCTGCGGTAATATCCTGCCAAACCAAGGAAACTCCTGATCTCGGACACATTCGTAGGTGGCTTCCAATTCAACACATCCTGAACCTTGCTGGGATCAACTGCTATTCCTCCATCGGTGATGACATGACCAAGGAAAGAAACTTCCTTCAACCAAAAATCACACTTACTGAGCTTGGCATACAACTGATTCTCTCGGAGTTTCTGTAGTACCAACCTCAGATGTTCTTCATGTTCTTCTTCATTCCGAGAAAACACCAAGATATCGTCGATGAACACCACTACAAACTTGTCAATATATTCTATGAACACCTTGTTCATCAAGTACATGAAGTACACCGGGGCATTGGTCAATCCAAACGACATCACTGTGTACTCAAATAACCCATATCTGGAGGTGAACGCTGTTTTGGGAATATCTTCTAGTCGAATTCTCAACTGATGGTATCCTGACCGCAGATCAATCTTGGAGAATACTTTAGCACCTCTCATCTGATCAAACAGATCTTCTATTCTGGGTAGTAGGTATTTGTTCTTGATGGTTGCATCATTGAGAGCTCTATAATCAACACACATCCTTCTAGTGCCATCCTTTTTATCAACAAAGATGACAGGGGCTCCCCAAGGTGATGAGCTAGGACGGATATATCCTTTTTCTAATAGCTCTTCTATTTGTTTCTTTAATTCACTTAAGTCCTTAACATCTAACCTATATGGTCTTTTGAATATAGGTGCAGTGCCAGGTAAGAGATCAATACGGAACTCAATGTCACGGTCGGGTGGCATACCTGGTAAATCCTCCGGAAAGACGTCTGGGTACTCACTCACGACCTTGATCTCCTCCAAAGGTGTTCCCTTGATCTGATTCACCGTTGCTTCATCTGTGGATGGCATGCTAGCAACGAACTCAATCTGATCTCCTTGAGGACTGGTCAAGAGCACTGACTTCTTGGCACATTGAATCACTCCGTTACACTTTGTCAACCAATCCATTCCAAGAATCACATCAATCCCACTAGACTTGAGGACTATAAGGTTTGCTAGAAAGTCTACCCTCATGATTTTCAGATTCACCCGCGGGCATAAGTGAGTAGCCTTCATCTCGTTGCCCGGGGAACTAACTAGCAGTGTTTTCTTCATAAGGCTCATAGGCATATTATATTTTTCCACAAATTGCTCAGTAATGAAAGAATGCGATGCTCCAGAATCAAACAAAACTGATGCGGGTTCAGAATTAAGAAGGAACGTACCGAGCACAACGTCCAGAGCATCCTGGGCTGATCCAGCTGACATGTGGTTCACCCGTCCACGCATGTAGTTCTGCTGGCCCTTGTTGCCTTGGGAATTCTGATTCCCGCTGCGCATCTGTGGAGTCTGTGATCCAGGCCTCTGACCATTGGTCTTCTGGCCCTGTGGTGTCTGCATGTTGCGCTTGGGGCAGTTGTTAGCATAATGCCCCACTTCTCCACACTTGAAACAGCCGTTGGGTGGAACTGGTGCGACAGGATTGTTGTTGCTTGTAACACCCAAAATTCCATCACATAAATCTTAATCAATCCTTGTGTTTTTCTTTTAGGGCTTAAATAAATTTTCTTTTGTTTAATTAAAACATTGGCCTCTAATTATTCAAATGATACTCGAATTAATTTTAGAATCAATAAGTGTTTGTTTGCATTCATGCCGTTTGCATTTGAGTTTGTTTGAGTTTGAGTTTGTAATCCAAATCCAATCCAGAGTTCAAAATCCTCAAACATAAATCCAAAAGCCTTATTCCTTTTTTTCCCCTTCCTTTTCGGCCCAACCCGTCAACTCTTCTCTCTTTCAGCCCAAAACAAACCAGCAGCCGGCCCAACTCAACTCCTTCTCTCTCTCTGTCAATGACAGGTGGGGCCCACCTGTCGGGTCTTTCTCCCACCTCCCACCGGTTCTCTTCTTCCCCACCGGAGCAACCCCTATGGCGAGCTCGCCGCCCGGTCCCCTCTCCTCGCCCGCTCGCCTCCCCTCCCACTCGCGCCCTCATCAATGCCAGTGGCGCACTCATCCTCCCCATCAATCCCCTCTCCGAACGGCCGAGCTCCACCATGCCTTCAATGTCGGCCGCCGCCGCCTCCTTTCCCCTCCCTCGGACGCCCCCGCTCCCCCCTCGGCACCTATATAAAGCTCGCCCTTCTCACCCCGAGCATCCCCGTCTCATTCCCGCTTCAAAACCCTCCACCAAAGCCCCCGCCCAACCTCACCGGAGTAGCCCGAAGACCGCCGCTCGCCGCCGGCCCTCTCCGGCGTTTCCCCGACGTCGGTAAGCCCCTGGGTGAGCTCCCCGTGTTCTCCTCTCCCTCCCTATGCTATTCCCGCAGCTCCCCGTGCCGTCTAGCTCCGATCCGAGCCAGCCCCGGTGAGCTTCGCCGCGTCCAAGGGCGGCGCCGCCACTGGAATCGCCGCCGGCCGCCGGAGATCATCATCCACCGTCCGTTTCCAAATCAACGGCCACGATCAGAATCTAACCCGAGTCAAAATAACCAGATACCGGTCAGCACTGGCCGTTTTGCAAAAGAGTCCCTGCACTTTCCACAAATCAACCCGCAGTCCACCTCCTATACAAAATATTCATAACCATGCCCTTACATATTCTGTTTAGGCCCCTGTTCTTTCATATAATACAACCCGCCGTCCACATTGGCCTTTTTGCAAGCTAAACCCTGAGTTCTTATGTGTATTTATGTTTTAGTCCTCGGTTTTATTGCAAAACAACCCGAAAACATAGGATTATTTGCATATTAGTCCCTGAACCTTGTAATTAGTGTATCTTCGCCGTTTTAAATCCGTTTTGGACGATTTTCTCGTTCGCGCGATCGTCTCTGCGTAACCTTTAGTTCTAGGTGTTTGTTTTGTGCTTTTGGTACTGTTTGTTGTACTGTTTTATTTATTTTGTTGTATGCTTGTGTGTGATCGTGTAGACGTCCCGTTCGAGGAAGGCCAGGAGCAGCAGATCGAAGAAGAACAGCAGTTTGTAGAGGAAGGCAAGTGGCCTCCTTCTTCATATTCTTCAACCCAGTAACAACATTTTAATCACATTTACTTTTATGTATTGCATTAATTTGATGGGATGCCTATTCATAGGATATACCTAGTTTTTATTCCCTCAACCTTGATACACCGGGTTTAATCATCCTTGATGGGTAGAAATGCTTAGTTGCTTAATCTTGGGATGGTAATATCAAACTTTTGAATATGATAACATGGTTTATTTGTTGCTATACTTGGTTAATTACAAGATTATCTTGATTAAATGGAACATGGAGAACCACCCAAGAAAACAGTGCAACCACAGTGTTATATGGCTCTAACCTTATCTGATTAATTAGACTTGGGGTTGACTAGTGGCCTTACCGAAAGGGCAAGGAGGGGGACGGTGAAGGGGTCATAGCCCGGTCCTCTTGGAGGAGTAGCCTTTGCTAAGGTACGGCCTCATTAGGGAGGGTTATGGACCTCACCGCGGCCGAAACTCTAGCGGGCTGCTAGTTTAGCTTTGAGTCTTTGGAAAGGCTTCGGAGTGAACCCCTAGCCACTCACCTCGGAAGTGTTTAAGGGCCTTGCAAACCCGGGCGACATGGGGAACACGAGCTGTGGGTAAAGTGTACAACCTCTGCAGAGTGTCAAACTGATATATCAGCCGTGCTCACGGTTAAGAGCGGCTTGGACCCTCACATGATAATTGAACCTAAATATGATATTAAATTGTGGTTCCTTGGTTTTTGGAATAATTTGTGGGTTCTCTCTTGCTTAATTGGGTTGGAATAAACTTATACCCAGTAAATAGGTGCTCGCTAATAAAATATGACCAACTAAAAATGCTAACCGCTGTAAGCCTTTAAACCTCTCTTGATGGCCTTGCATTTTCCCCCGCTTGCTGAGTACCAACCATAAGTGTACTCACCCTTGCTAAAACTGCTGTTCAGAAGAAAATGAGGACGTGGAGTACTTCAGTGACTTCGAAGAGTTCTGAGGCTTTGCGTCAACCAGTCAAGCCTATGGAGAAGTCGTGAAGCTTCTTTCGTTTTAGGTTGTCGGTGAAACGGTTAAGACCTTCGTGTCTGTTATCGCTGAGTGTAATAAGTTATGTACTCTCTTTTGTTCGTTTTGAACACTGTCTTATGATATTTTTCACTGATGACGTCAACATATGTGTGAGAACGGATCCTGGCACACATATGCTATGCATTCGGTTTTGTCCTCAAAATCGGGTGTGACATTGCTGCCATTGTTGTTGCGCACTGAGGCACCAGATGAACTGCCAGACCTGTTCTGCTGGAAGTTAGGACTGCACTGGGTCTGCTGATTGAAGCGTTGGTTCTGCTGCTGGCCATGATACTGCTGGTTCTGCTGATAGTTTCCACCCTGCCCTCCAGAGCGAAACTGTGACCCTTGCTGAGAGTTGAAGCGCAGGCGGCTATTGCTTGACTGTCCCTGTGACTGGGACTTTCTCTTGAGCTCACCGAGCTCCTTGCGAGTGTTCTCAAGGCCAATAGCTTTGTCTACAAGCCTCTGGAATGTGGGGAAAGTATGGCTCTGCAACTGATATTTGAGCGGCCCGATCAGACCATCCAAGAAGCGATCCTGCTTCTTCTCATCATCATCAACCTCATTGGGCGCGTAGCGGGACAGCTGGATGAATTTGTCCCAGTACTCGCTCACTAACATATGGCCCTGCTTCAGAGCCAAGAACTCATTCTTCTTCAGTTTCATCACACCAGCTGGGATGTGATGCAGGCGGAAACTGTTGCTGAACTCTGCCCAAGTAATAGTGTCGGCGTTGGCATGGGCAGCTGTGTATGCATCCCATCAATCGGATGCAGCTCCTTCCAGGCGTCCAGCAGCATACAAGACTCTCTCGCGGTCTGTACACTGGGTGATGTCCAGCTTCTTGCCAATGACTTTCAGCCAGTCATCAGCATCCAGAGGGTCCGCCGAGTGAGAGTAAGTGGGTGGGTGGTGACTCATGAAATCCCGGTGCTTGTCCCGGGCTTGTGGAGGCATCTGTGGCGGCTGATTCTGCTGTGCCTGTAAGTTTTGCACAGTGGCAGTAAGATCCTGCAGCAACTGCATCTGAGCTTGTAGAAACTGCTCCATTGCTGGGTTTGGGGGTGGAGGCGGTGCTTGATTCTGACGGTTGATCACGTGAGCACGTCTGACACTTGGAATGTCTCTGCCTCTCCTGGTATTTACCATCTGATTGTTAGGGGAATGCTTTAGATAAGATAGATAAACTGATAAAGATAGAAAGAACAGAGCCAAGATTGAAACCAAGAACTGACTTTAACTTAATTATTTAATAATGTATTTGTGGCCATCACTCCACAAAAACATGACAGTCATTACAAAAACTCCAACTCAAACATAAAACAAACAAGCAAACATAAACATCGCACGTCCTCGCAGGAACGGTTCTAACGCGATGACTTATTCTGGTAGACTCTCCTAAAGCTGTCCTAAAAGACCGGTGATAGAGCCTGGCTCTCCAGTACGAAGCCTCTTGCGTGGGGGTGAAGCGGCGGGACAGTCGGCTCTATCTGCCTCCACTGGGGGCACGTGACCTGCCACCTGTGCCTCCAGCTGCCTGATCCTGGCCTGAGCACTGGCCAGTCTCTGAGCAGTCTCCATGAGGTCGGAAGCTGTGCCCTCCACGTCTGTGTTGAGACCAGCGACGACACGAGCGAGGTTGTCGATGCGGGGCTCGTGAGGTCCTCCCAGTGGCACGTGGGTCACCTCTGTGCCACTAGCACGTCGTGGAAGGTGGCGGTACTCCGTGATGCTCAGCTCACCACGGCGAGCGTGGCAGAGAGACCACAGAGCTCTCCTGGCAGCGCTGCTGAGGCGGTACTCTGTGATGCTCAACTCACCACGGTGAGTGTGGCAGAGAGACCACAGAGCTCTCCTGGCGGCGCTGCTGACGGAGGCGGTGACGGTGGAGTAGGGGATGTCGGAGTCGTGCATAGAGCAGGTCTTGTATCCACCAGTGTCAGAAGCCTCCCGGATGTGGACCCGGGTGATGAAGAAGACCGGCATCCCTGGGTTGGAGACACGCTGCGTCATGTAGAGGGGCCTGACATTGTTCCCCAACTCTTGTAGCACATCCATTAGCATCTTGGGAAAGGTGCCAGTCTCATTGACTGAGGTCTCAGACTCGTAGGTAGCCTGCACGAACTCAGCCCGTCCAACTGGCACGTCGTTCTGGCCCACACCAGAAGTAACGTCCTGCGCCTCGCCCTGGTCCTCCTGACCAAGGCCCTGGTCTGCGCCGTGGCCGTCATCCGGCTGTCCTCCAGCAGCAGGTACTGGAGCCTCCAGAGCAGGAGCAGCAGGTGGTGCTGGTGGAGCGTCAACTGCGGGGTCCACCGGAACGATGTCTCCATCTGCCATCTCCTGGAAGTAATGGATCTCCTCGGGCTCTGTCTCCTCCTGTTCCACCACTGGTGGAAGTCATGGAACTGGCTGTGCAGGAGCGATACGCCTCCTGCCTCCGGTGCTCTTGCGTGCTGTCTGTCTCTGCCTGACCATCTGTGATAGAGCAAGAACAAAACTAAGTACAAGAACAAAAAGAGATAGAACAGGAACAGAGTAAGTTTTTATGCAAATAAAATTTTTCCTAAGAGCAGAAAGGCTGACTAAGATAGTAAATCCTATGTTTCGACCATTTTCTAGCTAGGCTGGCGTCCTACAGTCAACACAGCTTTGATACCACTTCTGTCACACCCGATTTTAAGGACAAAATCGAATGCATCGCATATGTGTGCCAGGATCCGTTCATCACACATATGTTGAGATCATCAGTGAATATATCAAAAGACAATGTTCAAAGCATACAAAAGAGAGTACATAACTTTATTACACTCATCGATAATTAGACACGAAGGTCTTAAACGTTCACCGACATCCTAAACGATAAAACAGCTCCTTGACTTCATCCACAGGCACTTGGCTGGTTGACGCGCCTAGAACTCATCAAAGTCGCTGAAGTACTCCACTTCATTGTTATTTTCTGAACAGCAGTTGTTTAGCAAGGGTGAGTACACTTATGGTTGGTAGTCAACAAGTGGGGGAATATGCAAGGCCATCAAAGGGGGTTCAGGCTCATGCGGTTAGCACTTTTAGTTGATAAAGTTTTATTAGCAAGCACCTAGTTACTAGATATAAGTTTATACCATCCCAAAATTAAGCAGGATAACCCAAAATTATACCACCAAGAGACCAAGAACCACAAGTTAAGATCAAGTTAAAGTTCAATTATCATGTGAGGGTCCAAGCCGCCCTAAACCGTGGGCACGGCTGATATATCAGTTTTACACTCTGCAGAGGTTGTACACTTTACCCACAGCTCGTGTTCCCCTTGTCGCCCGGGTTTGCAAGGCCCTTAAACACTTCCTTTGGTGAGTGGCGATGGTTCACTACGAAGCCTTTACAAAGACCCAAAGTTAACTAGCAGCCCGCTAGAGTTTCAGCCGCGGTGAGGTCCATAACCCTCCCTAATGAGACCGTACCTTAGCAAAGGCTACTCCTCCAAGAGGACCGGGCTGTGACCCCTTCACCGTCCCCCTCCTTGCCCTTTCAGTAGGGCCACTAACTAACCCCAAGTCTAATTAATTAGCTAAGTTCAGAGCCATGTGACACTGTGGTTGCACTGTTTTCTTGGGTGGTTCTCCATGTTCCAATTAATCATGATGATCTTGTAATTAAGCAAGAAATATAACAACATAAATAAATCATGATTAACATTGCATAAAAGGTAACAGAACCATCCCAAGTTTAAGCAAGCTAAGCATTTCTACCCATGATATAACCAGGTGATTCAAGGTTCAAGGTAAAAAGATCTAGTCATGTCCTAATGGGTGACCCGTCAAAATTAATGCATAACAGTAAAGTAAAAGTGAATTTTATGAATGTAAATGGGACAAAAAGAATGTTCATGTAGAGGGAGGCCACTTGCCTTCCTCAACAAACTGCTGTTGGTCCTCTTCAAACAGCTGCTGCTCCTGATCTTCCTCGTACCGCACGTTCTCTACACAATCACACAAGACATACAACAAAATAAATAAAAACAGTACATCAAACAGTACCAAAAACACAGAACAAACACCCTAAACTAAAGAGCATGCAGAGACGATCGCGTGGACGCGAAAATCGCCCAAAACGGATTTAAAACGACGAAGTTACACTAATAACAAGGTTGCAGGGGCCTATATGCAATTAAAACTAAAGTCTGCGTACTGTTTTATTAAAAACTGAGGACCAAAACATAAATAACCATAGATCTCAGGGGCTAGCAAGTGAAATAACCAAGGACAGGACGGCGGGCGAAATTATTCAAAAGATCAGGGGCCTAAACAGAAACTCTAATGGCATATGTATAAATACTTTACACATGGCATGGACTGCGGGTTGATTAAAGGAAAGCTCAGGGACTCTTTAGCAAAAAGACCAGGGGCGGTGGGTTTGACTCCCACTGACCGGTATCCAGGGGACGATCTGAGCCCTTGATTTCAGATTGGACGGCGGAAAACAAAAGGGGCGCCGGCGACCATTGGACTCGGCGGCGCCGCCGCGAACCGTGGCGGGGGATCGCCGGCGTAGGCGCTGCCGGCGCTATGGTGCACTAGGACTTGAACAAATGGCATGGGGATTATCAGAGGGGCATGGCGAGCTCACCGAGGATGTTCCGGACGTCGATTGAGGGCCGGAGAAGGGTCGGCGATGAAGAACGGTGGCGGTGAGCTCGGCTGAACGGCGAAGAAAGCGTCCCGGCGGCTTCCTCGGCTCTTGGTCATCGGAATAGGGCTCCGGGGGTTCCTGTGATCGAGCAGAGAGAGTCAAGGGAGGCCCGGCGTGATTAAAACAAGGCGGTGGCGCAACCGAACCTTGACGGCGGCGAGGATGAGCTCCGACGGGCAATTCGGTGCACGAGAGGGGGGGATTAGGGGTGTGGAGTGTGTGTGCGCGAGGAGGGAGCTTCGTCGGGTTTTATAGGGGCCGAGAGGGAAAGAGAGGGCTCGGCTCGGGGAGGAATTGAAGAGGAGCGCGGGAGGTCCGGCTATTGATGGCCTTGAAGCCGGTCGTCCGTTGCAGAGGGAGTAAAGGACAGAGTGAGGGCGTCCGGGGTGGCTCGGGTTGAAGGCGCCGTGAAAGGGCTTGAAGAGGGGGAGGGAGACGCGGGCGCGCAGTCGTGGGTGATGATTGCGGGCTTGCGCGCGGGGGACGGAGCGGCGGCTCGGGCGAGCGGCTGGAGGAAGGAGACGCGCCGACAGGTGGGGTCGGGCGGTCAGCGACTGAGAGGGAGATTGAGCGGGCGGGAGAGGGTGAGCTCGAGTGGGCCAGCTCATGGGCCAACAAATGGGCCGGTTGGGTCGGCGGAAAGGAAAGAAAAGGGGAAGGGAGTTCGGGCTGGGCCAAAAAGAGAAAGAGGAAAGGAGGGAAAAAGGAAAGAGTTTGATATTTGTTTGAATTTGTATTTGAGAAGTTTGAGAGATATTTGGATAGGATTCGAATTTGGATAGGAGTTTGAGATCACTCAAGCAAACAAAAACAAAAGCAAGGCATGAGATGCAACATTCACTTGTTGAACTAAAATTAATTATTTAATGTTTAAGTAATTAAGGCCACAAATTAAATAAAGGAAAATAAATTCATTTATCCTAAGATCAACCTAAACAAAGTTGCTATAATTTATTACATGATGGAATTTGGGTGTTACAAGCAGGTCTTCCCAGGATCGCATGGTACGATGATTCGAAGTCGGCGACCTCAAATGTAATGTACTCGGTCCTGTAGTTGGCCTCAGTACCAAATGTAACTGGAAGTGATACCAGGCCGAGGGGCACGGCAGCGTTGCCAGGAACAATGCCGTAGAAGGGTGAGTCGGTGGGCTTGAGCAAGTTGGTGATGTCCAAGCCCATCTTTTTCAGCATCTTGGCGAACAGGATGTTGAGTCCACTTCTGCCATCGATCAATGTCCTTGTGAGTCGCGCGCCAGTTACCACAGGGTCAAGTACCAGGGGGTACCGCCCCGGGTTCTTGATGTTGGTCCATTGATCGTCGCGAGAGAAACTGATTGGGACTTCTGACCACTTCAGGAAAGTAGGGATGGCAGGCTCAATGCAAGCAATCTCGCGCTGGATAAGCTTTTGCTTGCGCTTTGATTCTGACTGAGTAATTCCCCCAAAGATGACATTGACCACCTTGTCGGCTTGTTGGTAGCCGGTGTCTTTGTCACCCTTGTCTCCTTTGTTGTCAGGGGTGTTTGGTTTGGGGGCGCCCTCTGCTGCGAACGCTTTCTTGAGCGACCAGCAGTCCCTGCTTGAATGCTTATCCTTTGGGTGGAAAGGGCACTGCTTGTCGAGTAGTTTTTTGAACTTCCTGCAGGAAGAGTTCTTCTCAGCAACATTGACCGTGTCTTCAGGTTTGCGCTTCTTGTCGTTGAAGTCACGTTTGCTGTTGTTCTCAACTTGCTTGCCCTTGTTGCGGTCGTTGTTGTTGTTGCGGTCTCCTCCCGACTTGTTGCGGTTGAATCTTTCACGCTGCAGATCTTCAGCGTCTGACCAGCGACTTATGAGGTCTCGCATCTGCTCTAGTGTCTTTGGCCTGTTCCTTCCGAAGTCGAGGTGCAGCACGGGGTCTGTAAGGCCGCCGTGGAAACAATCAATGACATCTTGGTCGGATAGGCCAGCACAGGTTGAGCGCTTCTCCCAAAATCTTCGGTTGTAACTGCGCAGGTATTCGTTCTGGCCTTGTTTGCACTGGGCTAGGTCAAAGCGAGTACCCGGCTTCTGCCATGAACCCTGGAAGTTGTTGATGAAAGCCTTGTAGAGCTCATCCCTGGAGTCGATGGAGCCCGGCCTGAGCCCTTCTAATCAGGTCAGTGGAGCCTGGTCGAGGATAACTGGGAGATAGGTGCACATAGTGTTGGTATTGCCCCTTGCCGCCTTGATTGCCGAGTAGTAGATGCGAATCCACTGCTCGGGGTCATGCTTCCCATCATATCTGTCGATATGGGCTGGTTTGAACTTATTGGGCCAGGAACTAGCGCGGATGCGGTCTGAGAAGACCGGGAACCCTTCGTACTTGTGGAGGTTGTGGTGATCCTGACTCGGCGGCCCGTAGACTTGGTCATACTCCTGGCGTCTGCGGCATTCTTGTTCTTCGCGATCGCGTGCCCGTGATGAGATGATGGTGCACGCGTCTCTGGGTGGCAATTGTTGTCGCAGATCCCTGTTGTTGTCGTGATTGCCGGGGCGTCCGTCCCTGTTCCGGTTGCCGTCACGCCCGCCGTTGTGGCTCTGCTGAACTTCGCGGTTGCTTGGTCTGGCGCCGTGGTTAAGACCTCCGCCGCCGAGTACCATGCCTCCCTCGTTTCGTTGGCGTTGTTCTCTGCTCGGGTGGTGGGACTGGTTGCCTCGGTTGGCAGCATCAGGGGGTCGGCTGCTTGCCTGGCGACTTGGTGCTCGGGTGATGGTCTTCGCCGGGTTGACTGCATCATGCTGGATGGCCGCTGTCTCGAGCATTGTCTTCATCCTGAGGATTTCAGGAGTTTCAGGCATCTGTCCCAACTCTGTGACGACAGCCATGATGTTGGCTGCGGCGCTGGAGTAGACATCTTGGTCGGCGACTTGCCTGAACTTGGCGTTGAGGTCCTATGGAGGTAGCCTGCGACCGACGCGGCGGCGTCGTTCTGCACGAGCAACATTTCGCTCCCTGCATCGGTTACGGTCAGCTTCAGCTTCATTCTCCACAGTTGGCTCGTCGTTAAAGACTTCTTGTTCCTGGGCGATGATCACCATGGCTTGACGCCCTGGTGAGTAGCTTCCTGAGCTTGAAGTTACTAGGACAGTTGAGCCGTGGCTGCTTAAAGAGTTCAGGGGTTGCCCGTGTTGAAACGGGAGTGGATCGATGCACGTGATGATGCAAGACATGTCAAGGTCCTCCTGTCGTGTTGCTCCAAGCGTTGGCTTGCGTCCTGGCCAGTGAACAAATCGTCCTTCGGGGGTTGAAGTAATGACGAGTCAGACTTGTTTCCCATTCAGGGGAAGTTCGTCGAATTCGACCAGAGATCGGAGTTGTTTTGAGGATACCGCCTGGAAAGCGAAGGTGGGGCCCGCGAGTCCAAAAGGATATCGGCTCGGGGTGTCGGCCTCACGCTTAGCAGTGGCTGGGCTCCTTTTCTTCTGGATTTTTGAATTGGCGGATTTTGGCATAACCAATGGTTCAGAAATCGACTCAGATTGCCTGGCCCGCTTCGGAATCTTCCCAGCCCGAGTTGGAATCGAGCTAGGAGTAGTGGTTCCTTGAGTCCGAGTTGAGTTCGAACCCGAGGTTCCCCGAGCCCGAGTTGAATTCGGACCCGAGGGCGCGATCTCGTCGAGCTTGTCGGCGAGTTGCTCCGAAGTCAGCGACTTGAGGATGCGGTCGAAGTTGCCCGCGCCGTCCGCCGTGCAGACCCAGGAGCCGAAGGCGAAGGTGGCGCCTTTCTCGAACGCCATGTCACCGTTGCAGTTGATGATGACTGGTGCCATCGAGCTTGCTGAATGATTCTCGACGAGAGCCCCTACCTGGCGCGCCAGCTGTCGGTTTTTTATACCGGCTAGCCTACTATGGGGGGTCCCTAAGTAGTCACGTTGTTCGTGAGGGCCTCGCCGGAACCAGAAGCACGATGGTGAACACGAGACGATTTAGACAGGTTCAGGCTGCCTCGAGTAGAGAGCGTAATACCTTACGTCCTGTATGGTGGATCTTCTCGTATTGATGGTTATGATTTTACAAGGGGTCCCTGCCGCACCTTATATACTCGGGAGACAGGGTCTACAAGGCAAGAAATACAAACTCCTAGTCGGATACAATACACAGTCTCCTAACATGAGTAGGCCGGGTTGTTTCCTAGTACCCGACTAGTTTCCTTAAGCTGTACGCTCCTTCCTTGTATCAGTCAGAGTTGCCGGCCCAATTTCCTAACGGGACTGTGGCCCATGCGGACTCCCATGGATCCTGGACCGTCAACACTATCATAGAAACTACACCCATTGCATAATTTTTCCAACATAATTATTATCCAATCCCCTCTTTTTCTCCTTTATCACCCTATCCACCCCCTTTTTTGTTCTTGGATAAACATTGTTTCTTGCATGAGAAACCATTTCATTCTCTCCCCAATTGACTTCTCTTGCCAAAACACCAAATTGCTTACATAGCAGTCTCATTAATGCTATCGAAGCCATCCTACTAGGAGGGTTGGAAATGGTGTATGGCAGTGGTCGTTTTAATCTCCTATAAGACTTCATGATTAGTGGTAGCTAGAGGCTTAAAAAAGGCCATATGAGCATGCTGCAAGTTTGGACCATTTGTAGTAACCAAAATAATTACTAATTTATTCTAATTTTTGTATTTTAGTGAAGTTGAAAAGTAAACAAAGATTCCAATTAACCAGAGCATTAATTACTTGGCATCAAATGCCACACCTCACTATCGAACAGCTCTTCTAGCCATCCTCCTCGCCATCCAACCCCGTGGTGAGATTCCCCTCGGTCTCCTGGTGCTCCCGCCATTGCTGCTAGTCCCATCCGTGCCTCTGGCCGGCCGGAACACCGTTGTCCTGTGCCGGGCTGGCGCCCGCGCCAAGCCGAGGCCACGTGTGTGGCCATGGCCGTGCCATCTGAACATTCGATGTGACAAGGACCAAATTTTAGCCCAAGGATCCAGAAATAGCCTGAACGAGATCCTTTCTAGGGAATCAAATAAAATAAATGCTGACAAAGAGACCCACAATACAATAAAAAAGCTAACAGAAGTATAGAACTCTACTAGACCAAATCCAACGTGCAAGATCAAAGTCAACACTAAATTGGACGGTCACAAAATCGAGTGACAGTGCTGCGAGAAACACCCAAGCAACCTATAGCTTTTTTCTTATGAAAAGGTAGGGGCTAGTGAGTGTTAGATAATCCAGGCTCGGTTACATTGCATGGCTTAGCTAGAATAAAGGAGCTCAATCTGAGCCAAATTGAGCGCGTCAGTGTGCAGCCACGCTGATTGTTTATGCGTTGGCTTTTACCGTTTCTTTATACTGAGTCGTAGGCGTAGGTGAAGCGATGAACGGGTCTTCAGGTCATGGGATGGCGCGGCTAAAACGGAGGCATGAAAATTGTTGCGTCGTGGTGTGGTTAGCCACTCGTTGTTTTGTAACAGACAGTTTATATTCAGTTGACATATACAGAAAACGTCGGTTGTTGATACGGCACAAAACTCTGCCTGTGTTCTCTTGTGTTCCAGTGAGCTCGCGTGCGTGTGTGCATTCCAGAGAATCACCAGGTGATCTTCTTCCTCTCCGGCGAAGGGCATCGGGTGGTTGGGGTGACACGTGGTACCAGAGCGGTTACGACACCGGGAGGAGATGGCGTCGCTTCCTGACCTCAGGAGGAGGTCGAGGACGCTGGCCACGGGGAGCCGGCGGGAATCGCCATCGCCGCCGTGGCGACAGCCGCGCCCGCGATACCGTGACGGCACGGTGGTGATCGAGCGCACCGTAGAGCGCCGCGTTCGGGACATCGGAGGAGCAGGGTGGCCGGTCCTCACCAAGTCGAACTACGGCACGTGGTCAGCAATGATGCGCGTCATGCTGAAGGCGCGACATCTCTGGGACGCCGTCAACATCGACTATCCCGACGAGCAGGACGACCAGATGGCGCTGGAGGCCATCTGCAAGGCGGTGCCCACGGAGATGTTGGAGACCATGGCGAACAAGAAGAGTGCGAAGGCGGCCTGGGAGGACCTCAAGACGTCCAATCTCGGCGTCGAGAGGGTGCGCCGTGCCAAGGCGCACACACTCCGCAGGGAGTTCGACTCTCTGTCGTTCAAGGATGGAGAGACGATCGATGAGTTCTCCGTGCGCATCAATGGCATGGTGCAACAGCTGAGAACTCTCGGCGACCAGATCGACGAGGTGACAGTCGTCCGGAAGTTTCTTCAGGCGCTGCCACCGCGTTACCATCAGATCGCCATGTCAATCGAGACGCTCCTTGACGTGGAGGATGTCCCGATCGATGACTTGGTCGGTCGACTTAAGGCGGCGGAGGAGCGGCATGGTCTGACCGGCGGCGGCATCGGCATCGCGCACCTGAACCTCACAGAGGATGAATTGATGGCGAGGCTGTCCAAGCGGCTCCACGTCAACGATGACAAGGGGCAGGCGTCCAGGAGCTCAGATGCTTCGTGGGGAAGCCAACAACGCGGCTGTGGAGGTGGCCGCGGCAAGGCTGGCCGGGGTGGAGGCCGGCAGAAGGGGGGCGACGGCCCTCAGGACAAGAAGGGCGACGCCGCGCACGCGGGGAACGGCAGCGACGTCGCGCGTGACGAGTGCCACTACTGCGGCAACCGGGGACCTTGGGCCCATGAGTGCCCCAAGCGCAAGCGCGATGGGCAGGCCCATGCGGCCCAAGCTGAGGAAGACCAGGAGCAGCCCACGCTCCTGGTAGCTGCGGCGACGACCCAAGAAGGACGGGGGTCCTTCTTCCCCAATCGAGCCGGCGCCGGCGATGGTGGTCCACACAGATGAGGACAACCTTTTTGTCCACCTCGGGGAGAGAAGCGATGGCGCCACGACGCAGTGGATCCTTGACACGGGCGCCACCAATCACATGACTGGTGCCCGGTCGGCCTTCGCGGAGCTGGACACCGGGGTGCGTGGCTCCGTGCGCTTACTGATGGGTCGGCGGTGGGAATCGAAAGGAGCGGCACAGTCCTCTTCAAGTGCAAGACCGGCGAGCATCAGAAGCTGACGGGTGTGTATCTCATTCCCAAACTAACAGCCAACATCATTAAGCTTGGGTCAGTTGGCTGAGGAGCAGTACAAGATCGTGCTCGACGGGGGGGCACTCAAGATCTGGGATCCCCGTGGGCGGCTTGTGGCGGTGGTGAGGCGTGGAGCAAGCGGGCTCTACATCATCGACCTCACCATCGACAAACCAGTTTGCCTGGCAGCGCGCGCGGAGGAGACATCGTGGAGGTGGCATGCCCGCTACGGGCACCTTGGCTTCCAGGGACTCCAGAAGCTGTCGAAGGGGGAGATGGTCCGCGGACTCCCGCGGATCGAGCACGTCGAGCAAGTCTGCGACGGGTGTCTGGCGGGCAAGCAACGTCGACTCCCGTTCCCGGCGGCAAGCAAGTTCCGGGCGGCGTGGCAGCTGGAGCTGGTCCACACCAACTTGTGCGGGCCGGTCACGCCGTCGACACCAGGGGGCAAGAAGCTGTTCCTGCTTGTTGTGGATGACATGAGCAGGTACATGTGGCTGGTGCTTCTGGCCACGAAGGATGAAGCTGCTGCGGCCATCATCCGTCTCCAGGTGAGGGCAGAGGCGGAGGTCGGACACAAGCTGGGCACGCTGCGTACCGATCGCGGCGGCGAGTTCACGGTTCGGGTGTTCGGGGAGTACTGCGCCGATCAAGGGATCCAGCGTCATCTCACCGCGCCGTAAACACCGCAGCAAAATGGCGTCGTGGAGCAGCGAAATCAAACCGTGCTGGGGATGGTGCGGTGCATGCTCAAGACCATGAACGTTCCCGGGCGCTTCTGGGGCAAAGCTGTGACAACGGCCGTGTTCGTCCTCAACCGCGCTCCGACCAAAGCTCTGGAGGACAGAACGCCGTACGAAGCCTGGTATGGTTCCAAACCCACTGTCCACTACTTCCGTACTTTTGGCTGCGTCACGCATGTCAAGGCAGCGGGCGGCCATCTGCGGAAACTCGACGACAGGAGCACCCTGATGGTGTTCTTCGGGTACGAGCCGGGCACGAAGGCCTATCGGCTCTACAACCCAGTGACGGATCGGGTGCACGTCTCCAGAGACGTGGTGTTCGAGGAAGGGCGCGCATGGAACTGGGAGCAAGGAGGCGCAGGGAGCAGCTCGGACGATGGTGGTGAACCATTCATCGTCGAGTACATCTACACGTCCGGTGGGACGGGCGCAAGGGGAACGTCCACGCCACGCGCGGCGCCAAGCTCGCCAAGGGCGGCATCAAGCGGGCCAGACGTGGCCCGGAGCGCGGCGTCGACACCAAGCGGGGAAGGGGCAGCCCCTAGTTCGACACCGAGCGAGTCCGGGGCACGGGCACGCCACGGCAGTTGGGTGTGGGCGGCGCACCTGATCCAGCCACTCCAGCTGGGGTGGAGTTCGTGTCTCCACCGAGCCAAGGCGTCGACCTCGACAACGATCATGATGACGGTGCTCCGTTGCGGTTCAGGCAGCTGGATGATATCCTGGCCAGTGAAGAACCTGCAATGGAGGAGATCGTGCAGGGAGCAGTGGATGGTGATCTTCTTGTGGCAGTTGGTGATGGGGAGCCTGCCACATTCGAAGAGGCCAAGCGTGATCAGTGCTGGCTCAAGGCGATGAAGGAAGAGATGGCATCTATTGAGCAGAACAACACTTGGGTACTGGTGGATCTGCCTCGTGGTCATTGGCCAATTGGTTTGAAGTGGATTTTCAAGCTAAAACGTGATGAGGAGGGTACCATCGTCAAGCACAAGGCCCGTCTTGTTGCAAAGGAGTATGTTCAACAGCAGGGGGTTGATTTTGAAGAGGTGTTCGCCCCTGTCGCATGGATGGAGTCAATTCGGATGTTGCTTGCAGTTGCAGCAAAAGAGGGCTGGCTTGTGCATCATATGGATGTCAAGTCTGCGTTCTTGAATGGGGAGCTCAAGGAGGACGTTTATGTCCAGCAGCCACCAGGTTTTGTTACTGCCAATCATGAAGCGAAGGTTCTGAAGTTGAACAAAGCTCTGTATGGGCTGAGGCAGGCCCCAAGGGCATGGAATGTGAAGCTTGATAGAAGCTTGCGCGACATGGGTTTCACAAGGTGTGTGAGTGAGCATGGCATGTATACAAGAGGCATGGGGGTGTCACGTGTGGTGGTGGGGGTTTATGTTGATGACCTCATCATTACTGGAGCAGACTCAGTGGTGGTGGAAAAGTTCAAGGAGGAGATGCAGAGGGCATTTCGCATGAGTGATCTTGGACTGCTCTCATTCTACTTGGGGATAGAAGTGAAGCAAGGGAAACACACCATCACACTTGGGCAGGCTGCATATGCAAGGAAGTTAATTGAGAAGGCAGGTATGAGGGGCTGCAATCACTGTCACACTCCAATGGAAGCTAGGCTTCAGTTGTCTGCCAGAAGCACAACTCAGGAGGTTGATGCAACACAGTATCGAAGCTTGGTGGGGAGTCTCAGGTATTTGGTGCATACACGACCAGATATTGCTTTTGCTGTGGGGTATGTTAGCAGATTTATGGAGAAGCCTAGGCAAGAGCACCTTGCTGCTGTGAAGCACCTGTTGCGCTACATTGCAGGGACAGTGGATTATGGAATTGTGTATCCCAAGTTTTCAAATGGTGACAACAGACTTGTGGGTTACAGTGACAGTGATTTGGGGGGAGACATTGATGAGAGGATGAGTACCACTGGTGTGATCTTCTTTTTGGGTGGGATGCTGATCTCATGGCAGTCTCAAAAACAGAAGACAGTGGCTCTCTCAACGTGTGAAGCAGAGTACATGGCAGGAGCAGTTGGGGCTTGTCAAGCTGTGTGGCTCACCAGGCTGCTGGGTGACATGGTGGGTGTCAAAGTTCAGCCGCCTGTACTGAAGATGGACAATCAGTCTGCAATCGCCCTGAGCAAGAATCCTGTCCTCCATGATAGAAGTAAGCACATCGATACTAAATTTCATTTCATTCGAGAGTGCGTGGATGATGGGAGGATTTGCCTGGACTATGCGAGTACACAAGAACAGCTCGCTGATGTTCTGACGAAGTCACTGGGGCGTGCGAGGTTCTGTGAACTTCGTGACAGGATTGGCGTCGTCAAGTTGAGGTAAAACCGAGCATGAATTAGGGGGAGATTGTTAGATAATCCAGGCTCGGTTACATTGCATGGCTTAGCTAGAATAAAGGAGCTCAATCTTAGCCAAATTGAGCGCGTCAGTGTGTAGCCACGCTGATTGTTTATGCGTTGGCTTTTACCGTTTCTTTCTACTGAGTCGTAGGCGTAGGTGAAGCGATGAACGGGTCTTCAGGTCGTGGGATGGCGCGGCTAAAACGGAGGCGTGAGAATCGTTGCGTCGTGGTGTAGTTAGCCACTCGTTGTTTTGTAACAGACAGTTTATATTCAGTTGACATATACAGAAAACGCCGGTTGTTGATACGGCACAAAACTCTGCCTGTGTTCTCTTGTGTTCCAGTGAGCTCGCGTGCGTGTGTGCGTTCCAGAGAATCACCAGGTGATCTTCTTCCTCTCCGGCGAAGGGCGTCGGGTGGTTGGGGTGACAGTGAATGATTGATTTGTACTGCGCCTGCATGCGCTACCCCCGGGTGTGGGTCTCGCCATAGATGAGGTACGGTAGCCTAGCTTGTTAAACCCAGTTAGACGAGCTAGCTCAAGTACTTTCTATACAAGCATGCCTGCATTGTATGCTGCAGTCAGTGCCTAGCCGAGAATACAATATGTGGGGAGCGGTGAATCGGTGAAGATTAATTCATGTTACCGGGGATGAGATGCAGCTGGAATTACCATAGCTCTAGACTGGCTAATGGAACATGCAAGATGAGGATGCAAGCCTGAACCTCACTTGGTGGCAAAACAAATTTGCATTGTATTCTGCATCAATCAGCTACGATGGATGACGTAGTCATGCATGGCATTATCCACATGCATTCAATTGTTACCATAGATCGCTGCGCCTAGCTAGGTGCTAGAGGGCTCGATGGCAGTGGATGAAGTTGTAGCCGTTTTGTATTTTTATGATCTGGCCCATAGTTCTGATGAACAGGAATGGGAAACAAGATAAACTGGAAATCCGGGGACTAGTCTCTTAAAGAAAGTAATCCGGGGATTATTTTGTTCCAAAAAGAACAAGCAACGGCTTCGTTCCACCGCGTCAGAATCTTCAAATTGGTGTCTTCGATAGCCCTTGAATTGGGTCTCGTCCCTTCTGCCAGTGCTGGGCATGAATGCTACGTCTGCACGTACGGACAACTATAATTATATATTTTTTAGATAAAGGATGAATAAGCATCCGGCCTCTACGTCTGTCGACGTACACAGCCCCTTATTACAAAGTTTGCATCAAAGTCAAGATAAAAGAGCAAGCCGTTCTCAGAAATATAAACTAAAGCAAACGGTAAATATGGTTCCACTCTCTTTTGACGAGCTCCATCGCCACAATCTCTATGTTTCTGCTCATCAAGGAGAGTGTCTGCTTCGCTTGCTCATCACGCTGCAGCTACGCCCAGAAACGTAATCAGTACGTTCCCCTGAAGATAACCTGCAAAATCGAATTATATTTGATTTTGTGAAAAATGATATCATTTCGGCATCGCCAGATTGCCCAGCAAATAGCAGCAACCCCCACCCAAATCAGGCTCCTATTATTTTTATATTGATTGGAGAGCCAAGTCCCATACATATGCCGAATCGATCTAGGTGGGGTCAATCCTGTAGCATAAAAAATTATCCTCCATATCATTCTCGTATAAGGACAGTCAATAAACAGATGGTTTATAGTCTCATTTATATTACAGCCACAACATTTTTGACTGCCTGTCCAGTTTTTTTTAGCAAGATTGTCTTTGGTTAGGATCACCCCCTTTTGCAAATACCAGAGAAAAATCTTAATTTTTAGAGGAATCTTTAACTTCCAAATCGTCTTATGATGAAAAAGTGGTTGTGTATCTATGAGATATCGATACAGGGAGCGTACAGTATAAGACCTGGATGCGGTCAAGTTCCATTTAAGAGTATCGGTCCCGTCCACCAATTCAATCTGGGCGATTTGTGCTACAAGGTTTTGCCATTCAATTAGTTTGTTATCTACTAAAGCCCTCCTAAAAGATACCTGGAGAGGCGAAGTAGCCATAACTTTGGCTACTGTCGCATGAGGATCCCGCACTATATTGTATAGTGATGGATACTCAGTTTTGAATGGTATAGTGATGGATACTCAGTTTTGAATGGTCTGTTTCCTGCCCAAGTATCTTCCCAGAATCTAGTCTTCCCCCCATCTTTTACCTCAAAGGTGCCTAGATCCAGCACCTCCTCTTTGATTTTCATGAGGCCTCTCGAAAAATGAGAGTCATAGGGTTTGGCTTTAACCTGAGTAAGCGACTTAGAACCAAGATATTTATTAGTTAGTAACTTTTGCCACAATCCATCGGTGTTAATTAAGTTCACTAACCATTTTGCCAATAGGCATTTATTCTGCAGCTGCAGATTCAAGATTCCAAGCCCTCCCTGGTCCTTAGGGCGGCATAAGATGTCCCATTTGGCTAGTCGGTACTTATGTTTATCCGACGATCCTTGCCAAAAAAAATCTTGATCTAAATTTGTCGAGGTTTTTGAGAACCCCTTTGGGGATTTCAAAAAAGGACATCATAAACATCGGTAGGCTACTAAGTACTAAGTTTAGAAGGACTAGGCGTCCGCCATAAGACAAGTACTTAGCTTTTCAGCAAGAGAGCTTTTTTTCAAAGCCCTCTTCAACTTTACTCCATTCAGAATTAAGGAGCTATCTATGGTGCATCGGAATCCCCAGGTATCTGAAGGGATATTCACCAGCATTACATCCAAAGAGATTAGTATAAATATCCTCCATCTCTTTTGCAGCACCATAACAATGTATTTCACTCTTGTGGAAATTGATCTTGAGGCCGGATAACTGCTCGAATGCGCAGAGCACAAGCTTAAGATTTTTTGCTTGCTCCAGGTGGATCAATAATAGTATCATCCACGTATTGGAGAATCGAGTGACCGTCCTCTACGAGATGTGGTATTACCCCTCTTATTTGACCATCGGCCTTTGCTCTCTTAATCAGGAGAGTCAGCATATCAGCCACAATGTTAAATAAGATAGGTGACATAGGATCCCCTTGACGGAGTCCTCTCTTTGTTTGGAAGTATGGTCCTACATCGTCGTTGACTTTGATCCCCACACTTCCCCCAGTGACCATTCCTTCAATCCATCTACACCACTTAGGAGAGAATCCTTTCATGCATAGGGTTTGTTGAAGGAAAGACCACTTGACCTTATCATAGGCCTTTTCAAAATCTATTTTAAAGATGACCCCATCTCGCTTTTTGGAATGCAATTCATGGATAGTTTCGTGTAAGATAACTACTCCTTCCATAATATTCCTTCTAGGCATAAAAGCTGTCTGAGTTGGGCTGACCATCGTCTTTGCCACTTTGTTTAGCCTATTTGTGGCAACTTTAGTAAAGATTTTAAAGCTGACATTAAGGACACAAATAGGTCTATATTGTTGAATCATAGTAGCATTTTCTATCTTAGGGATAAGGGTGATGACCCCAAAATTTAGACTAAATAGGTCTAAATCTTCCCTGTGGAAGTCTGAGAAGAGAGCCATCAAGTCGTCCTTAATTAGATGCCAGAAGACTTGATAGAATTCGGCTGGAAAACCATCAGGACCTGGAGCCTTGTTATGCTCCATCTGAAAGACAGCCTCTCTCACTTCAGTTTCCGTGAACTCACTAGTGAGAACTTGATATTCCTCTTGGGAGACTTGCGGAATATCCAAAATTTGATCTTCTGTAAGTGTAATCTCCGAGGCGACCGGAGGTCCAAAGAGGTTTTTATAGTACTGGGTGATGTGGCTTTTAAGTTGATTATCTCCAGTAACAATACCTTGATCATTCTCAAGTTTATAAATATGTTGTTTCCGGTGTTTGCCATTAGCCACTAGATGGAAAAACCTGGTATTATTGTCTCCCTCTAGTAGCGTATTGACCTTTTCCCTTTCGTACCACTTTATTTCTTCTTCTCTTAAGAGGTTCACTAAACTCTCTTTTAGATATCTTTTAAAAATTAATTCCTGATCAGAAAGAGGGTTCACCTCCACTTTCTTATCAAGATTATCTAAAAGAACGAGAAGTCGCTTCTTCTCTTTTCTATAAGTTCCTGCTGTATGTTTGGCCCAGCCTCTAAGATGTTGTCTGAGTCTCCGTATTTTATTCTGCCACCGCTCCAGCGGCGTACTACCTGAGACCTCAGTTTGCCAGATATTAGCAACCATCTCATAGAAACCGTCCCTAATCAGCCACCCCCTTTCGAATTTAAAAGGGCGTTGATCTGTTCTATGGGTGGACACCCCCGAATTTAGAATTAGAGGGGAATGGTCAGAAATATTTCTGTCTCTCGGTTCCACCGTTGACAGAGGGAATTTATCTTCCCACTCTGTACTGACAAGAACTCTATCCAGCTTCTCAAAAGTCAGATTGTCTCCTGGGCCTATCCATGTATATTGACGGCCAGACATCACAATTTCTTTGAGATCAAGAGATTCGATAACAGCATTGAATAAATTTGGCCATTTGACGTCAAACACACCAGAGCTTTTATCCTCCGGATGTCTCATAATATTAAAGTCCCCCCCAATTATATAAGGGAGTGATTCTTTTGAGCATGTGTTGACCATTTCGGCCAAAAAAGCCTGTTTGTTTTGATGTTGTGCTGGTCCATAAATCGTGTACAGCACAAATTTGAAGTCATCATGCTTAGATCGTAAGGTAAATTTCACATAGAAATCTCCCTCGGCGATGGCTCCAATATCATAAACATCCAGATCAATACCTAGTAGGATGCCTCCTGATCTCCCGTGAGGTGCCATACTATGCCAGAGAAAATTTCGGCCAGCGCACAACCTTGTTAGAATGTGATCAGGAAAATCATCCCTACCAGTTTCGGACAGAGCAATAAAATTTATTTGCTCCTCCTTTACTAAATCCGCCAAGAATCTGTGTTTAGCCAAGTCTGCAAGACCTCTGCTATTCCAGAATACCCCTTTCATTTAAGAACAATTTTTGAAGGGGTTTTTGGCTTTTTGGGAAGTCTGCCATTTTTAGGATTTTTGGCAGTACTACTAGACTTTTTCTTTCTACGGATAGGAGAGAGATCAATAATGTGATCCACACCCGTGTCCTGCATGTCCTCATTTAGATTACCATTCACATGGCTGAGTACTGCATCAAGTCTAGCTTCCCTCTCGTCATCACTCTCATCTTGTAAAACACTAGTTTTTGATTTATCTAGTTTTTTACTAGCTTGACAAACCAACCTATCTACCTCTAAGTTCTTGATTGCAACAGTAGAAGATTTAATAATAGCAGCAGTAGATCCTAGGTTGATGCCAATATTACCAAGGTTTGAAGTAATGCGATGATCTGAAAAGCTGGTAAAAGACATACCTGGAGATTCGAGGTTCTTTTTGGCCGCCATTCGCGCTGTCTTCTGCAGAGTGTGATCATCTGCCATTACTTTATTCCTGGCGCTTCGACGCACTGTGGGATCCTCCATCCGGTTCCCACCCTTGGCTTTTGGCTTCGATGGCAGCTTCTTAGGGACCTTGGCAGACATTTGTATCTCTTCCTCTTCGGTTCCCATCGGCGTCACCAGCGCCCTGCCATCTATGCCGGCCGGCTCCCCGGAGGCCGCCAGCCCAGCCAGCGTCTGGTCCTGGCCAGGCTCAGGGAGCAGCACCGGCGCCTCGACGGGCTCCTCCTGGGTCGGCAGCTTGGCTGCGCCAAGCACTGCTGGCGCCTTCTCGACGCCAGGGTCGGCTAGCTGCTCCATAACAGGTGCCGGCAGCTGATCCGATGCCTCGCCAGGCATGTGCAGCAACTCTCCATGCTTATGTAGCCCGGCCTGAAGAAGCTCGTCGTCGGCTTCCAGTATCACAGATGGTGACACTGGCAGTTCCGGGCCGCCTCCGGGGCTGGTCCTCCCCGGCGTAGCAGGCTGCTCCTCAACAGCCACCGCCACATCCTCCGTCGGCAGGCACTGCACGCCTGCCAGCTCCCCCACCTCTAGCAACTTGTCGCACGCCAAGGTGTTCGCGCTCTCCATCAAGGTCGCCTGCTGATTACTAGGCGTCCCCCCTGTATGTTGCTTCCCCGAGGACCTAGGCTCATATTTGCCACAAACATGAGCTCACAAATCCTATGCAACGAGAGCCCAATGTAGGCTTTTGTATCAGTTTTGTGTAGGCAGAGACCAGTCGGGATAGTGAACTTGTAACAGTTATTATCCTATCTGTGGGCGGATCGATCAGATCAATAGTCGTGTAGTAAGGCATATTGCTGAATGCTTGCTGTGCCAATCATAGTTGTTGCTCCAACTACAAATTCTATAGATGCCTCTCTTCAACTTTGCCCGCTGCTCCGTTTTGAGTCCGTGGTCTCCTCTGCTGCTCCCTGACATTGGAGTATGGAGATGGTGCAACATTCACGTCCAGAACCCTAATTAGTGTATTTAATTTCATTTTCATACCCTAATTGCTAGTATTTGCACCATTGCGGAAGGCCTGTAGTCAAGGTGGTGACGACTTCATTGATTGTAGCGATCCAACTCGGTGCTGTTGATCTTGGTGCACCCTGTCATGAAAGGTACATATTTTGTGACAGCGTGATCAAGCTTCAACCACATGCGTGTTGCCCTCTGACAAACTCATAACCTCAGATTCTGCATAATAGGAGTTGAAGCGGCTGTTCAATAGCACCTCTGTTTCTTTAATATTGGATAACTTAAGGTTGGTTTTCCTCGGAGAATGATGAGTCATTGGTAGCCGGGCTGGTTGGTGAAGAACCAAAGCTAGTCACTTGGTCACTCCGTGCAGCTGCACCTAGCCTATAAATAGCTATCTTCTTCTCACATAGTCTTGTGACCAACGGGGGAATGGGAGATGAAAAACGATGGTCACAAGAGAAGAATGCTGTTGGTAGGCAATGGCAGTAGCATGTAGATCGAGAGATCTTAGATGGGGCCATGCTAAGAGAAAGAGCACAAATCTCATCCAGTATACAGTGCTAAAGAAAATTCCTAGTGGCAGCGGCCATGCCCATCAATGGCCACAACTAAGCTTTTCCACTCATATAGGTGGTTTGTGTTCCTGGGCTCGGAGTGGGATGCAATGGGAATTCTGGGTACAATATGGGAGAAAACACTTCGCACCACATGGATTCCAATCTATGATTAGTTTTTGCAGTGGCCACACATACTGGTACCAATGGCGTAGGCAAAAGTCACCTAACACGCATATCTCAAATGAGCAGAAGCTTGACCAGCAAACGAAGCATAGCTCGATCGTAGCAGCAATCAAGGTGTTGGATGTCCTGACTTACTTGGCATGCTTGGGTTTAGATGGAGGGTCCCTAAAGACTGTTGACGCTAACTCAAGCCAGATTACATTAAGAGAAATGTCTTGGTGAGCGAATGCTAGTGTGCCCTCACTACGGGAAACGGCCAGTTCGCCGTGTGCCTGAGGCACACGGCGAAGGCCTAAAAACACACGGCAAAAGGTTTGCCGTGTGTGGCCCACGGCGAAGCCCCGACGGCGGCCAGACCCGACAGCAAAGGCAGCTTCGCCGTGGGCCTTTCGTCGGGCACACGGCAACACCTTTGCCGTGTGTCAAACCGGGCACACGGCAAAAAGAAGGGCGGGACGGCGGGGGACGGCGACGGCGTCCGTGACGCAGCCTGGGCCCACAGGGTTCGCCGTGTGCCGCCGACCGGGCACACGGCAAAGCTTCAGAGTTTGCCGTGTGCCTGGACAAAGACACACGGCAAAGTTTCAAACTTCGCTGTGTGCCTTCCATGGGACACAAGGCGAACTTTGAAACTTTGCCGTGTGCCTTTAGCCTGGCACACGGCAAAGATTGGAAAAGGCACACGGCGAAGTGCAGGCACACGGCAAAGAGCAATCCAGAACCGTCAGATTTGGTCCCTTCGCCATGTGCCATGGCAAAAACACACGGCAAAGGTCCCTTCTTTGCCGTGTGCCACACACGGCGAAGTGACCAAATGCACCATTTTTTTTGCTGTTTTTTCACATAAAAAGGTCCCCTCTCAAACAAACATCACAGACATATATTTCATGACAATAAGCATCACAGGCAATTGATATAGCATCACAGGCACATAATATAGACAAATTCACGAATGCATTGTACGTTTGACAAGTTCGCAATGTCACAAGTTCGGAAATCCAAAGTATGTCACAAGTTCATTATTCCAAAGTTCCAATTCACGGTGGTGGGGAGTACGGTGGCGGGTACGGTGGGGGGTTATCCGGCGGGAACAACTGCTGCGGCTGTAACGTCGGTGAGATGCAAAAAACGTGGACAATTCGAAACAGATACGGTCATAGATATGCAAGCATATGTATATTTCCAACCGTATCTCTTTCGAACGGGAGACGTCTAACTAGGTTACGTGATCTACGAACATGATACGAACATGGGGGCATTTTGCACGTGCTCACCTTGTAACTTGATGGCGAGGCGGGGGCAGGCGGCAAGACGGGGGTCGACGACGCCTTCGAGGAAACGGCAGCGCGGCCTCCTACTCCTCCTTCAGCGGTGGCTGCGGCGATGGCAGCTTTCCTGCAAAAATAGATCAATGCTTAGTGTCTATTCAAAATTTCGGCAGCACCTCCCCTGTACGGTGAGGTTTCCAAAACCTGCAAAACAAACCACGACACGAAGGTCGGGCTACACAAGAGTTTTCTTCCCACGGCTCGATGGCCGGACACATGGCATACAGCACCGCACGTCACGAGGTTCACCTAGGGGCTCGATGACGATCTCCTCCTCCTCCTCTTCCTCCTCCGGTGGCGAGTGCGGCAAGAAGGCCTCCTCTCCCTCTAAATTGACAAGTATGACAAGTCAAATTGAAAGGCATGACAAGTTAAAATTCTATATCTAAAATTTTATATCTACAATTCTATATCTACAATTCTATATCTAAAATTCTATATCTACAATTCGATATCTAAAATTCTATATCTACAATTCTATATCTAAAATTGCTAACTAATTAAAATTCTATAGTCATCTAATATTGCTAACTAATTTAAATTCTATATCTAAATATATATTCAACTATATAAACTAAACTAATTTAACTACATAACTTAATTAACTAAACTAATTAAACTAAATAAAAAAATTACCTGAAAGGCGCCGCGTGGGCGGGGCTAGGCGGGCGGGGCTGGGCGCCGGACCCGGCGCGGGCGGGGCTGGGGATNGCCGGGGAGGCGGCAGTCGGGGGCGGAGGCGGCGGTCCGGCGCCGGTCGAGGGCAGGGAGGCGGCGGTGGCGAGTGTGACTGAAGTGTAGAGTGTGGAGCGCTGGCCGTTACTTTTGCCCGGATGCCCTTCTTTGCTGTGTGCCCAGATTTGAGGCACACGGCAAACAGCACATTTGCCGTGTGCCCAGATCTGAGGCACACGGCAAAGCCTCTGTTTGCCGTGTGCCAGATGTCTGAGGCACACGGCAAAGATCAAAATCTATTATTTCATGTACTTATCAAGCTTAAATTCAAATTTTTCATGAATGAGATGTTCAATATTTCCTTTCAAATTTCTGGATAAGGTTATACACGGACTCAATAACATGAATTTCATTTTTCAATCACTTTATTGTATTATTTCATGTAGTTATAGCTCAAATTTAATTTATATTCATTATAATCCGATAGTTACAGTTAATTGATTATAATTGTCAAACGGATCTGGAAAATTACCAAACATTACCATTAAATAATATATATTGTCTACTGGTTATAGAAATTGTTTTGAAGTCAATCCTCAATCCAAACTTCACTTCCACTACAAACCTAATCACATAAGTCTAAACTATAGGAAACTTCTTGTGAGATGCTTTGGTTGCTAAGCAGCGTACGTGACGAATTGTTTGAAACCTTCTCAACTATTTAACACAGCCTCCACGTATGATATCTTGAGCTCTTGACAAATCTCATAATTTTCAAACTTTGTTTGAATTTTATACAATTAAAAAACAATTTGACCGCACGTTCATGACCATGCTTTGGGAACAAAATGTTCGAAATTTACTTTTATTTCATGGATTCGGTCTTACGTAGGACTCAATAACATGAATATAATTTTTCCACAAATTTTATTCTATTATTTTATGCACTTGCAGTTCAAATTTGACTTCTACGAAAAATATCTTTTAAATGACAGAAATTTGTCAAATATAGCAAATGTGTCGAGAAATATATCAAATTGGAACATGAAATACCAAGTAATGTATGTGTAGTGGAGAAATAGTAAGGAGGGCACAAGTCATACTTCTTTTTGTAGGTTTGCCGTGTGCCAGGCCACGGCACACGGCAAACCTACCTCTTTGCTGTGTGCCTGGCCAAGACACACGGCAAACCTTAATCTTTGCCGTGTGCCGGGCCAGGGCACACGGCAAATATTAACGGCCGTCGCTGGCCACCGCCCCCATCTAACGGCCCATGCGCGTGGCGCACACGTCAGGAGAGTTTGCCGTGCGCTAGATCAATGGCACACGGCAAAGCCTACAGCTTTGCCGTGTGCCCTCTAGCGGCACACGGCAAACTATAACGTCCGTTGCTGACTGTTGCACGGTTTGACGGCCGCCGCGCGTGACACGCACGTGATGACTCTTTGCCGTGTGCTGGGGAGGCCGCACACGGCAAAAGCCGTTTTTTGCCGTGTGCATTATCTTTGCCGAGAGCTGCACACGGGAAATCTTACGGTTTGCCGTGTGTCCAATATTTGCCGTGTGTTTATCTTTAGGCACACGGCAAAGGTCCGATTTGCCGTGTGCCCGATATTTTGCACACGGCAAATAGTCGGGCACACAGCAAACTATGATTTTCCGGTAGTGCCTAGACTCGACAAGCCACCTGGAGGCTAGAGCGCCTTCTCGCCTCCATGATTATATCTTGTTATTACGGGAAAAGGCACATTGGCCAGCAGCAAGAAGAAGCCTAGAACAGGTACCACACCACCCCATTGTATGTTTTGCATGGCCCGTCATTCTCTGCTGCCGCGCGCGTCCACTCCACCAGTGCGCATACTATAAGATCGACCAGCAGTCTCGCTCCAACCAACCATCAAAAGTTCTAAACTAAACTAGCTACCCACATGCTCCTCCATAAATTTTCCGCCATCATTGAACGGTAACATCCACCATACTAACCACTAGTTCAACCTCCAGTATTGCCGATGGCCATTGATCTCTCTATATATCTGACTGTCGCTCTTCCTTCTAAGGCCTATAAAAGACAGCATGTCAAGGCCCCTCAGCCTGCATTAGTGCAGCGGTGAGAACTGAGAGAAGATAGCGACGACGGCCATCGGTGGGTCGTCATGCTCTCGATCGGTTCGCAGGGACTGGGATGCAGCCGGAATTCTTGTGCTTCTCTCTATCGCCACCTAGCATGTCGATCACGGCAGGAATGTCTGCTCGGAATGGCAGCATGCAGCGCAATGCAACAGGTTGGAGCTAAGTAGAGCAACACATGCCACAGTAGATTCTTCCGGCATTGCGCCGGGCAGTTAAGCTCCACTTCGTCCACATGTTGTTGCCCAATGGTGAGAAGCAATGGTTATCTGCATCTGCATTAGTTCACTGGTCCTGCGTCTAGGAATGGCTCCTGGCTCCTGCACAGCAAGATAACGACACCCTTCTTTCTGTTGGGCATCTGTCCCGGTTCTACATGCTATCAATACTAGCTCAAAGATTGCTATGGCCAAAGTCAAATTTGAATTGATTATTATTTGTGAATTACTTGATCATAAGTTAACAATAACTTTGGAAAACTCAGAATTAATTACTCAAGACTCAAGAATCACTTGAGTGAAAACATTATCATTTAGATAAACTGTTAATTAAAATAAACTTATTAAATGAATGGTGCATAAAAATAAAGTGCACTAAAAAATTAATGAACACAACTTTAGTAGCCTGAACATAATTTTCTGAGTGACACAGATCCACAGTTAATTTAACAAATCTTAAAATCCTATAACTAGATTTCTCCGTTTGGTTCAAACATCGTCAGAGAAAATTAACTCAACTAGCATATCGTTTTCTTATAACTTTCTCCGGTTGGTTCAAAACATTGCCGGGACCTAGAGTTCAACAAACTGTCGAATAAGTGTCCCACAAAATCGAACAAATGTTGCACAAATTCAAATAAGTGTTCCACAAATAATTTAGGCTGTTTTTAATCCGGCCCAAGGGCCTGGTGGGCTGTCTGATTTCAGATTAACTATAGGACATAAGACGTATAGGAGGCCTCCCCTGCCAGCCAGCTCTAAGCATGAGGTCGTCGCTCACCAGTGCATACTAAAAGATCGACTAGCAGTCTAGCACCAACCAACCATCAAAATTAAACAAGCTACCCACTTGCCCCTGCATCAATTTTCCACCATCATTGAATGGCAACATCAACCATAGTAACCACTAATTCAAGCTCCAGTATTGACGACAGGGGCGGAGGACCCGATATGGCGAGGTATGGCGCTCGCCATACCTCGATTTTTCCGATCCGGGAGAGACGCCGTGAATGTTCATGTCCGTGAGCTGTGACGACATGTTGAGCGAGATGCTAACCATTATCAGGCCAATTATTTTTGGGCCTCGTTATTTTCTTCTTAATGGCCCAATATGCTATACGCTAGCCTATCATTTAGCTGTCCATGCCGAGACGTGAGACGTTCAGTCTAGAGACACTACGGGAAACAGGATGTTTGCAAAGGCTAGGAAAACGCACGGCAAACTCTTTGCCGTGCGTTTTCCGTCATGACGCACGGCAAACGTCGCTCGGCAACGATTTGCCCGGCAAACAGACATTTGCCGTGCGCCGTTTATCGGGACGCACGGCGAACCCTTTGCCGTGCGTTTGCAGCGGCGCACGGCAAAAAAAAGTTGAATACCGGCGCGCAACGCCTGCGGTGTTGACGGCGCGGGTGCTGACGGTGCCGGCAGCCCATTGCCGTGCATTGTTGGCACCGGCGCACGGCAAACAAAAGCCAAAAAAATAAAAAAAAATCAGACCGGCGGTGACCCTGCTGCCACAATGCCACCACCCCGCCGGCCACCGCTGCTTCGCCGCCGGTCGGACGCGCGCGCCGTCAGCGCCGGGAGAGGAGAGGGAGGGGGCTGCGCGCGGGGGTCTGGCCGGCCTCGCGCGCTAGGGGCCGCGCCGGCGGCTTGGGCCTGGTGAAGTCGAGCTCGAAGCTCCCGGCGCCGCCACCGCCACCGCAGAAGGCCTCTGGCACCACGCCGACCTCCGACGATGAGCCCTGGAAACCAAGGAACCAGCATGATTAATCAGCTAGACATGTTTGTGCATCAGAAGAGCAAGGTAAGGCGGGAAGACGGAGCTAGATGCTTACGCTGTGCGCGAGGGATGTTGCCGTGTAGGAGCTGTAGGAGGAGGGCTTGACGCCGATGCTGCTGCTGGTGCTGGTGGTGATGCTGCTCGGCCGCAGCGGCGGCGGCGCTATGGTCCTCGGCCTCGGACGCGGCCGGCTCGCCGGTCCCGAACAGCATGGCCTCGACGGCCGCGGCGGCGGCCTCGGAGCCGATGGGCGCGACGGGTACGCGCACGTGGCGGCGCGCCAGCGGGTTGGCGTCGTGGATGTCGGCGTCGCAGGCGGCGCAGAGCACGGCGGCGTCGGCCTTGCACGTGACGGCGGCGGGGGCCAGCTCGCAGACCTCGCACATCCAGACGCGCTCGTGGCTGAGGCGCGCGTGGGCCGGGCGCGCGTCGCACGCAGTGCAGAGGAACGCGCCCCCGGAGGGGGCGCCGTCGGGCTGGAGGCCGGAGGGCGCAGGGAGGTGAGGGAGTGGATGGATTAGGGAGGTTAGGGTTTGGGGGAGGAAGAGCGGATTATATATAAAGTTTTTGTCGAATGTCGACCGTCGGATCGCAAGATCGACGGCTCCCAGCGGCCGGGGTGCTGGTGGGCTGCGGTGCTGATGGGCCGCGGTGCTGGTGGGCCGGATCGCTGGTGGGCCGAGGTTGAATTTGCCGTGAGTGCTGATATTGACGCACGCAAAGTTTCTGTTTGCCGTGCGTCTAGTACGGCACACGGCAAATTAATTTTTGTATAATTGTACTATATATATTAAAATTATCAAATGAATTCAAAAAATTATCAAAAATTAACACAAAACAATTTATATTGTTTATTGCTTATAAAAAAAGTTTTGAAATCAAACTCAAATTTGAATTCGCTTCGCTTACAAACCTAACCATGTACTTCTAAACTCTATAAAACTTCTCCGGAGATGTTTCTGTTTATAAGCATCGTATGTGATAAAATTGCAAAACACACTCAAATTTTTATCACAGCCTCCATGTATGATATCATGACTTGTTGACAAATCTCGTAATTTTTAGATTTCATTTGCTTTTTTTAGAATTTTAAAATCATTCGAAGACACATTCGTAGCCGAGATTCCTAGTCAAGATAATCGAAATTTCTTTCGATTTCATGGGTAAGATCTTAAATTGGGCTAAGTAACATAAATATAATTGTTCCACTCATTTTATTCTACTATTTGAATCACTTGCAGTTCAAATTTGACTTGATTCAAAAAATTGCATGAAATGTAATTAATTAGTTAAATATAGCAAAAAAATACAAAAATATTCCACATTTTAACATGGAGTACAATATGTTGTATAAGGAGTGGAGAAAAATTTTGAAGGGTAGAAGATGAATTTTGTTGTCACCTTTGCCGTGCGCCTACACGAGACGCACGGCAAAGCCACCTCTTTGCCGTGCGCCTAGTGTAGGCGCACAGCAAAGAGGTGGCTTTGCCGTGCGTCTCGTGTAGGCGCACGGCAAAGAGGACAAAAAAAAACAGCTACCCACCTCGTTGCTAACGGTTGCAGACGATGCTAACGGCTGGTCGGGAAAAAATGTTTGCCGTGCGTAAAAAAAAAGCGCACGGCAAACTCATGAGTTTGCCGTGCGTCAGAAAAAAGCGCACGGCAAACATTGAGTTTGCCGTGCGCTTGCCGTGCGATAAATTGCGCACGGCAAAGATTGAGTTTGCCGTGCGCTTGCCGTGCGATAAATTGCGCACGGCAAAGTTTCGGGCGCACGGCAAAAATCGGTTTTCCGTAGTGAGACATGCACGAGACATTCATCTGATCACGGCATCAGTGATCGGCTGAGGCACGCTGGAATGGTCTTTCATCTCTCTATTCCTTATAAGGCCTATAAAAGCAACCACGTCGAGCCCCTCCACTGCAGCCTGCAATAGTGCAGCGGCAAGAAGTTAGCAACGAATGCCATCAGTGGGTCGTCATGCTCGGTCGGTTCGCAGGGAGTGGGATGCAGCGGGATTTCTCGCGCCTCTGTGTTTCATCAGAATGGCGGCATGCAGCGCAACACAACAAATCGGAGCTGAGTAGAGCAAGAGTGCACATGCCACAGTAAAGTCGACCGGCACCGCGCCCGGAAGCTAACCTCCATTTCGTCTAGGATACCACAAGCCCATCGGCAAACAATGCATACTGTGCGCTCGCTCCATGCAAGCCGAGCCCGGAGGACCTGCCGAATGTCATGCGAGTCGGCTGACGCCGGAATTCAGAGCATCTCGAACCCGCCCTACCAAACGCGTTCGTCTGCGTTAGTTGACTGGCCCTGCGTCTTGGAACGGAGAAACCCAACTTTGGCCAACAGAAAAATTAAATACAATTGCCAACAGTACAAACTAATGGCCGACAGTTTAATATATAACCGTTGGCCATTCTTATAAGTAGTGGTTGGGCATCTGCACCGGTGCTACATGCTACCAATACTAGCTCATATAGATTGCCATGGCCAAAGTCAAATTTAAATGGACTATTTGTTGTGTATTACTTGATCATAAGTAAATCTCTAACTTTGGAAAACTCAGCATTAGTCAAGAATCACTTGAATTAAAACACTATCATTTAGATAAACTGTCAATTAAAAGAAACTTATTATATGAATAGTGCATAAAAAATAAAGTGCACTAAAAACATTAATGAAGACAACTTTAGTAGCCTAAAACTTATTTCTCTCGATGACACAAATCCATACTTAATTTAATAAATCTTAAAATCCCATAGGTAGATTTCTCCGGTTGCTTCAAACATTGTCAGAGAAATTAACTCAATTCCGGTTGGTTCAAAACATTGCCGGCCACTAGAGCTCATGGGCGGTGTATTTGAACAATTGTTCCATAAAGTCAAACAAATGTTCCACAAATTCGAAGAATTGTCCCACAAAAGTTTAACAAATGTTGCACAATTTCAAGCAATTGTTCCATAATTTTGAACAATTGTGCCACAAATAATTGTAGGCTGTTTTTAGCCCCGGCCTGTGGGCCTGGTGGGCTGTCCGGTTTCAGATTAACTATAGGACATAAAACATACTAGAACATCTGGCGCGCTTTGCGCGCACTATCATAACAATGAGAAGAGTCCAAGAGATGATAGGCTCATTTCTAGTGGTTTTACACATGGTAAATGAAAAAGGTCATAAATAAATCCATGAAGTTTACACCAGAATAAACTCAAAGAAGGTCCTAAACAATCATGTGTGAGATAGCATTGGCCACATAAAAATAATGTAGGACCTCAACATGGTAGCAAATACAGTTACACAGATGGCATACATTTTTTTTTTAACAGGGAAGAAGGCACTTCTTAACTAACAGCTCCAGACACATCGACAGATACCAGATGAGCGAGTACAGATTCTGGACCTGACTCGTGTGCCTAAATAATAAAGCCCAACCCGCAGATTACAAGTCCATAGGCGGCCAAACAGTGTGCTACCCTGTTACACATTCTAGAGCAGATAGAGACCACACAGTGCACAAAATAAGAAGACATAAACTCTCGTGTCTACTTAAATAGGCAACCATTTGGGCTTTGATCCATCTCCGTCAATGTTAGAGCAGCTTCCAAGGTCGCTGCATCTGTCTCCAGAATGAATCTTGTCATGCCCAGTTGCGCCACCAATTTCAGCTGTGGAGGACGGCCAACGTTACAGATTGCAGAGTATCTGACACTCAGATTGAAACTCCCGGCACCTGCATCAACGAGCCATTCTAGTCCCTAGCCACAAACCCCCATCCTCCTCACATTCTGTAACCATAAAAGGAGGGATCCACATTCACTTTATAGCATTTTTTAGGGGTGCCTTCCATCTAGGAATGGACCTATCATTTGTCGGGTTTTCTGAATTGGCCAAATCTCAAACTCCAACAGGTGATAGTTAACTGAATTGCATACCTTTACCAGCTCTAGGTAAAATACACTAAATGCAGAGCAGCAAGCAATCACACAACCTCAGATGCTAGGAGGTTCCAAATTAGCAACTGTAGCACAGATCTTGTCCCTATTAGGCTGGTAGTTTTTTTTTTCCCTGAAAGTGCTGAAAAACAGACCAGTACCATGTCACCATGTCACCACAGTTGCAAGTTCTTCATCCCTGAAGGGTCCCAAAACAATACATCAGTAGCAGTGATAAGCAAAGCAAAGGCTGTGAACTTGCTAGAGTTTCCTATGTAGACAATACCTAAAGCACTTGAATTGTCTCTCTTTCAACTGATACTCGAGAAGGCAGCCACTCCAGTAAAACAGCAGGTTGAATCAGAAACTAAAAGTACATACTTGAATTGTCCATCTTTCCACTATGCTCGAGAAGGCAGCTGCTCCTGTAAAACAACAGGTTGAATCATAATCTAACAAATACATATGAACAACATGAGCCATGACATTCACACAGCATGTATATTTATCTAGATGCATTGAAGTTGTTTAGCCAATGAAAAAAAAGCAATAAACATGCTATTATTTTGACTTGGTTCAGAAGAATAGTAGGAATACACATGTAGCAATCACTTGCACATATTTTCATATAAGGGAGTGATTCTTTTGAGCATGTGTTGACCATTTCGGCCAAAAAAGCCTGTTTGTTTTGATGTTGTGCTGGTCCATAAATCGTGTACAGCACAAATTTGAAGTCATCATGCTTAGATCGTAAGGTAAATTTCACATAGAAATCTCCCTCGGCGATGGCTCCAATATCATAAACATCCAGATCAATACCTAGTAGGATGCCTCCTGATCTCCCGTGAGGTGCCATACTATGCCAGAGAAAATTTCGGCCAGCGCACAACCTTGTTAGAATGTGATCAGAAAAATCATCCCTACCGGTTTCGGACAGAGCAATAAAATTTATTTGCTCCTCCTTTACTAAATCCGCCAGAATACCCCTTTCATTTAAGAACAATTTTTGAAGGGGTTTTTGGCTTTTTGGGAAGTCTGCCATTATTGGATAACTTAAGGTTGGTTTTCCTCGGAGAATGATGAGTCATTGGTAGCCGGGCTGGTTGGTGAAGAACCAAAGCTAGTCACTTGGTCACTCCGTGCAGCTGCACCTAGCCTATAAATAGCTATCTTCTTCTCACATAGTCTTGTGACCAACGGGAATGGGAGATGAAAAACGATGGTCACAAGAGAAGAATGCTGTTGGTAGGCAATGGCAGTAGCATGTAGATCGAGAGATCTTAGATGGGGCCATGCTAAGAGAAAGAGCACAAATCTCATCCAGTATACAGTGCTAAAGAAAATTCCTAGTGGCAGCGGCCATGCCCATCAATGGCCACAACTAAGCTTTTCCACTCATATAGGTGGTTTGTGTTCCTGGGCTCGGAGTGGGATGCAATGGGAATTCTGGGTACAATATGGGAGAAAACACTTCGCACCACATGGATTCCAATCTATGATTAGTCTTTGCAGTGGCCACACATACTGGTACCAATGGCGTAGGCAAAAGTCACCTAACACGCATATCTCAAATGAGCAGAAGCTTGACCAGCAAACGAAGCATAGCTTGATCGTAGCAGCAATCAAGGTGCTGGATGTCCTGACTTACTTGGCATGCTTGGGTTTAGATGGAGGGTCCCTAAAGACTGTTGACGCTAACTCAAGCCAGATTACATTAAGAGAAATGTCTTGGTGAGCGAATGCTAGTGTGCCCTCACTACGGGAAACGGCCAGTTCGCCGTGTGCCTGAGGCACACGGCGAAGGCCTAAAAACACACGGCAAAAGGTTTGCCGTGTGTGGCCCACGGCGAAGCCCCGACGGCGGCCAGACCCGACAGCAAAGGCAGCTTCGCCGTGGGCCTTTCGTCGGGCACACGGCAACACCTTTGCCGTGTGTCAAACCGGGCACACGGCAAAAAGAAGGGCGGGACGGCGGGGGACGGCGACGGCGTCCGTGACGCAGCCTGGGCCCACAGGGTTCGCCGTGTGCCGCCGACCGGGCACACGGCAAAGCTTCAGAGTTTGCCGTGTGCCTGGACAAAGACACACGGCAAAGTTTCAAACTTCGCTGTGTGCCTTCCATGGGACACAAGGCGAACTTTGAAACTTTGCCGTGTGCCTTTAGCCTGGCACACGGCAAAGATTGGAAAAGGCACACGGCGAAGTGCAGGCACACGGCAAAGAGCAATCCAGAACCGTCAGATTTGGTCCCTTCGCCGTGTGCCATGGCAAAACCACACGGCAAAGGTCCCTTCTTTGCCGTGTGCCACACACGGCGAAGTGACCAAATGCACCATTTTTTTGCTGTTTTTTCACGTAAAAAGGTCCCCTCTCAAACAAACATCACAGACATATATTTCATGACAATAAGCATCACAGGCAATTGATATAGCATCACAGGCACATAATATAGACAAATTCACAAATGCATTGTACGTTTGACAAGTTCGCAATGTCACAAGTTCGGAAATCCAAAGTATGTCACAAGTTCATTATTCCAAAGTTCAAATTCACGGTGGTGGGGGGTACGGTGGCGGGTACGGCAGGGGGTTATCCGGCGGGAACAACTGCTGCGGCTGTAACGTCGGTGAGATGCAAAAAACGTGGACAATTCGAAACAGATACGGTCATAGATATGCAAGCATATGCATATTTCCAACCGTATCTCTTTCGAACGAGAGACGCCTAACTAGGTTACGTGATCTACGAACATGATACAAAAATGAGGGCATTTTGCACGTGCTCACCTTGTAACTTGATGGCGAGGCGGGGGCAGGCGGCAAGACGGGGGTCGACGACGCCTTCGAGGAAACGGCAGCGCGGCCTCCTACTCCTCCTTCAGCGGTGGCTGCGGCGATGGCAGCTTTCCTGCAAAAATAGATCAATGCTTAGTGTCTATTCAAAATTTCGGCAGCACCTCCCCTGTACGGTGAGGTTTCCAAAACCTGCAAAACAAACCACGACACGAAGGTCGGGCTACACAAGAGTTTTCTTCCCACGGCTCGATGGCCGGACACATGGCATACAGCACCGCACGTCACGAGGTTCACCTAGGGGCTCGATGACGATCTCCTCCTCCTCCTCTTCCTCCTCCGGTGGCAAGTGCGGCAAGAAGGCCTCCTCTCCCTCTAAATTGATAAGTATGACAAGTCAAATTGAAAGGCATGACAAGTTAAAATTCTATATCTAAAATTTTATATCCACAATTCTATATCTATAATTCTATATCTAAAATTCTATATCTACAATTCGATATCTAAAATTCTATATCTACAATTCTATATCTAAAATTGCTAACTAATTAAAATTCTATAGTCATCTAAAATTGCTAACTAATTTAAATTCTATATCTAAATATATATTCAACTATATAAACTAAACTAATTTAACTACCTAACTTACTTAACTAAACTAATTAAACTAAATAAAAAAATTACCTGGGCGCCGCGTGGGCGGGGCTAGGCGGGCGGGGCTGGG
>CM014271.1:59890799-59914577 GCA_004135705.1 Alloteropsis semialata | reverse complement strand
TGACACGCACGTGATGACTCTTTGCCGTGTGCTGGGGAGGCCGCACACGGCAAAAGCCGTTTTTTGCCGTGTGCATTATCTTTGCCGAGAGCTGCACACGGGAAATCTTACGGTTTGCCGTGTGTCCAATATTTGCCGTGTGTTTATCTTTAGGCACACGGCAAAGGTCCGATTTGCCGTGTGCCCGATATTTTGCACACGGCAAATAGTCGGGCACACAGCAAACTATGATTTTCCGGTAGTGCCTAGACTCGACAAGCCACCTGGAGGCTAGAGCGCCTTCTCGCCTCCATGATTATATCTTGTTATTACGGGAAAAGGCACATTGGCCAGCAGCAAGAAGAAGCCTAGAAGAGGTACCACACCACCCCATTGTATGTTTTGCATGGCCCGTCATTCTCTGCTGCCGCGCGCGTCCACTCCACCAGTGCGCATACTATAAGATCGACCAGCAGTCTCGCTCCAACCAACCATCAAAAGTTCTAAACTAAACTAGCTACCCACATGCTCCTCCATAAATTTTCCGCCATCATTGAACGGTAACATCCACCATACTAACCACTAGTTCAACCTCCAGTATTGCCGATGGCCATTGATCTCTCTATATATCTGACTGTCGCTCTTCCTTCTAAGGCCTATAAAAGACAGCATGTCAAGGCCCCTCAGCCTGCATTAGTGCAGCGGTGAGAACTGAGAGAAGATAGCGACGACTGCCATCGGTGGGTCGTCATGCTCTCGATCGGTTCGCAGGGACTGGGATGCAGCCGGAATTCTTGTGCTTCTCTCTATCGCCACCTAGCATGTCGATCACGGCAGGAATGTCTGCTCGGAATGGCAGCATGCAGCGCAACGCAACAGGTTGGAGCTAAGTAGAGCAACACATGCCACAGTAGATTCTTCCGGCATTGCGCCGGGCAGTTAAGCTCCACTTCGTCCACATGTTGTTGCCCAATGGTGAGAAGCAATGGTTATCTGCATCTGCATTAGTTCACTGGTCCTGCGTCTAGGAATGGCTCCTGGCGCTCCTGCACAGCAAGATAACGACACCCTTCTTTCTGTTGGGCATCTGTCCCGGTTCTACATGCTATCAATACTAGCTCAAAGATTGCTATGGCCAAAGTCAAATTTGAATTGATTATTATTTGTGAATTACTTGATCATAAGTTAACAATAACTTTGGAAAACTCAGAATTAATTACTCAAGACTCAAGAATCACTTGAGTGAAAACATTATCATTTAGATAAACTGTTAATTAAAATAAACTTATTAAATGAATGGTGCATAAAAATAAAGTGCACTAAAAAATTAATGAACACAACTTTAGTAGCCTGAACATAATTTTCTGAGTGACACAGATCCACAGTTAATTTAACAAATCTTAAAATCCTATAACTAGATTTCTCCGTTTGGTTCAAACATCGTCAGAGAAAATTAACTCAACTAGCATATCGTTTTCTTATAACTTTCTCCGGTTGGTTCAAAACATTGCCGGGACCTAGAGTTCAACAAACTGTCGAATAAGTGTCCCACAAAATCGAACAAATGTTGCACAAATTCAAATAAGTGTTCCACAAATAATTTAGGCTGTTTTTAATCCGGCCCAAGGGCCTGGTGGGCTGTCTGATTTCAGATTAACTATAGGACATAAGACGTATAGGAGGCCTCCCCTGCCAGCCAGCTCTAAGCATGAGGTCGTCGCTCACCAGTGCATACTAAAAGATCGACTAGCAGTCTAGCACCAACCAACCATCAAAATTAAACAAGCTACCCACTTGCCCCTGCATCAATTTTCCACCATCATTGAATGGCAACATCAACCATAGTAACCACTAATTCAAGCTCCAGTATTGACGACAGGGGCGGAGGACCCGATATGGCGAGGTATGGCGCTCGCCATACCTCGATTTTTCCGATCCGGGAGAGACGCCGTGAATGTTCATGTCCGTGAGCTGTGACGACATGTTGAGCGAGATGCTAACCATTATCAGGCCAATTATTTTTGGGCCTCGTTATTTTCTTCTTAATGGCCCAATATGCTATACGCTAGCCTATCATTTAGCTGTCCATGCCGAGACGTGAGACGTTCAGTCTAGAGACACTACGGGAAACAGGATGTTTGCAAAGGCTAGGAAAACGCACGGCAAACTCTTTGCCGTGCGTTTTCCGTCATGACGCACGGCAAACGTCGCTCGGCAACGATTTGCCCGGCAAACAGACATTTGCCGTGCGCCGTTTATCGGGACGCACGGCGAACCCTTTGCCGTGCGTTTGCAGCGGCGCACGGCAAAAAAAAGTTGAATACCGGCGCGCAACGCCTGCGGTGTTGACGGCGCGGGTGCTGACGGTGCCGGCAGCCCATTGCCGTGCATTGTTGGCACCGGCGCACGGCAAACAAAAGCCAAAAAAATAAAAAAAAATCAGACCGGCGGTGACCCTGCTGCCACAATGCCACCACCCCGCCGGCCACCGCTGCTTCGCCGCCGGTCGGACGCGCGCGCCGTCAGCGCCGGGAGAGGAGAGGGAGGGGGCTGCGCGCGGGGGTCTGGCCGGCCTCGCGCGCTAGGGGCCGCGCCGGCGGCTTGGGCCTGGTGAAGTCGAGCTCGAAGCTCCCGGCGCCGCCACCGCCACCGCAGAAGGCCTCTGGCACCACGCCGACCTCCGACGATGAGCCCTGGAAACCAAGGAACCAGCATGATTAATCAGCTAGACATGTTTGTGCATCAGAAGAGCAAGGTAAGGCGGGAAGACGGAGCTAGATGCTTACGCTGTGCGCGAGGGATGTTGCCGTGTAGGAGCTGTAGGAGGAGGGCTTGACGCCGATGCTGCTGCTGGTGCTGGTGGTGATGCTGCTCGGCCGCAGCGGCGGCGGCGCTATGGTCCTCGGCCTCGGACGCGGCCGGCTCGCCGGTCCCGAACAGCATGGCCTCGACGGCCGCGGCGGCGGCCTCGGAGCCGATGGGCGCGACGGGTACGCGCACGTGGCGGCGCGCCAGCGGGTTGGCGTCGTGGATGTCGGCGTCGCAGGCGGCGCAGAGCACGGCGGCGTCGGCCTTGCACGTGACGGCGGCGGGGGCCAGCTCGCAGACCTCGCACATCCAGACGCGCTCGTGGCTGAGGCGCGCGTGGGCCGGGCGCGCGTCGCACGCAGTGCAGAGGAACGCGCCCCCGGAGGGGGCGCCGTCGGGCTGGAGGCCGGAGGGCGCAGGGAGGTGAGGGAGTGGATGGATTAGGGAGGTTAGGGTTTGGGGGAGGAAGAGCGGATTATATATAAAGTTTTTGTCGAATGTCGACCGTCGGATCGCAAGATCGACGGCTCCCAGCGGCCGGGGTGCTGGTGGGCTGCGGTGCTGATGGGCCGCGGTGCTGGTGGGCCGGATCGCTGGTGGGCCGAGGTTGAATTTGCCGTGAGTGCTGATATTGACGCACGGCAAAGTTTCTGTTTGCCGTGCGTCTAGTACGGCGCATGGCAAATTAATTTTTGCATAATTGTACTATATATATTAAAATTATCAAATGAATTCAAAAAATTATCAAAAATTAACACAAAACAATTTATATTGTTTATTGCTTATAAAAAAAGTTTTGAAATCAAACTCAAATTTGAATTCGCTTCGCTTACAAACCTAACCATGTACTTCTAAACTCTATAAAACTTCTCCGGAGATGTTTCTGTTTATAAGCATCGTATGTGATAAAATTGCAAAACACACTCAAATTTTTATCACAGCCTCCATGTATGATATCATGACTTGTTGACAAATCTCGTAATTTTTAGATTTCATTTGCTTTTTTTAGAATTTTAAAATCATTCAAAGACACATTCGTAGCCGAGATTCCTAGTCAAGATAATCAAAATTTCTTTCGATATCATGGGTAAGATCTTAAATTGGGCTAAGTAACATAAATATAATTGTTCCACTCATTTTATTCTACTATTTGAATCACTTGCAGTTCAAATTTGACTTGATTCAAAAAATTGCATGAAATGTAATTAATTAGTTAAATATAGCAAAAAAATACAAAAATATTCCACATTTTAACATGGAGTACAATATGTTGTATAAGGAGTGGAGAAAAATTTTGAAGGGTCGAAGATGAATTTTGTTGTCACCTTTGCCGTGCGCCTACACGAGACGCACGGCAAAGCCACCTCTTTGTCGTGCGCCTACACGAGACGCACGGCAAAGCCACCTCTTTGTTGTATAAGGAGTGGAGAAAAATGTTTGCCGTGCGTAAAAAAAAAGCGCACGGCCGTGCGTCAGAAAAAAGCGCACGGCAAACATTGAGTTTGCCGTGCGCTTGCCGTGCGATAAATTGCGCACGGCAAAGTTTCAGGCGCACGGCAAAAATCGGTTTTCCGTAGTGAGACATGCACGAGACATTCATCTGATCACGGCATCAGTGATCGGCTGAGGCACGCTGGAATGGTCTTTCATCTCTCTATTCCTTATAAGGCCTATAAAAGCAACCACGTCGAGCCCCTCCACTGCAGCCTGCAATAGTGCAGCGGCAAGAAGTTAGCAACGAATGCCATCAGTGGGTCGTCATGCTCGGTCGGTTCGCAGGGAATGGGATGCAGCGGGATTTCTCGCGCCTCTGTGTTTCATCAGAATGGCGGCATGCAGCGCAACACAACAAATCGGAGCTGAGTAGAGCAAGAGTGCACATGCCACAGTAAAGTCGACCGGCACCGCGCCCGGAAGCTAACCTCCATTTCGTCTAGGATACCACAAGCCCATCGGCAAACAATGCATACTGTGCGCTCGCTCCATGCAAGCCGAGCCCGGAGGACCTGCCGAATGTCATGCGAGTCGGCTGACGCCGGAATTCAGAGCATCTCGAACCCGCCCTACCAAACGCGTTCGTCTGCGTTAGTTGACTGGCCCTGCGTCTTGGAACGGAGAAACCCAACTTTGGCCAACAGAAAAATTAAATACAATTGCCAACAGTACAAACTAATGGCCGACAGTTTAATATATAACCGTTGGCCATTCTTATAAGTAGTGGTTGGGCATCTGCACCGGTGCTACATGCTACCAATACTAGCTCATATAGATTGCCATGGCCAAAGTCAAATTTAAATGGACTATTTGTTGTGTATTACTTGATCATAAGTAAATCTCTAACTTTGGAAAACTCAGCATTAGTCAAGAATCACTTGAATTAAAACACTATCATTTAGATAAACTGTCAATTAAAAGAAACTTATTATATGAATAGTGCATAAAAAATAAAGTGCACTAAAAACATTAATGAAGACAACTTTAGTAGCCTAAAACTTATTTCTCTCGATGACACAAATCCATACTTAATTTAATAAATCTTAAAATCCCATAGGTAGATTTCTCCGGTTGCTTCAAACATTGTCAGAGAAATTAACTCAATTCCGGTTGGTTCAAAACATTGCCGGCCACTAGAGCTCATGGGCGGTGTATTTGAACAATTGTTCCATAAAGTCAAACAAATGTTCCACAAATTCGAAGAATTGTCCCACAAAAGTTTAACAAATGTTGCACAATTTCAAGCAATTGTTCCATAATTTTGAACAATTGTGCCACAAATAATTGTAGGCTGTTTTTAGCCCCGGCCTGTGGGCCTGGTGGGCTGTCCGGTTTCAGATTAACTATAGGACATAAAACATACTAGAACATCTGGCGCGCTTTGCGCGCACTATCATAACAATGAGAAGAGTCCAAGAGATGATAGGCTCATTTCTAGTGGTTTTACACATGGTAAATGAAAAAGGTCATAAATAAATCCATGAAGTTTACACCAGAATAAACTCAAAGAAGGTCCTAAACAATCATGTGTGAGATAGCATTGGCCACATAAAAATAATGTAGGACCTCAACATGGTAGCAAATACAGTTACACAGATGGCATACATTTTTTTTTTTAACAGGGAAGAAGGCACTTCTTAACTAACAGCTCCAGACACATCGACAGATACCAGATGAGCGAGTACAGATTCTGGACCTGACTCGTGTGCCTAAATAATAAAGCCCAACCCGCAGATTACAAGTCCATAGGCGGCCAAACAGTGTGCTACCCTGTTACACATTCTAGAGCAGATAGAGACCACACAGTGCACAAAATAAGAAGACATAAACTCTCGTGTCTACTTAAATAGGCAACCATTTGGGCTTTGATCCATCTCCGTCAATGTTAGAGCAGCTTCCAAGGTCGCTGCATCTGTCTCCAGAATGAATCTTGTCATGCCCAGTTGCGCCACCAATTTCAGCTGTGGAGGACGGCCAACGTTACAGATTGCAGAGTATCTGACACTCAGATTGAAACTCCCGGCACCTGCATCAACGAGCCATTCTAGTCCCTAGCCACAAACCCCCATCCTCCTCACATTCTGTAACCATAAAAGGAGGGATCCACATTCACTTTATAGCATTTTTTAGGGGTGCCTTCCATCTAGGAATGGACCTATCATTTGTCGGGTTTTCTGAATTGGCCAAATCTCAAACTCCAACAGGTGATAGTTAACTGAATTGCATACCTTTACCAGCTCTAGGTAAAATACACTAAATGCAGAGCAGCAAGCAATCACACAACCTCAGATGCTAGGAGGTTCCAAATTAGCAACTGTAGCACAGATCTTGTCCCTATTAGGCTGGTAGTTTTTTTTTTCCCTGAAAGTGCTGAAAAACAGACCAGTACCATGTCACCATGTCACCACAGTTGCAAGTTCTTCATCCCTGAAGGGTCCCAAAACAATACATCAGTAGCAGTGATAAGCAAAGCAAAGGCTGTGAACTTGCTAGAGTTTCCTATGTAGACAATACCTAAAGCACTTGAATTGTCTCTCTTTCAACTGATACTCGAGAAGGCAGCCACTCCAGTAAAACAGCAGGTTGAATCAGAAACTAAAAGTACATACTTGAATTGTCCATCTTTCCACTATGCTCGAGAAGGCAGCTGCTCCTGTAAAACAACAGGTTGAATCATAATCTAACAAATACATATGAACAACATGAGCCATGACATTCACACAGCATGTATATTTATCTAGATGCATTGAAGTTGTTTAGCCAATGAAAAAAAAAGCAATATACATGCTATTATTTTGACTTGGTTCAGAAGAATAGTAGGAATACACATGTAGCAATCACTTGCACATATTTTCATAGAGGGATAAAAAACAAATCAATTTCCCTAACAGCTTATATATAACCATCAAAGAGATTGTTGTATACTCAATTGAGGAGCAATGCAAAATTCAGAATTGACTCTGCAAACGAGTTCCCTAACAGCTTAATGTGCACAAAGTAATACAGGTGGTGCCTAATACATGCAAAAACATCAGTTCAGTGGTAAAAGATTGCGGCATATAAGAATACGAACAAAATTGGTACTTGTGCAATAATCTTAGTTTGATTCCCGAAATAGATTGGTGACCATATGTAGCAACACAGGCTGAACCGCTGAAGTGTGTATTTCACAATCATAGCACACATATTCATTGACATGTATGGATATATGATGAGCCAACTATCTGGCAATCATGAATGCCATGAAACAGCTCTGCTGTGTTTCATCTTATAAGCAATAGAGAAGATGAAAATTTTTGTCCCTCATTGTCTTCTAAATAGACTACAGATGCTCTCAATAACATCTGGAGTGAACTAAAGACGTCAATATGGAAATACACATGTCTGGAACCAATTCCTGTTCAAGTTTTATGAAAGTGGAAATACTCAAGGTAACATGTATCAACACGTAACATCTTTAGACTAAGCTAGAATGTCACAAACATGCAGCAATGTAGGCATCTGCAAACAAGTTCTATGACAAAAGGTATCAACCTGTCCCTATCGACAAAAATACATTAGCATTTCCCACCCTTTCACTCAATGCAAAATCTGCATTCAACAAAGCACCTTTCCCAAATTTAATTTGCATGACTGAAAATGTCATATATCATTTTAATGTGCTCACAGAATAGCATTATTTTACTCAATCCAAAGTAGTTTTTATTATCCTTAGTTTGATCCGTCTATATGCAGCACAGAAATAAGTAGATTCAGTACAATTGTACCTCAGACACATCGGCAAGCAAGAAAGATGGTAAAAAAGATTCAAATAGGTTGATAGTAATTATTTCTAGACCGATGATAGGCTAAATCATAAATACCAAGCAACAAAATTTACATGATAGTGGTGTCAGGGTTCAAACAAAATAAACAATAATGATGATTGAACTCCACAGTCAATCCAAATCCTCAACTGTAGTTCAAATGACCATCAGCTTCAAAGTTGAATGTATACAAGATTGTAAAGACAGGTAAAAGTCAGGCCTAAGGCCAGGGTGAGTGAACAGACAAACCATGTAGCCATCAAGTTACTCATGTCATAGATGATTCAAGTGCTTGGGCAACATTTACAAAATACGAACTGGTCCTTTCCATGTGGTGCATCAGCAATTCAGCATTCAGCAATGATGCACTAACTGTAATACTGTATGTAGGAACTCTGATAAAGAACAGGAAAAAAAAAAGATAAGTTGTCAGTAGGAACGATTATTTAACTTTAGAAAACTTGGCATCAGCGATAACCGAATAGGAAATGTGGCATATGCTACCTAAACATTTCATCAAATATTTGAGAGGCACTAAAACAAATAGAGAAGAAAAGCAAATTCCAATCATCACGCTTTGGTTGTTTCATCATCAGAACTCCAAGTAATTTTTGGCCCTGGGTGTAAAAAAGATAAATCGAGATTCACTGTATTGAGGAAGGTAGGAGTAGGATCCAGAGACAAAAAAGAATGGGGGAAGGGGACACTTACCTTTGTGCGGACGGAGGATATGGAGGCCACAAACACTTGCTCCTCTCCAGGAGCGTGCTACTGACGGCTTGGCGATTCAAGAGGTCGAGGCCGCGCTGGAGCTTGAACTCGCGCAGGCTTGCTTCCACCGCCAGATTGGAGCTTGCAATGGTCATGCCAATGCGCTCGGCGACTCACGCTGGTTCCCGTGCTCGAGCGATGGGATAGCCCACGCCGGCATCAAGGCGGCGAGGCACGCGGGGCGACCGGGAAGGGCGGCGGCAGGGACAAGGGCGAAATAGAGGGGCAAGCAGAGAGAAACGGGGTGAGCGCTGAGGGCCTCGCGCGCTCGCCTCCCCCTACTGGTCCAGGCCGCCGTTCAAGCTCCTTCCCCAAACGGAAATATGAGGCTGCCTGCATCTATGGGCCACACCGGATGAGAGAATGTGAGAAGAGGAGATGGACAAGAAAGCCGTTGACGGGATAGTGCACCTGAGTCGAATTTAGGGCAGTGGAACATAAAAGAGGCAGATGTCACGTTCAGTCTTATACTCGATTGCATGGTTGCTCATATGTAGCATTACATGTACAACAACTAGCCCTGGTGCTCGGCAGGGACATCATCGCCGTGACCCCAGCAGCAACATAAACAGTTGCCCCGTGTGCGCTTTCATTTCACATCGTCGGTTTTCATTTTGTCTTTCGGGCTTTTCACTTGGCAACTCGACAAGTGATGCTACCTATAGAAAATTGAGAATACTGATACGCCTGATCCTATGTATATAAAAATAAAATTTGGTACTGATTGGTTGACAAACTTGTCACGATGATATAAATTTGTGAATATACGGAACTGCAGATATAAGTCGCGCTCATGTTGTGATCTGTGACACCAAAATGCTGCTACCAATGTCCTGCACATATACAGTCACATGGACAAGGAGCTCCAAAAGCCATAGGTCACTACCAGAAAACTCGCCATCGGTCACCCTTCATTGATACCAAATATTTTGGACCTGCATTGGTACCGGGTCCAACGGCTAGAAATTTTGCAGGCACATAGGTACCGGTTGGAGGCACCAACCCGTGCCAAAGGGGCTCTGCGTATATAGCCCCTTCTTCCTCCCCCAGCCCGAGCCATGGCTCATTTCTTCATCCTCCATTGAGCCCGGGTTGGGGAGGTCATACCCGATTTTTCATAACTTTTGAAGATTTTGCAATCCAAGTCCACTAGAAGGTTAGTAACTTCGTCCTCTCTCTTTTGACCTTTAGCATGGTCTATTTCATGCTCTATGTTTTGAGTATTTGAGTGTTTTATGGAATGAAAAGGAATAGAAGATTTTGAAATTATAGATCAATTTTATTATGATTTTATGGTAGAGGTGAACAATATAGATATTTGTTGCATGTGTAGAGATGATGCTCAAATTATTTTGGCATTGTTTAGATTTTTCTGATTATTTGTAGAAACTTTAAATGATTATCATATTTAGGCTAATTATGATTTTTATATATTATAAATTATATTAATTGTAGAGGCTTATCGGAAACTTTAGAATTACATCTTTTTAGAGGCTTCAAATGATGTTTATATTTAGGGTTATCATGAATTTTAAATTTTTAGAGACTATAAATGATATTCATATTTAGGCTTATTAATTATGAACTATAGAATTACATCTTTTTAGAGGCTTCAAATGATGTTTATATTTAGGGTTATCATGAATTTTAGATTTTTAGAGACTATAAATGATATTCGTATTGGGGCTGAATTTTTCATTGTATTTTGTGAATAGATGAATCGACAATGGATGTACAACGCGGATAGACGCTCATCTGACTTCATTAATGGTGTTCATTAATTCCTCGACGTGGCAGAGGCTAACTCAACATCGGGTTTTATATGTTGTCCATGCAAGGTCCGTGAGAACAACAAGGATTATCACATCTCAAAGAAGGTGGTTCACACGCACTTGCTAAGGAATGGTTTCATGCCTGGCTATATCTGCTGGACCAAACACGGCGAAGAGGGGATCCTATTAGAAGACGGTGATGAAGATGGTTATGACAACATCCCGGACTTTGCACAATACGACATCTTTGCAGATAATATTGCAATGGGTGAGGGTGAAGCAGTTGCAGAAGATGAGGATGATGATGCCTTAGGTGGCATGATTCGTGATGAAGAGAAAGACTGCGAAAGTGCGAAAGAGCGGGAGAAGATCAAGCGTTTGTTGGAGGGCCACAAAACATTGTTGTACATAGATTGCAACGACGACCAGAAAAAGTTGGGTGCCACACTGCAACTGTTGCAGTGGAAGGCAACTAATGGCTTGTCTGACAAGGGTTACGGAGAGTTATTGAAAATGATAAAGAAGATACTTCCAGAGGGCAACACCTTGCCTGAAACAACATACAAGGCAAAAAATTGTTTGCCCTCTAGGACTGGAAGTGGAAAAGATACACGCATGCCCCAATGATTATATCCTTAATCGCGACAAGGTGTACGAATCTTTGGATGCCTGTCCGGTTTGCAACTGTTCGCGGTATAAAATCAGGCGAGACGGCCCTAGTGAAGTTGAGGCAGAGCCCCCCAAGAAGAGAGTCCCTGCCAAGGTGATGTGGTGTTTCCCTATAATACCACGTCTGAAGCATTTGTTCAGAAACAAAGAGCATGCTAAATTGATGTGGTGGCACAAAGAGGATCGTAGGGAAGACAATATGTTGAGACACCCCGCTGATGGGTCCCAATGGAGAAAAGTCGACAGAGCATTCCCAGACTTTGCAGAAGATGCAAGGAACATAAGATTTGGTTTGAGTACGGATGACATGAATCCTTTCGGTGATATGAGCAGTAGCCACAGCACTTAGCCCGTGATTCTATGTATGTAAACCTTCCTTCATGGATGTTCATGAAGTGGAAGTTTCGTATGATGCCAGTGCTATTCCAAGGGCCAAAGCAGTCTGGCAACGACATTGATGTGTATCTAAGGCCACTGGTTGACGATCTATTGTTGTTATGGGGCAAACATGGAGTAAAGGCGTAGGATGAGCACAAGCAAGAGAAATTTAACCTATAAGCATTACTGTTTGTGATCATCAATGATTGGCCTGCACTTGGTAACCAGTCGGGTCAATGTAACACCCTAAAATTTAGGCCTTAATAAAAGTTAGGTTTTAATTTATTTAATTATGAATTATTCATGTCATATAGGGGTTAATTAAATTAGGCCAAAATTTAAAAGCAAAGGTAAGCGTAGAAAACATGTATGTGCACTCATGCCGATGCATATTTTTGTTTGTTAGCAACTTAATTGATGGGTTTTGAATTTATATTTAAAATCCTCATTTAATTTGCTCTTGAATGAGTGTTTGTTTGTTTTCTCGCTTTAAGTCTGATTCTAGCCCCTTAACTCTTGGTCCAGTCTGTTTTTGCCCCTTGGACTCTTTAGCCCAGCCCCCTTAACCACCCTCTACTTCTCCCCCTACCCGCAACCCGCTCGGCCCATCCGACCCAGCTGCCGTGCCCCGCTCCCGCTCCGCTTCACCGTACCGAAGGCGCCCTAGGCACTGGTGTGCCTCCGCCCGGACGCCGACAGGTGGGCCCCACCTGTCGGATCCATCCCCTCCGACTCAGACTCGGTCCAGAGTCCGGCCGGCCGCCGCCGCTGCGCAACCGCCCCGCGAGGATCACGCGGGGCGTTCCCGTGACCGCCGCGGACCCCGCGGGCTTATCCCCTCAACCCCCTGCCCTATAAAGCTGCCTCGGACCCCCCTTACCCCGTTTCCCGAGCCACCCGTCGCCGTCCGCCATTGCCGAGGTAAGGACTTCGCCGCCGAGCTTGTGCCGCTGTCCGGTCACCCCGAGCTCACCCCGACCTCGCCCTTGCCTTCGCAGGAGCTTCCGCCGTCGATCCCCGCGCCCAGGAGCCGAGCCAAGCCCCGGAGCACCCTCGCCGCCCTTGACCGAGCGCCGCCGCCGCTTCCTCGACGCCGGCAAGCCGCTCCGCCGCCCGGACCTCCCGCCTGACCCCCTGGTAAGGTTCGCAAGCTCCCTAGCTCGCTCCCCGACCAAATCCCGTGCGAAACCAAGGTCCCTAACGCCCTAATCGTCACTCCGGTGAACCCGCCACCGCTCGCCGCCGCTCGCTACCGTCCCCCAGCTCGCTGCCGGCCCAAACCGCCGCCCGCTCAAGCCACGGCTGTCGGATCTAATCCGGATGGACCGGATCCACCCGTACCCCTTCGTTTCATAACCGGTCCACCATGGACACATGGACTGAGTCCACGGCGCGGTCCATGGCCCAGTCAGCGCCACATGGCTGCCACATCAGTGCCAAGCCAGCCACACGCAAGCCAAGCCAGCCACGCAGTGCCACTTTTGCACTTAGGCCCCTCTGTTTCCAAGAAATCAACCCGTAGTCCACCCTAGTTCAAAAGTAATGAGGTTTAAGTCCTTTTCTTGCGATTTAGACCCTGAGCTTTTAAATAATTGAACCCGCCTTCCTAGGTTGTAGTTTTTACATGTTAGACCTTCTGTTTTTGTACATAATTACATTTAGATCTCTGGTTTCTCGCAGATAAGCCCCTGGAAGTTTAGTTTATTTACCAGCAAGTCCCTAAACCTTGTTTTAGCCCTAGAATATGCGTTTTAACTCCGATTTCAGTGATTCTTGCGCTCATGTGTTCGTAGTAATGCGTAGAATAGCTTTATTAGCATTTTAGCCACTGTTTGTATTGATTGGTGTACTGTTCCAATTTATTTCACTTGATATGCATGCACTGGCTTGTTTGGATTGTGTGCTGGTGATTGTTGATCGAGTCTTGACCCTGAGCCGTTCGAGACGTCCTTCGAGCAACACTTTGAAGAGCAAGAACAACAGCTGCAGTACCGAGAGGAAGGCAAGTATAACATGAGAATTCCTTGATACCTATAAACATTAATAATCACTTACATTCATGCATGAGTTAAATTGATTAAGGTTATCCCTAGTATTCTTAAACCTTACTTTCTTGTTCAACCTGGGTTATGCATGTATGGGTAATAATGTGCTAGGCTATGCAACTTGATACTGCTGAATGATGATACTTGATACCTCTTAATGATGAATTGCTAAAACTTGCTTTTTAGCAACATGGTTAGGAAGCTGGAACATGTGCTGTGTGCATTGTTCTCGGCAGCTCCTGTTCTAGAATATGTGCTGTGTGCATTATTCTAGGCAATTCACGATCTGGAACATGTGCTGTGTGCTTTGTTCTAGGCAACCTAATAAAATGGAACATGTGCTGTGTGCTTTGTTCTAAACAACCAATAAACTAGAACATGTGTTGTGTGCTTTGTTCTTGGCATCACCTGTTATGGTCTATCTTAAAGTGACAACCCGGGAGAACAGTGCAACCATGGGAACTATATGGCTCTGGTCTTGACTAAGTAAAATGCACAACTCTAACTAGTTGGGGGTTACCAAAAGGCGCAAAGGGGGAACCACGGTTTAAGTATGAGCCTGATCTGCTTGGGGACGGACTCACGTTGCGCCCTGATGTCCGTAGGCATTTGTTCACGTTGCGCCCTGAACGCCATCAACCCACTCACGTTGCGCCCTGGGTGTTTTGTTGATCCCGGGAGTTGGGTTCGTGCGCCCATGTTGAAACCTTAGTGGCCCTTGGCTTTTTAGAGGGACTTTTGGAAGGTCTCATAGTGAAACCCAGCCACACACCAAAGGAAGTGTGAAATGAGTCTGATCCACTCGGGCATCACGGGAATCATGACTAGTGGGGAAAGTGTACAACCTCTGCAGAGTGAAAACTGATATATCAGTCGTACTCACGGTTACGAGTGGCCTGGATCCTTTTTGACTAGTGACTTTTACCCTGGTGATGTTTAATTAAAATTGGTAATGATATGATGACGATAAGTTGATGTTATCCTACACTCTTAATTTGGGTTACAACTGGGTTTCTAAAATTGAACAATTAAAAGTGCTTACCGCAGTTAAACCGTGTCAAGCCTTTTAAGCCTTCATCCCTCGTGTTATATTTGTTAAGAAAAGCTGGTTTACCTACACTTGCATTATTCAACAAAATCCCGGATGGGTAATCAGATGAACCTGAAGGTGTTGTGGAGTTCCCTAAAGATATTCCTGATTTCTAGGCAGCTGTCAACCAGTCGGTGTCCTTGTGGAGTTAATAGCGCCACGAGAGTTTATTTATTCATATGCGTAAACTTTGATAAAAGACTTGAGTCTTATTTGTAATAATTCTAAGATGCCATTCTTTTGTATTCGAGTACAGGATTTACTTTGATATTCTATTATTCTAAAGCTATATGTGAGTGTTGGACCTCCTGGGTACACATATAGTAGCATTCAGGTTTATTCGTAAATCCGAGTGTGACAGATTGGTATCAAAGCCAGGTTGACTGTAGGACACACAGCCTAGATAGAATGGTCGTTTAGAGTCTTCCTTTGTCCTTGTCTTAATTCAATTTAAGTTTAATCTTGATTATTTCACTTATCCTTATTATTATTCCTTATTTCTGACTTATTTATATCTCTTGTTTCACTTTGTATTATTTTATATAAACTTTATTCTTATTATTCTATCTCATTCTTTTACAAAATTTTAATTTATTCTCTTGCTCTCTTTTCTCTATAGATGGCTCGCACTAAGGTCACTCCTCGCAAGTGTGTTGGAGAGTTCTTGCCTTCCAGAGTTGCTGAGCACACCCTAAAGTTCATCAACCCTGATCCAGTTCGAGAGATAGAGCTGCCGCCTATTCAGAAGCCACCTGTGGAGGAAGCTGAAGAAGATCCCGAGATGGTCGAGATCTACGATGCGGAGGAAGACCAGTTCGTGCCTGTTGTCCCACCACTGGCGCCACCTGCTCCAGTCAAGCAAGAAGGTGCCGCTGCCGGAGGAGGCCCAGAGGACCCCGAAGGTGGTGGTGATGATTCGGATGGAGACGATTCAGACTATGATGGCTCTGAGGACTCTGATGATGATGGAGAAGACCACCCACCTCCAGCTACAGGATGGAAGGTGGTGGAGACTACTCGTGATGGAGGGGACTGCTACTTCCATCGTCGCCTGCTTCGTCTACTTCAGCGCCACTACGGACATGGCCGTGTCAGTGTGGACTACCGCAGTGAGTGGTGGACTCATCACCGCTACACTGACTTCTGGAAGACCACGGCTTGTGTTCGAGTGCCTGCTTGACTGCTAGGCACCGCCAGGACTGAGTCAGAGCACCCCGCGCTGGCTCCCAGGGAGACGCAGGGGGCTGGCATCACTGATGCTGCTCGCCGGGCACTCTACGCCTATCGTGGACTCTACTTTAGCCTTGTCCACGATGGAGCAGAGCGCTACATTCCACGTGTGCCACATGGGAGGAGGGCTAGCAGGATCGCCAACCCAGCTGGAGAGCAGAATGCAAGACTTGTGGAGACCGTGGGCTTTGCTGCAACCATCAACATGGAGTTCGACTCGCTGCTGGATGAGCACTCCAGGATATGGGAAGAGCTTCAAGCAGCAAGGCTCAGGATCGCAGAGTTGGAGCATCTCGGCGCCGAACCACCTATGGAGGAGCCGGAGTACCTTGGAGAAGCACCACCGATCAAGAGGACCCGCTACGGGACTGCTGCTAGTCGCACCACCATAGATGAGAACTAGGTTTTTTTTTGAGTTGTAATAAAAACGCTAGTCTTTCAAGTTGAGTCGTTTGAGTCGTGTGAGTCGTCTGAGTCTTAGTGTCTGAACAGTGTCAATATTATTCTTGTGAACTTGTGTGATCTGGATCTTTGTAGTGAGTGTGGTGCATGTGAACCTATTGTTCACATACATCTAGAATATTGGTTTAGGTCGTTAATGAATAAATAGTTGGGTTTCTATAATCTATCTATCTCTTTACTTTGCACCCATATCCTTTATCTGTTCTCTATCTGCTGAATTCTCTCAACCTGTCTTTATCATGCTACTTATGGTCAAAGAAAATGGATTCATGGTATGGAATTGAAAAGTAACAGTGACATGTGTCTGTAACAGATGGCCAACCGGAGGAATGCTCGTGGAGGTTGTGCCAACCTGAACCCACTACCACCACCTCCAGTGCCCCTCGAACAGCTTCTGACCAATCAGAATCAGTTGTTACAGCAGATGGCCAACGTGTTCGCAGCTGTGCAGCAGAACCAGCCACCACCCCAGCACCAGCCACAAATCAGAGACCGACGTGGGGAGTTCATGAAAGGACGCCCGCCTATCTTCACCCACGCCAGTGAGCCACTACAAGCTGAAGACTGGCTCAAGGCGGTGAACCGTCAGCTAGACATAGCTCAGTGCACCGACAGGGAGAAGGTGCTCTATGGATCTGGACAGTTACATGGAGCTGCTCAGGAATGGTGGGACTCATACCTGTACTCTCATCAGGACCTTGACCACATCACGTGGGCAGAGTTCAGTGAGAGGTTCAACGCCCATCACATCCCGAAGGGTCTCATGACCCTGAAGCAAGAGGAGTTCCTGGCCTTGAAGCAGGGATCAATGACTGTCACTGCCTATCGTGATAAGTTCATCGAGCTGTCTCGCTACACTCCTGAAACATGGCAGATGACAAGAAGAAGCAGAAGCAGTTCCTTCGGGGACTGAATGATGGCCTCCAGTACCGGCTGCTCACTCACACCTTCACAACTTCCATGAGTTGGTCGACAATGCCCTGATGCTGGAGCACAAGCGTCAGGAGATGGAGAACAAGAAAAGAAAGTTCCTCAACCAGACAGGTGAAAATAGCTCGCGCCCCCGCTTCAACCCACAGTCCGGTTTCCAACTCCGTATCCAAGGTCTGCCGAACTCTGGAAATCAACAGCAGCGCCAAAAGTACCAACAGCGCCCGCCTTATCAATAGCATCAGCAACAGCAACAGCGCCAGCAACAACAGTACCAGCAGAGGTACCAGCAGCAGCAGCAGCCGCAGAACCCGGCGCCACGCCTCACTCAGAGCAATAATGTGCCTGTAGCTCCCATGGCAGGCAAAGTTTGCTACAACTGCTGTGACCCCGAGCACTATACTAACAACTGTCCGAAGAGAGGCCAGAATGCTAATGGGCAGAACAACGCCCCAAGGAACAACGGTCAGAACCCCCAGCTGCCCCACAACAATGGAGGACAGCAGAACGCTGCACGTGGTAAGGTGAGCCACGTGAGCGAGGAAGCCGCCCAAGGAGCAACTGATGTGGTGTTCGGTACATTTCTAGTCAACTCAAACCCCGCATCTGTTCTGTTTGATCCTGGTGCTACACATGCTTTCATATCTGCTCAATATGTGAGAAAGTATAGATTGACCATGCAACCCATGCCACACACTTTGATAGTTAATTCACCTGGAGGGGAATTAAGGGCAACATTAGCATGTCCAGATGTAAGTGTACAAATAAGGGGGGTAGAGTTCCGATGCCACACCTGTAGTCTTGAATTCTATGGGAATTGATCTTATCTTGGGAATGACTTGGTTGAAAGCCAACAATGCTATAATCAAGTGTGCTCAGAGGGCAGTAGAACTGACAACCAAGAATGGGGAGAAGATTGAGTTTCAAGCAGATCCGTCTACACTGGGAACCTGCCAGATCAACCAGATGAAGGGAGAAATCATGGAGGGAATCAGATTCGTGGGGGAATTTCCAGACGTCTTTCCAGAGGAGTTGCCAGGTATGCCACCAGAACGCGACGCTGAGTTTCTTATTGAGCTTAAGCCTGGAACTGCACCTATAGCTAAAAGATATATAGAATGGGAGTAAATGAACTAGAGGAACTAAAGAAACAATTGAGAGAGTTGTTAGAAAAGGGTTATATCCGTCCTATTTCTTCACCGTGGGGAGCACCTGTACTGTTTGTGGAGAAGAAGGATGGGACCCAGAGAATGTGTGTAGACTACCGAGCCCTAAATGAGGTTACCATCAAGAACAAGTATCCCTTGCCCAGGATTGATGACCTGTTCGACCAACTGAGAGGAGCTTGTGTGTTCTCCAAGCTCAGTCTGCGATCAGGATATCATCAATTGAGGATTCGTTCGTCCGACATACCGAAGACCGCTTTCACTACTCGGTATGGCTTGTATGAGTTTATTGTAATGTCTTTTGGTCTAACCAATGCGCCTGCATACTTCATGTACTTGATGAATAAGGTGTTCATGGACTATCTGGACAAGTTCGTTGTGGTATTCATCGATGACATATTGGTTTTCTCCAAGAATGAGGAGGAGCACGAGAAACACCTGAGATTGGTACTACAGAGATTGAGGGAACAATAGTTGTATGCTAAATTCAGTAAGTGTGATTTCTGGCTAAAGGAGGTATCATTCCTTGGGCATGTTATTTCAAATGGAGGAGTGGCAGTTGATCCTAAGAAGGTGAAGGACGTTCTTTGCTAGAACCCACCGAAAGATGTTAGTGAGATTCGGAGCTTCTTGGGAATGGCAGGCTACTATCGGAGATTTATCGAAGGATTCTCTAAGATAGCCAAACCTTCGACAGCATTACTAGAAAAGAATTCGAAGTTCATGTGGTCCGAGCAGTGTCAGAAGAGCTTTGCGGAACTCAAGAAGAGGCTAACCACTACGCCAGTATTGATTCTGCCAGATCTGAATAAGAGCTTCTTGATCTACTATGATGCTTCCAGATAGGGATTGGGATGTGTATTGATGCAAGAAGGCAGAGTGGTTTCATATGCTTCCCAGCAACTCAGAAAACATGAGGTCAACTATCTGACTCATGATCTGGAGTTGGCAGCTGTAGTATATGCCTTGAAGATTTGGAGGCACTATCTGATTGGCCATAAGTGTGATATATACACGGATCACAAAAGTCTGAAGTACGTGTTCACTCAAGCTGACCTAACCTAAGGCAGAGAAGATGGCTAGAATTGATCAAGGACTACGACCTGGAGATACATTATCATCCAGGGAAGGCAAACCTCGTTGCCGACGCCCTTAGTAGAAGAAGCTACGCCAATATGATAGAGGTGACTCAGATGCCAGATGAGTTAGCCAAGGAGTTTGAACGTCGGAACTTGGGATTGGTAGCCAATTTGGTGGAATTAGAGGTTAAACCTACTCTGGAATAGGAAATACGAAAGGCTCAACTAGAGGATAAGAACATACAGGAGATTAAGGAACTAGTGCCGCTTGGACACGCACTGGGTTTTAGAGTTGATGAACAAGGAATGTTGTGGTATGGTGAGAGGTTTTGTGTACTAGAGGTGAAGCACATCAGAGAAGCTATATTGAAGGAAGCTCATGATTCTGCCTACTCGATTCATCCGGGCAGTACCAAGATGTACTTGTATATCAAGGAAAGGTATTGGTGGTATGGACTGAAGAGAGGAGTTGCTGAGTACGTTGCCTTGTGTGATACATGCCAAAGGGTCAAGGCAGAGCATGAGAGACCTGCCGGTTTACTGCAACCACTCCAGATACCAGAATGGAAATGGGAGGAAGTTGGTATGGACTTCATCACGGGTCTACCGCGCACACAGAAAGGCTATGACTCTGTGTGGGTGATCGTCGACCATTTGACCAAGGTGGCACATTTTCTCCCAGTAAAGACCACCTATACAAGAGCCAAGTTAGCAGAGCTGTACATGGAAAGAATAGTGTGTCTGCATGGAGTACCTAAGAGGATTGTGTCCGATAGAGGGACGCAGTTCATGTCACATTTTTTGCAGAATCTTCATGAAGCTATGGATACTAAGTTGAAGTTTAGTTCAGCATATCACCGGCAGACGGATGGGCAAACAGAAAGAACTAATCAGATACTCGAGGATATGTTGAGAGCATGTGCTCTACAGTATGGGACTAGATGGGATAAGAGTTTACCTTATGCAGAGTTCTCATACAACAACAGTTACCAGCAAAGTATCAAGATGGCACCGTTTGAGGCATTATATGGCAGGAAATGCAGAACACCGTTATTCTGGAATCAGACAGGGGAGAGTCAAGTGTTTCGACCTGAGGCCCTCAGAATAGTAGAGCAGCAGGTACAAACCATCTGGTAGAACTTAAAGGCAGCCCAGTCTAGGCAGAAAAGTTATGTAGATGTGCGCAGAAGGGAACTTAGTTTCGAGGTGGGAGACTACGTGTATCTCAAAGTGTCACCCATGAAGGGAGTTCGAAGATTCAACATGAAGGGTAAGCTAGCACCTCGATACATTGGACCATTCAAGGTGCTAGAAAGAAGAGGTGAAGTGGCATATCAGCTAGAGTTACTAGAAAGACTCTTGGGAGTCCATGATGTGTTCCATGTGTTACAGCTGAGAAAGTGTTTGAGAGTGCCAGAGGAACAGTTGCCAATAGAGGAGCTGAATGTGCAGGAGGATCTCACATACACCGAGTATCCAATCAGAATACTGGAGGAAGCAGAAAGAGTTACTCGGAACAAGGTGATACGAATGTGCAAAGTGCAGTGGAGCCAACACTCAGAGGATGAGGCAACTTGGGAAAGAGAAGTGGATTTGAGGGCACAATTTCCCAATCTATTCCAATTTGCAGCCGAATCTCGAGGACGAGATTCATCTTAAGGGGGGGAGGTCTGTAACACCCTAAAAATTAGGCCTTAATAAAAATTAGGTTTTAATTTATTTAATTATGGAATTGTTCATGTCATATAGGGGTTAATTAAATTAGGCCAAAATTTAAAATCAAAGGTAAGCGTAGAAAACATGTATGTGCACTCATGCCGATGCATATTTTTGTTTGTTAGCAACTTAATTGATGGGTTTTGAATTTATATTTAAAATCCTCATTTAATCTGCTCTTGAATGAGTGTTTGTTTGTTTTCTCACTTTAAGTCCGATTCTAGCCCCTTAACTCTTGGTTCGGTCTATTTTTTCCCTTCGACTCTTTAGCCCAGCCCGCTTAACCTCCCTCTACTTCTCCCCCTACCCGCAACCCGCTCGGCCCATCTAGCCTAGCTGCCGCGCCCCGTTCCCGCTCCGCTTCCCCGTACCAAAGGCGCCCTGGGCTCTGGTGCGCCTCCGCCCGGACGCCGACAGGTGGGCTCCACCTGTCGGATCCATCCCCTCCGACTCGGACTCAGTCCGGAGTCCGGCCGGCTGCCGCCGCTGCGCAACCGCCCCGCGAGGATCGCGCGGGGCGTTCCCGTTACCGCCGCAGACCCCGCGGGCTTATCCCCTCAACCCCCTACCCTATAAAGCTGCCCCGGACCCCCTCCTTACCCCGTTTCCCGAGCCGCTCATCGCCGTCCACCATTGCCGAGGTAAGGACCTCGCCGCCGAGCTTGTGCCGCCGTCCGGTCACCCCGAGCTCACCCCAACCTCGCCCTTGCCTTCGCAGGAGCTTCCGCCGTCGATCCCCGCACCCAAGAGCCGAGCCAAGCCCCGGAGCACCCTCGCCGCCTTTGACCGAGCGCTGCCACCGCTTCCCCGACGCCGGCAAGCTGCTCCGCCTCCCGGACCTCCCGCCTGACCCCCTGGTAAGGTTCGCAAGCTCCCTAGCTCGCTCCCCGACCAAATCCCGTGCGAAACCAAGGTCCCTAACGCCCTAATCGTCACTCCGGTGAACCCGCCGCTGGTCGCCGCCGGCTCAAACCCCCGCCCGCTCAAGCCACGGCCGTCGGATCTAATCCGGACGGACCGGATCCACCCGTACCCCTTCGCCTCATAACCGGTCCACCGTGGACCCATGGACTGAGTCCACGGCGCGGTCCATGGCCTAGTCAGCGCGACGTGGCTGCCACGTCAGCGCCACGCAAGCCAAGCCAGCCACACAGTGCCACTTTTGCACTTAGGCCCCTCTGTTTCTAAGAAATCAACTCGCAGTCCACCCTAGTTCAAAAGTAATGAGGTTTATGTCCTTTTTCTTGCGATTTAGACCCTGAGCTTTTAAATAATTGAACCCACCATCCTAGGTTGTAGTTTTTACATGTTAGACCTTCTGTTTTTATACATAATTACATTTTGGTCCCTAATTTCTCACAGATAAGCCCCTGGAAGTTTAGTTTCTTTGCCAGCAAGTCCCTAGACTTTGTTTTAGCCCTAGAATACGCGTTTTAACTCCGATTTCAGTGATTCTTGCGCTCATATGTTCGTAGTAATGCATAGAATAGCTTTATTAACTTTTTGGCCACTTTTTGTATTGATTGGTGTACTATTCTAATATATTTCACTTGACATGCATGTACTGGGTTGTCTAGATTGTGTGCCGGTGATTGTTGATCAAGTCTAGACCCTGAGCCGTTCAAGACGTCCTTTGAGCAACACTTTGAAGAGCAAGAACAGCAGCTGCAATACCGAGAGAAAGGCAAGTATAACATGAGAATTCCTTGATACCTATACACATTAATAATCACTTGCATTCATGCATGAGTTAAATTGATTAAGGTTATCCCTAGTATTCTTAAACCTTACTTTCTTGTTCAACCTGGGTTATGCATGTATGGGTAATAATGTGCTAGGCTATGCAACTTGATACCGCTGAACGATGATACTTGATACCTCTTAATGATGAATTGATAAAACTTGCTTTTTAGCAACATGATTAGGAAGCTGGAACATGTGCTGTGTGCTTTGTTCTCAGCAACTCTTGTTCTAGAATATGTGCTGTGTGCATTATTCTAGGCAATTCACGATCTGGAACATGTGCTATGTGCTTTGTTCTAGGCAACCTAATAAAATCGAACATGTGTTGTGTGCTTTGTTCTAAATAACCTTTAAACTGGAATATGTGCTATGTACTTTGTTTTGGGCATCACTTGTTATGGTCTATCTTAAAGTGACAACCTGGGAGAACAGTGCAACCATGGGAACTATATGGCTCTGGTCTTGACTAAGTAAAATGCACAACTCTAACTAGTTGGGGGTTACCGAAAGGCGCAAGGGGTGAGCCACGGTTTAAGTATGAGCCTGATCTGCTTGGGGATGGACTCACGTTGCGCCCTGATGTCCATAAGTATTTGTTCACGTTGCACCCTGAACGCCATCAACCCACGCACGTTGCGCC
>CM014271.1:59865043-59882366 GCA_004135705.1 Alloteropsis semialata | reverse complement strand
CGTCGCTGTCAACGGACGTGAACCACAACACGCGCGACCAGCTGGTGATTTTACCTTGGTCCTTCCGTAGGGGTTGGCGGCCTGCAGCTTGGCGTCCTCGACGCACGGGATCACCTCCGGCCAGCCGTACACGGTCGCCGACGACGAGAACACCATCTGCGCGTAGTGCGGGCGGGGGTCACAGATCGTGGCGGCGCAGAGCAACGCGATGTAGTGCGACGCTCGCACGCAGGCATGCAAGAGGCGGAACGATCGAGCAGTATAGTAGTAGGCACCTTCATGCAGCCGTGCTTCTTCATGGTCTTGTAGAGGTTGATGGTGCCGACGAGGTTGTTCTCGTAGTACATGTCCGGGTGCGCGACGCTCTCCCCGACGGCCTTCAGCCCGGCGAAGTGGATGACGGCGTCGTACCTGCACACGGAGGGCAGAGCAACGTGTATGGGTGGCACGCAGGTTTGCGCTTGGCAAGCAGAGGACGAAATCGAGCGCCGAATAGACTTGAAATGAGGAATTGAGCAGAGAAGCGCAGATCGATCTAGCACCTCTTGGCCGCGAACACCATCTCCAGGTCGTCGATGCTCCTCAGATCCCCCTGAAATCCACGCGCCGAGGCACAAAGATGGGGAAATGAATCAGCCAGAGCCAGGGGGCATGGCGAGGGAAAAGCGGTCGCCGAGGCGAGCGGCGGCCGAAGCGAATCGTACGTACGAGGACGAAGTCGAGGCGGGCGGAGAGCGCGGGGCCGGCGATGAGGCGGACGCGGTCGAGCGCCTCGGGGACGGAGTTGTGGAAGTTGTCGACGACGGTGACGCCGAAGCCCTGCTCCAGGAGGCGCAGCACCGTGTGCGTGCCGATGAAGCCCGCGCCGCCCGTCACCAGCACGCTCCTCCTGCTGCCCCCCGCGCCCCCTCCCCCGGCGCCGTTGCCTGCCTCCGGCCCGCCGATCGCCATGGGAGCCGATGGATGGATCGATCGATCTGTGTTCTCTACGTGTGGGGGGGCGGCGCCGCTGCCTGTCCCGCGTGGTGCGCGGTGCGGTGCGGGCTCTGTGCTGAACTTGCAATGGCGGCGCTTGCCAGCTGGGGCCCCGGGCGGCATATATACCGGGCCCGGCGCCGTTGGGGCGCGTGCCGTGCCGAAAGAGGCGAGCGCAACGTGACAGGCTCGCACGCAAGACGGCGGGGGCACTGGGCCAGGTGGTGGCGAGTGTAGCGCGGGCGCGCGGCGCGGATCATATGCTGATCGGGCCGGGGGGTCGAATCGGGGTGGACTCGTGTCTAGTGGGCCGCGCGGTGCGCCCGTTGCTGTGCACCACGGCTGGCGCCTGTCTGACATGCTGGTGCCTACTGGCGGTTCCATCTCCCGTGCTTGCTGCCGCGTCACGGTCTCGGTTCGTTTTGCTCCCGGTTTCTTCTGTGAGAGGTCTTCGCGTTTTCCGCCGGTAGCAACAAGGCGAGCCCGGCGGCGGCGGCCACGCCTTCGGCCTCGCGTCCGCGGCAGGCGCCCGGGAGGAACGGCCGGCCGGGGCAGAAGGCATGGTAGCGCGTGTCGCTCTCGCTGCAAGGCAAATTCCGGCCGGTTCGGCAGGCGTCTCGTTGCCCCCAGTCCGGTCGCTCGCGTTGCTATCGGCGTCGCCGTCTCATCCAAAATGACGCGGGGGATAAGCGAGAATCCGGCGGCGTCCCTTTTCCCGGTCAGCAGCTGCCGTGCGCGGGGTGGGGGGATGTGCTCTCGTCATCTCCTACTTGCGAGTCGGAACCCAGTACACAGATTGACACGATAATGCATGATGTTTGTTGCTCTCCGGTGTCCGGACGTGCACGCAGTTTTTTTTTTCTGAATTATCGCTGCGATAAGTAGATGAGCTAAGCATAAAAAAAGAGGTGCACGGATATGAACAAGCGCACACACAAAAGTTAAATCTGACTTAGGAAAAATTATGACAGGAAGTATTGTGGTGAACTGGTAGCTTGAGAAGATCTAAAAAAAAATAACAGAACCCTGTAGGCCCAGAACCAGAAGACAAAGCCTGCCATGTCTATGAAGATGCAGAGGAGTGCAGGAAACATCCATGGCGGCCACGCCGGCATGGCGCATTATCCATGGAGATCCAGAGCAGTGCAGGAAACATCCATGGCGTTAGCATTCAGCATGGCGCTTTACATACTTCTTTCTTGTCTTGCATGCTAGATCCATAAGACCATAACTGAAGGATAGAACAGCGTTGCAAAGTATCAACATGCCAGTCTCAAAGCTGAAGGATATATGAAGACAGCACGAGATTTACGTGCTTCTTGTCATCAGCGCTAATCAAGTTTTAACTTAAAAAATTCTGCACCGATCGACTCTAGCGTAAAGAATGTTTGTTTTAGAGGAAGCGCAAAGAATGTCTTTTTTTTAGACTTGCCACTGATACATTTCTGTTATCGCATTTCTCAAAGAATAATTGAAGGATATGGTTCATGATGAAAAGGCAATAAGCAGTCACTCAGCAATCATCAGATCAGGTATGGACGACAAATATTCATCAGAAACAAAAAGGAAGCTTCAGGGCCTGGAAACCAGAAGTCCAGCAGCCGGCCATGCAAATGCAGAGGAGTGCTGGAATCAAACACGGCAGGCAACAGGCATTAATACCGGGCATGGCATTCTTGTCCTTGTCTTCTCTTCCTTTCTTGCACGGTTGAACTACCTCAATCACGAGCTGCAAAAATGTGAAAGGTGCAAGTCTCTTGCAATAATTGAAGTTCCCATTGTTGACAACCAAAATTGGCATGAAGACCAGGAGGATTGCAAGGCAAAAGACAGCGCATGGAGCAAGACAAGAAGCAAGACAGAAGACGGCGCGAGGTGCTGGCACGTCCGGACCGGTCTGACCGGTGCGGGACCGGTCAGACCGGTCACCTGAGTTGTAATCCGACTAGAACTCTAAAAATTGGATTCCGAGATTGTAACGAGTTGTAACTTGGTTTCCTTGCGGGACAAGACCTACCCTCCCTATAAATATAAGGGGATTCGGCCGATTGAAGACACAACAATCGAATCTATCAAATTTACTACTTTTATCCTTTACTTTTTGCATCTCCAAACCCTAGCTTTTCCAACCCTACTTGCTGTTCTTCCTGCGTCTCCGCGACGTTTGAAGGCGTCCTAGGTGGCCTGCCGACCCTAGGGCACCCCTGACGGCGTTCTCCCTGACGGATCCTTCCGGGAGGCGTTTTTAGGGTTTTACCCCGTAGCTCACCGCCGTAACCGGTCTGACCGGTGCAGGTGACCGGTCTGACCGGTCAGCGCGGAGGCAGCTGCAATCTGGTCCTTTGCGACCCGCGCGAACTAGCGCTCTCGTGTGTTGACCGATTTCTGCGTCAACATACTTTTGGCGACTCCGCTGGGGAATTGGAGATCTGGTTTTTGCAACCGTTCTATCTAATTCAATCTAGATGGGTGCCAATACTGAGTTGGATCTTGAGAACATCGTCACCGTAAAGGACGATGAACTTTCTGCCGAAGATCGTCAAGGACTTGAAGAGTACATGAAGAAGAAGGCAGAAGAAGATCGGCTCTACTACCTCTCGCACTTCAAGAAGGACCGCAAGGGCGTGGTCTCCAAGTTCAAGGAGGTAGACGCAACTGCTACATCTTCATCACCAATCCCGCAGGTACAAGATGATGAAAACTCTCACGAAGCTTTTCTTAAGTACATGGAGGATATGATGGCTGCGAATAATGTTAAGTTAATTAACTGGATGATGAACAAAAAATTAGAATCGGAAGGCAAACAACCCATGGTTGAACAACCTGCCGCCGATCCCAATCTTTTGATTCCTAAAGTTCCAATTGCGCCTGATTTTAAAGCACCAGCAACAAAACCTGTTGAACAACCTACGTTTGGTATGCCGTTGAATTATTTTGAAGGCCAATCTGTTACTCCATCCAATCCAATGGTTTCTAGGCCTATTGCACCTCAACCGTTTGTGACTTTTCCTAATTCGGTTAATCAAGGCCGAATTAGTAATGAAGTTGCAAATTTCACCCCCACAAAATCCAAACTATGGATATTCTGTACCTCCAGCAGTACAACAGTTATTTGCACAAGGCCCTGTACCTTACGAACTCTTCGGGAGATACGGCCAACAAATGCAAGGGATGATGTCGGCCAACCAGCCTGGCCAGCATCAACCGGTCAGACCGGTCGCCGTGACCGGTCAGACCGGCCCTGGAGGGTCGGGTGCAGCCAGCCAGCTGGCGCTGCCCCAACCGGTCAGACCGGTCCTGGTGGTTCAGAAACGGGGAATTTACCTTCTACTCCTGTACAAAACACCCAACAGCCAAATTTTCAGGATAATTCACTAGAGTATTTAGATAAAATATTTTCTAAATACAAACTTGATTTGGCTACCTCTCTGAAGGAGAATTTGGGAGTAGATGTAAGGGATAAGGCTAGGTTGTACCAAAAGCCTTATGTTCCTCGCTTTGATTTAGTTCCTTTCCCTGCTGGATTTAGACTTCCTGATTTTATTAAATTTAACGGGGAGGATACTAAAAGCACTTTTGAGCATATTAGTCAATACATGGCACAACTAGGCGATTCTGGCTCTAGTGAGGCTTTAAAAGTGCGTTTATTTTCTTTGTCTCTAACTGGTACAGCTTTCTCATGGTTTGCATCATTAGCTCCGCATTCTATTACTTCATGGGAACAGTTAGAACAAAAATTTCATGATCACTTCTTTTCTGGCAATAATGAGCTTAAATTGTCACATCTCACATCGGTTAGGCAATCGCGGGATGAAACTGTTAATGATTATATTAAACGTTTCCGTGATACTAAAAACCGTTGCTTCGGTGTTACTATTGCCGAAAAGGATCTTGCTGATTTGGATTTCAATGGTTTGCGCTCTCACATTAAAGATAAACTAGAAAATTCTGAATTCTATAGCGTAAACCAATTGCATCAAAGAGCTTTGACTGCTGAAAGCCGAAGCAAAGATCTAAAAGAAAGTCATAGGGCTCATCGGGCTAGTGTGCATAATGTAGAATGTGATTCTTGTAGCTCCGATGATGAATCTCATGAGGTGTTGGCTGCTGAATTTGTATGGCCAGCATCTAATAAAGCTTTTACTTGCACATCTCTAAAGCCGACTCATAGGAATCGGCAGGAGATGAAATTTACTTTTGATGTATCCAAGTGTGATAAGATTTTTGATGAATTACATAAGAATGGATATATCAAATGTTCTTTTAATATTTCATCACTTGAGGAGTTGAAACGGCGTGCTTATTGTAAATTTCATAATTCATTTTCTCATGCGACTAATGATTATAATTTCTTTCGTCAACAGATTCAATCGGCTTTAAATGATGGATGATTGAGTTTGAGTGAGATGCAAGTTGACAAGCGCCCGTTTCCAGTCAACAACATGATGGTCAATACCATGGATCTTCAGGATGCCAAGATGTTGGTTCGGCCCGACAATGCCGATACGACAGGAGGCAAGAATGTTGTGATTGGTGAACCAAGGAAGGTGATGGAAACTGACAAAGTGCTTGGGAGAGAGGTTGTGATGAAACAAGCTCCTGATGGAAAGAAGATCTTGACTATTACAGTGAAGAATTCTGAAATTAGGGGAGAATCAAGCTCTCAAGCGCGGGATCAAAGGCCGGTTGCTCCTGCTGCCCAGGGGGCACCGGTCAGACCGGTCCGGCCCAGAGGCCGGTCCGAACGTTTGTTCCTAAACGTCCTGAAGTGGGAACTTGGAAGACGAACCAGGACAAAGATCAGGGGAAGACATTCAAGCCAAAAGCGACCTTTGATCAAGTCATGGCGAAGCATATGCACAATGCGGCCGTTCAACAGGATCGGCCACCAAAAAAGAGACCAAGTTCACCACCAAGGAATTCTGGTGTGATGAAAGCACCAAGAGGACAGTGGAATCAGGGTCCAAGCTCATCTCATGGTGCTGGTCCTTCTAGGCCACGGAGGCCGTTTTCACCTCCCCCTCCTCAGCCTATTTGGAGGGATGGGATTATGTACGTGCCTTACTGTCCTGCACCAAACCAACCACGGCCTGGAGCTCCTGTGCATTCAAGAATGAGTCAACAACAGCCTAGGCCTGCAGGATTTCAACCAAGGCAGATTTTCGTGCCTCAGCAGCACTGACCGGTCAGACCGGTGCCTCCGACCGGTCAGACCGGTGTCCCACAGAGGCCGGTGGCTGCGCCGCCGCAGCAGCAACCGGTCAGACCGGTGCCACCGACCGGTCAGACCGGTCACCAGAGGAGGCCGGGCAAAGAGCCAGCCAGGCAGGAGTATCGCCCCGTGCAGAAAAAGGAAGAGCCTGCTCCTGTTATTCCAAAGCCAGTTGTGAAGAGCATGATTCAAATTGGCTCCATGGCAGTTGACACATCAATGGCAGATGGGCCCAATGTTATTGGCACATCGGCCGTGAAAAAGGTGAAGAAGGTGCCTTTGCCTCAGTATACGCAGCCAAAGTGGTGTCCTCCTGGCTTAACTCATTCTCAGAAGAGGAGATTGCAGCGGTTGCGCACTCAGAAGCAAAGGGAGGAAGAATCGGCTAAGAAGCGGGAGGAGTGGTTCAATGAGGTTAAGCCGATGATTCCAGCAGCTGGTCAGAATTCCAAGGATGGTTCTGATGATCAAGATGTTCAGGCCAAGACACCAGAAAAGGCCGAGCCATCTGCAGCAGTTTCGGCTGACGTAGCCGAGACCGGTCAGACCGGTGTCCCTGACCGGTCAGACCGGTTGCCCGACCCTGTTCCAGTTCTGGCAACTGGAACCGGTCAGACCGATCAGGGGGAACCGGTCAGACCGGTGTCGCCCAGGGAGTCGGTAGCCGATGCGTTTTCGTCTTCGGATAAAGTTTCGATTCCGCCCACTGCAATTACAGATACTCAGATGGGCAATGAGGACGAAGCTGTTGATTTTGAGCCTTCACTCAGCAGAACTGACATGGATATCAATGTCATCTACTTGAACGCCGACTATTGCTTTGTCGGAGATGATGAACGAATGGCTCAAGTTGACTTTGCTCCCAAGAATGCCGTATTTCAGAGGCCCTTAGAATCGGATAATCATCTGAAAGCTCTTTATGTAAAGGGTCACATTAAAGGAAAGCCGATTTCTAGGATGCTTGTTGATGGTGGCGCTATTGTGAACCTTATGCCATACACTTTGTACAAGAAGTTGGGAGGTTTGGACAGCGAGCTCATCAAGACAAGCATGACGATCAGCGGTGTTGGAGGAGGAGAACCGATGAGTGCCAAGGGAGTTGCATCCTTGGAGCTTACCATTGGGAGCAAGACGCTGGCAACTGCTTTCTTCGTCACAGAGGTGCAAGGTAACTTCAGTGTTATTTTGGGGCGCGATTGGATTCATGCGAATCAATGTGTGCCTTCTACCTTGCATCAATGCTTGATTCAATGGGTTGGTGACGAAGTTGAGGTTGTTCATGCGGATACTTCGGCATGTGTTGCTATGGCCGATGCATCTATTTTGGGAACTCATGATAATGTCAAGTGCTTGACCGGGATTGATATTTCGGACTTTGAGTTCCTTGCTTGTACTAAGGATGGCTTCGTGTCCGCTGCTCTAAGGCCGGTGTCAAAATCGGTTGATTCAGATGATGAAGAGTAGATGGATACAAGCGAGAAGTGGTTGAAGGAAAGGGTGGAGCATTATCGGTCCAATATGAACGATACATGTGAAGCCATTAATGATTTTGAAGAAGTAGAGAAGTTAGGACAAGGATTTACGTCGGCTGATCCTTTAGAAAAGATAGACATAGGTGATGGTTCTATTCCAAGGCCGACTTTTGTAAATCAAAATTTGAAAGCCGATTATAAGGTTGAATTAATCGAGTTATTGAAAGAATATTCTGATTGCTTTGCTTGGGAGTATCATGAGATGCCTGGTTTAAGTCGTGATTTAGTTGAACATCGTTTACCGATTAAACCTGGTTTTAGGCCATATAAACAGGGCAATAGATGATTTAATCCTTTGTTTTATGATCGCATAAAAGAAGAGGTTAATCGTTTGCTTGAAGCTAAGTTTATTCGGCCATGTCGCTATGCTGAATGGATCTCTAATATTGTGCCTGTTGAGAAGAAAGGTTCAAATAAAATTAGAGTGTGCATTGATTTTAGAGATCTTAATAGAGCGACTCCCAAAGATGAATATCCTATGCCTATAGCCGATATGCTTATTAATGATGCTTCTGGACATAAGGTTATTAGCTTTCTTGACGGCAATGCAGGATATAATCAAATCTTTATGGCCGAGGAAGACGTATACAAAACGGCCTTTAAATGTCCCGGCTTTGTTGGTTTGTTTGAATGGGTTGTGATGACTTTTGGTTTAAAGAATGCCGGCGCTACTTATCAAAGGGCAATGAATTTAATATTTCATGACTTACTTGGTGTTATCCTAGAAGTCTATATTGATGATATTGTTGTCAAATCGGCTGGATTAAACTCTCACTTGGCTGATTTGCGTCTTGCCTTTGAAAGAATGCGTCGGTATGGTCTGAAGATGAACCCATTGAAATGCGCGTTTGGTGTATCGGCTGGAAGATTCTTAGGCTTCATGGTGCATGAAAGGGGCATAGAGATAGATCCTAAGAAAATTGGTGTTATTGAAAAGATCAAAGCGCCTACTTGCAAGCATGATTTACAAAAATTCTTGGGCAAGGTTAATTATTTGAGGAGGTTTATTTCTAACTTGTCCGGGAAAGTTAGTGCTTTTACTCCTATACTTCGGTTAAAGAATGAAGCCGATTTTACTTGGGGGGCAAAGCAGCAAGAGGCCTTTGATGAAATCAAGAAATATTTATCTTCGCCGCCCGTTCTCAAAGCGCCTAAGAATGGGGTGCCATTTAGGCTTTATCTTTCGGCCGAAGATAATGTTATTGGGGCTGTTTTGACTCAAGAAACAAATGGCAAGGAACACATTATTACTTACTTGAGTCGACAGCTTTTGGATGCAGAAACAAGGTACAAACCTATTGAAAAATTGTGCTTATCTTTATATTATGCTTGTACAAAATTGAGACATTATTTGTTATCTAGTACTTGCATAGTTGCGTGTCAAGCCGATGTTATCAAGTATATGTTGCATAGGCCGATTTTGAGTGGAAGAATCGGAAAGTGGGCGTATGCGCTTATTGAGTATGATTTGGCTTGTGAACCTTTGAAATCTATGAAAGGCCAAATTGTAGCTGATTTTATTGTTGAACATCGGATTAAGGATGAGCATGATTTAGAAATTGATTACATGACTTTTACTCCATGGAAATTGCATTTGATGGATCGGTTTGCAAGAACGGATGTGGAATTGGAATTGTTCTTGTTTCTCCTAATGGAGCTGTTTTTGAAACTCTTAGCCGATTAGAAATTGAATGCACAAATAATCAAGCCGAATATGAAGCTCTTATTATTCGGATTAGAAATTTTGCATGACATGGGAGTAAAGCATGTTGAAGCTTTTGGTGATTCATTACTGGTTGTGCAGCAAGTATCTAAGGTGTGTCAATGTTTGAAAAGTTCATTGAATATCTATCTTGACAAGTGCCTTGATATTATACCATGTTTTGATGAATTCACCATTTATCACGTACCAAGATGTGATAATCCTAGAGCTAATACTTTGGCGCAGCAAGCATCAGGCTATAATGTCCAGAAGAGACACTTTCATAAGAAAAGGCCGTTGATTGCTTTTGCCAATGGAGAAGCTCTAACACTTGCTGCAGAGCAGAGCCGCACCGGTCAGACCGATGCCAGGACCGGTCAGACCGGTCACGAGTTCACAGCGACCGGTCAGACCGATCCGGTCACCGGTCAGACCGGTCAGGCGTCTGCAAATTCAAATTCGGCCGCTAAAAATTCTCAAAATCAAAAGGCCAAAGTTGATGATTGGAGAGTGCCCATTATCAAGTATTTAAGAAATCCTAGTTCTGGAACAGACAGGAAAACTCGGCGTTTGGCTTTCAAATATATTTTAGTTGACGATGAGTTGCATCGTCGTACCGCCGATGATTTATTGCTTAAATGCTTGGGTGCTGATCAAGCTAGAGTGGCCATGGGTGAAGTTCATGAAGGAATTTGTGGAACGCATCAATCGGCTCCTAAGATGAAGTGGTTGCTTAGGCGAGCTTCATTTTATTGGCCTACAATGATGGCCGATTGTTTTCGTTACTACAAAGGATGTGAGGAATGTCAGAAGTTTGGTAATATTCAGATGGTACCTGCTGCATTACTTCATCCCATTATTAAACCGTGGCCTTTTCGTGGATGGTGGATTTCATTGGAGAAATACATCCTTCTTCTTCAAAGGGACATCGCTTCGTGTTGGTTGCTATGGATTACTTCACTAAATGGACCGAAGCTGTTCCTCTCAAGAATATGACCCACAAGGAGGTAATTGAGTTTATTACTGAGCATATTATTCACAGATTCGGCATTCCACAAACTTTGACTACGGATCAAGGCACATCTTTTATGTCTAAGGAAGTGCGATCTTTTGCCGATATGTACAAGATCAAATTGCTCAATTCATCCATACTATGCTCAGGCCAATGGACAGGCCGAGTCTAGTAACAAGACTTTGATAAAGTTGATCAAGAAGAAGATAGAAGAGAATCCCCGGAGATGGCATGAAGTCTTGTCTAAAGCTTTATGGGCTCATCGTATATCAAGACATGGTGCTACAAAAGTCACTCCTTTTGAGCTTGTTTATGGTCAAGAGGCCGTTTTGCCCATAGAGGTAAATCTGGACGCTTATAGACTTGCTAGACAAAATAAGCTTTCGGTTGGTGAGTACTATGACTTGATGATGGACAATATTGATGAAGTGACCGATAAGCGTTTGCAAGCTCTTAAAAAATTGAGAAAGACAAGATCAGAGTTGCTAGAGCATACAACAAGAAGGTTAAAGAGAAGACTTTTCAAGTTGGTGATCTAGTATGGAAGACGATATTGCCACTTGGTACTAAAGACAATAAGTTCGGCAAGTGGTCTCCAAGTTGGGAAGGTCCATATAGAATATTCAAGATCAATGGCGGGAATTCCTACATGGTGGAGACATTGCAAGGAGGACGTTTGCCCAAGGCGTTGAACGGGAGGTACTTGAAGAAGTACTATCCTAGTGTTTGGCAAGAGGCATGAAGTGGCGTATGGCCGATATTTGAATATCGCCCTTAGAAAAAATATAATGGCCGATGAATTATGTTAAAACATCGTCCTTAGATGACAATTTTGGTACTAGCGTGTTTTATGGTACGCAAGCTTTACCAAAAAACAGGGGGGCATATGTTGACAACCAAAATTGGCACGAAGACCAGGAGGATTGCAAAGAAGAAGATGGCGCAAGAGCAAGACAAAAGCAAGACAGAAGACGGCGCGAGGTGCTGGCACGCCCGGACCGGTCTGACCGGTGCGGGGGACCGGTCAGACCGGTCACCTGAGTTGTAATCCGACTAGGACTCTAAAAATTGGATTCCGAGATTGTAACGAGTTGTAACTTGGTTTCCTTGCGGAACAAGACCTACCCTCCCTATAAATATAAGGGGATTCGGCCGATTGAACACACAACAATCGAATCTATCAAATTTACTACTTTTATCCTTTACTTTTTGCATCTCCAAACCCTAGCTTTTTCAACCCTACTTGCTGTTCTTCCTGCGTCTCCGCGACGTTTGAAGGCGTCCTAGGTGGCCTGCCGACCCTAGGGCACCCCTGACGGCGTTCTCCCTGACGGATCCTTCCGGGAGGCGTTTTTAGGGTTTTACCCTGTAGCTCACCGCCGTAACCGGTCTGACCGGTGCAGGTGACCGGTCTGACCGGTCAGCGCGGAGGCAGCTGCAATCTGGTCCTTTGCGACCCGCGCGAACTAGCGCTCTCGTGTGTTGACCGATTTCTGCGTCAACATACTTTTGGCGACTCCGCTGGGGAATTGGAGATCTGGTTTTTGCAACCGTTCTATCTAATTCAATCTAGATGGGTGCCAATACTGAGTTGGATCTCGAGAACATCGTCACCGTAAAGGACGATGAACTTTCTGCCGAAGATCGTCAAGGACTTGAAGAGTACATGAAGAAGAAGGCAGAAGAAGATCGGCTCTACTACCTCTCGCACTTCAAGAAGGACCGCAAGGGCGTGGTCTCCAAGTTCAAGGAGGTAGACGCAACTGCTACATCTTCATCACCAATCCCCCAGGTACAAGATGATGAAGACTCTCATGCAGCTTTTCTTAAGTACATGGAGGATATGATGGTCGCGAATAATGTTAAATTAGTTAAATGGATGATGAACAAAAAATTAGAATCGGAAGGCAAACAACCCATGGTTGAACAACCTGCCGCCGATCCCAATCTTTTGATTCCTAAAGTTCCAATTGCGCCTGATTTTAAAGCACCGGCAACAAAACCTGTTGAACAACCTACGTTTGGTATGCCGTTGAATTATTTTGAGGGCCAATCTGTTATTCCATCCAATCCAATGGTTTCTAGGCCTATTGCACCTCAACCGTTTGTGACTTTTCCTAATTCGGTTAATCAAGGCCGAATTAGTAATGAAGTTGCAAATTTCACCCCACAAAATCCAAACTATGGATATTCTGTACCTCCAGCAGTACAACAGTTATTTGCACAAGGCCCTGTACCTTACGAACTCTTCGGAGATACGGCCAACAAATGCAAGGGATGATGTCGGCCAACCAGCCTGGCCAGCATCAACCGGTCAGACCGGTCGCCGTGACCGGTCAGACCGGCCCTGGAGGGTCGGGTGCAGCCAACCAGTTGGTGCTGCCCCAACCGGTCAGACCGGTCACGGGCACCGGTCAGACCGGTCCTGGTGGTTCAGAAACGGGGAATTTACCTTCTACTCCTGTACAAAACACCCAACAGCCAAATTTTCAGGATAATTCACTAGAGTATTTAGATAAAATATTTTCTAAATACAAACTTGATTTGGCTACCTCTCTGAAGGAGAATTTGGGAGTAGATGTAAGGGATAAGGCTAGGTTGTATCAAAAGCCTTATGTTCCTCGCTTTGATTTAGTTCCTTTCCCTGCTGGATTTAGACTTCCTGATTTTATTAAATTTAACGGGGAGGATACTAAAAGCACTTTTGACATATTAGTCAATACATGGCACAACTAGGCGATTCTGGCTCTAGTGAGGCTTTAAAAGTGCGTTTATTTTCTTTGTCTCTAACTGGTACAGCTTTCTCATGGTTTGCATCATTAGCTCCGCATTCTATTACTTCATGGGAACAGTTAGAACAAAAATTTCATGATCACTTCTTTTCTGGCAGTAATGAGCTTAAATTGTCACATCTCACATCGGTTAGGCAATCGCGGGATGAATCATCCTATAATCATAGGGTATTGATTGTGCATATGTATGTGTGTGTATGCTTAAACCACGTTAGCTAATAAATCAAATACTAAAAATATTCGAATACGAGATGGAAAGAAAGAGAGAATCTCTTGGCATTGCCTAAGAATGGATTGATTTAGTTCCTATTAGACCCTTGGACATGATCACGACTTAGCTTATCCAATTCCAATTCAAAACCAAATCAAAAAGTGTAAATCCCGAGATCACAGCAAGTTGCGGTGGCCTGCTTCTGCCACCACCGCAACAGTCGGTGACCTCTGTTTTGTACACACGATTTCCCCCGCCCCCACAGGATGTTGCGGTGCCGTGACCGCAACAGTCGGTCGCCGGGGAAAAATTCGAAAAACCTCTCTGGAATGACGGACTGTTGCGGTGGTCCCTCCTTTTTGCACCACCGCAACTTTAGCAGGTTGATTTACTTACGGGCAATGTTCTTAGCACCGAATGTTGCGGTGCAAGGCCATGGCTATGACCGCAACAGTCGGTGGCCCGCGGGGATTGAAATTTACTTCGTCGGCACAGTGTTTTTCGACCCCACAGACTGTTGCGGTGGGAGTTTTACCCCACCACCGCAACAGTCGGTGCCCAACCACCGCGCCGGTATGGGCCTTCCCGGCGGCGGTATGGGCGTCCGTGCGGTTCCTACGTCATCCACAGGCCTTGGGGACACGTGTCCGGAGATGCTCTTGCCTCGTGGGCGGCTTAAGCCTCGGTGGCGCGAGCGTGGAGGGCCGATTCAACCACTCACGTCCTTCTCTTTTACCGAGCTCGGCTCCTCCCCTCGGTTTCCTTTCTCCCCACCTCGTTATTCCTCGATTCACGGCGCTCCGAGCTTGCTCCCCTCGTCCTCTCCCCGTCCAAGCCATTCCCGGCCACTTCTTCCTCTTCCTCGCCCTTTTCCCGAGCCACACTGCCGCCACCGGCCACCACTGGGCCGAGCTCGGCCTTTAGCTCGAGGGTGAAGGAGCCACAAGAACTCAAGGGTAAGGGGTGGGGAAAAGATAGGATGTTTTTCCATAGGATTCTTGGAGTTTTGGGCAAGGTGGAGGTTTGATTAGTACATTGCTTCATACACATGTGTGTGCTAGAGATTGTGTTCAAAATTTCATAAAGCTTAGGCTTGAGCTAGAGATGCATACCACTTTCCAATGGTGTTGTTGTGAATAGGGTTAAGTGAATAGCTAAAAAGCTAGAGTGTATTTATGATTTGGGGAAAAGAAGTTTGGTTAGGTTAATATGGTGGAAAGAGTGATCCATTTATACACATCTCATGTACCCTTTTGCATATCATGTAGAGCACACCATCACCCCGTTGCCGCCGAAGCGAACTACGCCACTGCGCAAGATCCGGACCAAAATCCGGAAGGGCCCAAGGCCGCCGCTGATCAAGAAGGCAAGCCCCGGAGCATAACCCACTGTTTGACTAACTCTCTTTACTTGTGCCTTATTTTTGTGCATTTAAGTTTTTAAGGAGTTGATTGAAACCTTAGTTGCATGATCCCTAGGTACCTATGTCCTACTACTAGCATGTATAGGTCGTATAGAATGCTATGCTTAATTAGGACCGGTAGAAGCCGAGTGATTACTTGGTCACTCGCGAGACATAGGTTTTTACTTTATTTCAGTAATGAGGATCGGCAAGCGGGGCTTGTGCGATATTCATGTTTGGTGGAATGTCCCGCTTGCGCAGAAAAAAAATAAAATAAAATGGTGGGCTAAGGCTTTGAGTGTGTGGCCTTGTTGGTCAAGCTTTTGAAGGTACTAATCGTATGCCGGGAAATATGGTAAACTGGTAAATCTAGTACTTGATGCAAACTGACATCTGACGGGTTTTTCCACTCTCTTGGGCGAGGGGTTGATGGCGAGTGTAGCAGTGGCCGCGGCACAGGTTTGCCTGGGGCACCTGGGGTCCGTTGGGGCGTGCACTCGGGCGGAGTGGTCCCCGATGGCAGATGGCAGGGAGAGATGGGAAAGGTTGCCCCGTGAGGTCCTGGGTGTCTCTCACGGGTCGTGCGATTAGGTTGTCCCATGCATGGTAAAATCAACTCGAGTTGTCCGTCCTTCGCGGTTACATGAAGCTGCTTGATTGCTCGCTGCACATCAAGGTTCTTGGGCCAATTAAGTAGAAAAGTGGCTAGATGAGAAATATGGATAATCTGATGATTAATTGTTTGACAACATGGATTGTGGTTGGATAGTTTGGCAAACGTAGTAATGGTTAGTCACAACTTAAAACTTGGCTAAAATATTGAAAATAAGATCAAATTGTAGATGCTTTTGGCAAAACAAACCCCAGAGCCAAAAAGCCTTGCATGTCTAGAGATTTTATCCCTGGTCGGGTAAGTCTTGCTGAGTAATTAGTACTCAGCCTTGCTTGTGGCAAAAAAATTTTATTGCAGATAATGTTGATGGCTATGATCCTGTTGCTGCCCTTGCTTGGCCGTGCGTGCTCCCTGACGGCTGGGTTGTGGAGCGGGTACCGTCCGAGTCCGACTCGGGCCGCGGTGAGTAGATGTTAAGCGAGGGCTCCGCTTAATGTCTTTTTGCTTCGATGTGTAATCTTCCGCTGTAAATAACTCTGGTTTGTAAGAAGATAAAACATATGTACTGTATTGGTATAATTATCTACGTGCACCATGTGATGTAAGTTATTTTCTTAGTGTCAAATAAGAATTTTTCTCAATAAAAAAACAAAAAGGAATTCTTCTGTCCCTGCCTAAAGTGTTCAAGCAATCCTCAAGCTTTTCTGCAATAAAAATAAGAAGCCAGATGCCACTTTGCAGGGATTGGACCAAAACATTTTTTGGGCCGATCCAAGCAGCCCAGACTATTGTTGATACGCAGTGAGCGACACAGGCAGCGACCCGACTGAAATCCATACAAGCCAGTAGTAGCCTACGGTATGGTTTGGGCTTGGAGGTAAACTAAAGACGAAGAGGTGAAGAGTTCATCCACCCGGGACCTGCAAATTCTAACTTCTATCACCATTTGCCACTGCAAGGAATTCTGGTGCTGAAAATTTTTGAGCCAAGACACAACCGCCAATCCTGGTTCAGTGCGCAGGAAACTGTACTTCGTTAACCTGCTGCACTCATTCTACTAGTTGTTTTCTAATCAGCTTGTACTAGCAACTTTAATCGACCTGAGTTACAAAAAAAAGCGAGTAACGAGGAAAAAAAAGAATGTTTTAAGGTATTGCTAAAGCTAAACAAATGCATAGCACTCCTCACGTGCTATTCAGAAGCATACTACGTACGCACCAGACCACCAGTACAATACAAGTCAACCAGATCAAGTGGCACGGACCACGGAGCCACACTGCAATCGAAGGTATTTTTCTGAGCGCCATTACTCTGTACTCTGAGACATCGGTCCAGGCAGGTACCGGCACTTTTCTCTGGCTCAAATCCACGCCCAGATCTGAGTACACAATGTGGCCACTGGCCAGCCTTTTGATCCAGATCAATGAGAAAACAGGGGGTTGGTAGAGGGTCTACCGTATCAATGATTAAAGATACAGCGCAAAGAGAAAGGCATGTAAACATGTAGACTGTTCGCACCAATGATCCCCTATTTGCTTCCTCTAAAGAGAATATTTCGTCCTAGTCATCAAGATTCTTTCCTCTATCTCAATTTCTCCCGCACCCATCATCCTCTATGTGCACCCTCCATATCAACTACCATCCAATGGGACCCACCTGTCAGATACCTTTTATCGTTTCTCTCTCCCCTTTGGGTCTTCCTGCCGATTCCCGCCGCTGCCGTCCCCTCTTCCCGCCCGCGTCGGGGTAGCGGCGCAGGAGACGAGGTGCGGCTGGCCCCTGTACGTCGCGGGGTCGGAGCTCGCCGTCGGAGGCGGCCCCTGGACGTCGGCCGCTGCACGAGGGCGCCGCTTGCCTGCTGGTCCAGGCGGG
>CM014271.1:59832192-59864043 GCA_004135705.1 Alloteropsis semialata | reverse complement strand
CATATGATCGATGGGATGAGTATGGAGTGTTTGAAAGCCAGTTTGGGATGAAGAGTTGTGGTTTGGTGGGTTGATGGTGATGTTTGGCTCATTGAGCTCTGCTTGGAGCTCAGCGACTTGCTTTTTGGCTTTCTCAAGCTCTTGACGCAGCTTTTCAGATCTGGAGCTTGTGTTGTTCAGCCTCCTCTGCTTCGCTTGCCTCAGCTCCTCGAGCTGCTTCTTGACTTGCAGCAATTGATGTTGCTGCTCCTCTTTCTCCTCTTGCATTTGTTGCTCTAGTTCGAGCTGTGCAGCATCCAGCTCTCTCTGTTGCTCAAGGCGTCGGAGACGAAGCCTTTCTTCAATTCGTTGCATTCTCTCCTGGGTGGTCAGGGTTTCTTCATCGGTCTCTTGATCGTCGAGAACGGCTTCGGTTATTGGTGGTGGGTTTGTTGGTGGAATTGTGGGTCGGGGGGCAGCTTCGATGCTGAGGGTTGCATTTGACACGGTGGTGGGTGGTTTAGTTGGTTTGGTTGGCTTTTTGGGTGGCATGGTGGTTATCGTGGGTTTTGTTCGTGCACTGCACAAATGGTGGGCGCCAGTTGTTGGGATAGTAGCCGAAGCCAATGAACCCAAGCAACGGATGAAACAGAGAAACAGGGACAAGCAATAAAATATTACTTATCAATAGTGTTCTCAGGAATCAACAACCTTTACATGAAGGGGAGGGGTCCCCTTTTATAGGGAGACCAAGGGTCTTTACATTCCCATTGTACCCCTGAGATCAGGCATCATCCTCTAGACTATACAATACAAATAGCCTATGGACACTTTGGTACATTTACTCCTCCCAATGTGAATGCGTAGACTTGTGATTCCGTGTTTGACTTGGCTTTGGACTTGGTCTCCTTGGACTCGGTCTATGTCTGCTTCGCCCGCTTCCAAAGGCTTTGTAGCTCCTGGAATTAGCTTCTTCTGAGTCGAGATGACCCTAAGCCACTTCCCAGCGTCCAGGAAGCCGATGGCTCCGGCAAGAACCTGCAGTTTAGAGTGAACCGAAGCTTGCCATTAACTTATTCATAGCTTTTGACATTCAATAGTATCAATATTTCACCAAATTGGCTTCTAACTTGATTCCGATAACGTCACATTGGCTTCCTGCAACATGATCACCGAAGCCGATTGGCTTCCGTATATAGCGAGATGTGATTACCGAAGATGATTGGCTTTTGTATTCAGCAAGACGTGACGAGCGAAGCCGATTGGCTTTCGTATACAGCAAGACATGCTCACCGAAGCCGATTGGCCTTTGTATGCAGCGAGACATGCCGACCGAAGCCGAATTAGAGATCTGTAGTGTAAAATGAAGCTAAATTGGCTCCATCTCCTTCGTTCATTGCTGCCCTTACGCATGAGATAGAGCAAAACAAGTAGAGGGCGTTTGTCGCCGGGCCAAATCCCCAACACTTATAATCCCAGTTGGGAACAGGCATTACTCTCGGTACTAGGCATCCAGAGACTTCAGTCCCGGGTGCGCGCACCCGGGACTAAAGGGTGTCCGGTTGGTGTTACCAGACGGGACTGAAGGCTATTTTTTTCCTTTTTTGTTTTCTAGTTTATGTTTTATGCCGATAGACGCCACTGATATGTCCTTTGGTACCTTTATGCCACGTTCCATGCAAGATCCATCGGCACAAAAGGCATCATAACTGGAGACCGCACACACCATATCATGAATTGCCGCTGCATGCACACCTGTTAATTGGAACACAAGAGTACTCCAGGTATACAAGAGTAGTTATCTTTCCCATCAATGTCTTCTCATGGCCAACAGTTTCAGTGTATTTAGTTAGTTAATCATCAATATGTAGGCACAATGATCACACACTACCGGAACTTGCAAAGCTCCCTAGTGTCAGAAACACTCGGAAGCATAAAAATACACTCGGAAGTAAACAAATATTTTAGGATGTGTAAAACATAAATTTGCATTTAAAGTATAAAAGAGTGTGAGAGACGTATGTGTTTGTGAACAACGTTTATCTAATTTTCTTCAAATGCATTGAATTTTTTATGAGAAGGTTATACAACTATAAAAAGGACTCCATGGTAATTTTCATAATTTTCAAATGCAACCCCTTATATTTAACCTTTTTTCTTAAAATGTGTTGAACCTTCTTGATTTTTTTAGAGTCCATACCGTAAGTCCAATCATATTTAATTTTTTAATGGTTGCTCCTTACATGATACTAGTTCTAGAAAAATATTAGAGAAATAAAAATAAAAAATCAGTGCACAAATGAGATTATCACTTGCGCTTCATATTACAAACAGGCGGTGACCGCCGGTGCCAGCTATGAACCGGCAGTGAAAATGATTTTCACCGCCAGCTCACTTTGGAGACAGCGGTGAAAAATGGTGAAATCTTTTGACCACTTGTTCCTTTGAAACCGACGGTTATGAAGCACTTGGGAAATTAATTTCTGTAGTAGTTACTCAGCGGCGTCAAGACGAGTTGATATTTCTCGAGTGTCTAATAAAAAACACTCGGCAAATAGAGACTTCCTTGTGAGTATGAACAAGCACATGGGAAAGATGTAGCTCACAGGAAAGGGCATGTTAATGGCTCCATGCGATGTTAATGGTATCAGTCCAAGAGTGTAAGACACTCGACTATTGTCGCGTTCCCGGCATGTTCCAAGTTGATAAATATTATGTAAAAAAAATAGTCATTCTTCTATTGAATTATTGATTTTTACAAATGCATTTAACACATTTTAAAGGGTATAGATAACTCCATTCCAAAATGTTCAACATGCTTATTTCACAAAAGGACAAGGTATCACATGTTTTGAAGGTTCACAAAGGGCCGTGATATGATCAAATCGACGACATCGATCACTAAGTTACCCCAGAAGTATAGGATCACACTAATGAAAAATCTGCAGGCCATTTCTGAAAAATTACTAATGAATGATAACACAGTGTCCACCTAAAAAAACTATAGGGAAAGATGACAAGTCTTGTTGGCAAGGGTCACAACGTGGAGTCTGGGGCTGAGGGCAGCCATCCGTTAAAATCTTCCTATCAAGGCTTCAACATTAGTCTTGGCACCAGCCAGTACTTTTGGTGTGGTTAGATACTTGCTGATAGTTTTCTAGAACATTACCCACATTCACTAATATACAAAGAAGTATTCTAAACGAACCCCAATAGTTATCTTCAAAATTACTCACCTCACTTAGTTCCACACAGGCTAACAATTATTTTTCAAGAACACAAACTGATGTAGTATAAGGTGATTGCGCATGATTGGTAAAGCAGGTGTGTACCATGACGAGGCAGCACTGGGAGGCGATTGCCTTCTGATTGGTAATAAAAATAGAATTATATTGGGATCTTCTGAGGCTTGATGCAGAGTAGAATAAATCAGTTTATGTAACGTGGTAAATGAAAAGAGAGATGTTAGGTACGCAAAAATAAAATTATAATGTGAGAAAGAGAGAAGCAGATAGTCAATTCTCAAATAATTTGAAACAAACTAAACAGTACGCATGACAAGTACTAGTTGGTATACAACGTCCTTCCTCTCTGTGTACTGAACTTTGATCTGCTTCGATGAAAGTTGTATGTATTGTTTTGGTTGCAACGAGTATTAGTTGGTACATGTTTGGCAACGTACGGCAACAAGACCAATTAAAAAAAAAGAGAACACACGTGCACACGCGTTGTAACACTATGTAAAAAACCTTCAAAGGAGACGCTACACGCGTTGTAACACTATGTAAAAAACCTTCAAAGGAGATGCTATTTTTTCGTGTCTCTAAATTTGCGTCTCTAACGACAAGTCATACGAAACACTGATTTTTCGCGTCTCCTTTGAGGGGAGTCATAGGAGACACGTTTTTGCCAACCCTCGTGTCCAGTGACCCTCACATAGGAGACGCGGTTTGTTAATCCGCGTCTCCTATGACTTCGGCAACCCGCATCTTCTTTGATGAATTAAAAAAAGAGAAAGAACATAGGGACACTGGTTGCAAACCAGCGTCTCCTATAATGAATTAAAAAAGAAAAAGAAAAAGAGGACATAATGTACCCTTATATACATCACATATACACGTTTTATAGTAGCAGTAGCAATAGCATATACATCAGAAGTGAAGTTGCTAGCAGCAGAAGGCCATATCAGAAATCCAACAAACAGAGCCAGTCCATTGCACAGGTACAGCTTAGAACCCTTCCGAACAGCAAGATCCATATACCTGTATTGAAAAAACAAGCCAAGTTTGGATAGAATTGTTAAACCAAAATGGCCTCCATATGAGGTAGCATTTGTACCTAGAGATCAGCTATGAGTAAACTGAAGATTACCATCTGAGGTTTACGAAGGGAGTGGCAGCATCAGTGAAGAGGGCCCATGAGCTGAAAAATTGTGCCACCAGAACTAATTCATTGTTAAAAAATTGATGTCGTTGCTATGGGAACAAAGAAACATATTACAACGTGTTAAATTTTGCACGAAAAAACATAGATTGTACATCATGACAAGTAGCATGTATAAACTCATACTGTCCCATAGACATGGGGAGCATTTTCATTAATCATTACCCAAATAATTAAAAGGTTACGTTTCCATGATAATTTCCCATGCATGAGTGTCATCCCATTCAGCAGTCTAGGCAATACATTGGCCATTCAATTAACACCCAGATGATAGAATCCAACAATTAATCATGTTACAGCATCTACCGTTGCCTACCAGATAATTCACATTGCCTACCATTGGGACACCTAGCCTGATAATTCAAAATACGAACCAGATAACACACGCACACTTTAGATGTGATTATTAGCACAACCATTAATTGGATCGGACAAAAACCTGGAATGGAATGGACAACCTAACTTTAGATGTGATTATTATCACAACAATTAGTCATATAATGTCTGAAGGTGAAGGATAGTTGCAGCTCTTCAATGCAGCAGGAATGGCTCCTTTGAGGATGGCAACACCAGTCAATGCAAGCTAGGCATGATAAACATCAATAGTTTCAAACTGCGGAGAAACTTGAAGCTTCACAAAAATGTCCCAACACCCACTGACCAATAGTTTCAAGCTAGGCTTTGTTTTGGAGATTGAGAAGAAAAAGAAAAGAAGAGCATAATTTGCTTACATCAATCTACTTGTCACAAAACATGCAGGACCAAACACTGCATCATCTTATGGTACTGTTGTTCCAAAGGAGATAGAGATCAAACAGTGGGGAGTACCATTCTCTTTTGTTTCACATCCTAGACTTTAGTGTCACTAAGAAGGCCTGTTTGCTGATCACCTGAAAGGAAAGAAAAACACTTCTCATATCTGGAAGGACTTTTGTACTGCAATGAAAACCAAGCAAGTGAATCAACCCACCATGATAGATGAGAACATTTCTAGAACTTTCCTTGTAAGGACTCAGCTTCAGACAACTTTTACAACCTGAATTCAGAAAACAAGTGCAGCAACTCAGAATAAATATTAGGAGCAGTACTGTCATTGTTCTTGAGATTGTGATTTCTAGATAGTGACCTCATATGTGAGTTCACATAGGTTATATGTGACCCTGCACGTTTCAAGCACCACTTCAAAATTATGAGCTTCATATATCTTCTCAATTGCTCACAAGTTCAGATAGTTGGTACATGTGTGTCACCAAAGAAAATAAGCTGCCAAGTGTGATTTTTTTGGCTTGTGTGACTATAAGAGTTTAGACAAACTGATGTACATTGTGCCTGAACTTTAATGCATCAATGGGTTTGGCATGGTATACTTTATATAAGTGTGATTTGAGGAGCAGTAGAAGCGGTAGCAAGGTTAGCGTCCATTGAACTGCTCAAGCATGTGCCGTCATCGTAGCCATGGTTTCATCAGCACCTGCACAAACGCACACAGGCAGCAACTTGCTCATATTTTGCAGACGACCAGCATGCCAAGGAGGAAGAGGAGGCCGCGGGGTGGTGCTCACCTGGGGGGCGGAGGCGGCACGCGGTGAGGACGAGCGAGATGGCCTGGATGGTCTTCCCCATCCCCATCTCGTCTGCGAGGATGCCACCCCGCAAGATGGAGGCATACTGAGCCAGAGCCCACGCGAGCCACTCCTTCTGCAAGCGCAGCAGCGGGACGCAATCCTCCTCCCGCTTGTCGAGCCACCTCTCGTTGGCCGCCCACGTGGACATGCTCTCCCTCGTTCGCGATGGGCCTTGAGTCGGCCTCGGCCGTCGCCGTGTATTTAGATTCGGTCGAGGCGTTTGCGGCGGCAGCGATGATGATTCCGACGGTGAGCGACACGAGCAAGGCGCAGGAGGGAGGATGGGGAGGAGGCGCATGGCGGCGGCGGAGAGTAGGGAGGGGCGGCGGAGAGGGAGGAAGGGAGGGGAAGCGGCGGTGGAGAGCAGGGAGAGAGAGAGGGCGGCGTGGAGAGAAGGAGAGTGAGGGAGTTAGGGTTCGGGGCTTGGGGATAGGGTGAGATGGCGCGCGGATGCCAAGCGAGAAGTTAAGCCCATTTGATAAAAAGTTCGGGTTCGGATACCCGATGATTGGAGACGCTCGTTTTACAACCCGCATCTGCTTTGATGCTCCACAAAGGAGACATGTATTATCAACCTGAATCTCCAATGGCTAGAAAACTCATAGGAGACGCAGTGTGGCAGACCGCCCCAATTAATCCGGCTTAAGAGCATGGGACCACTATCACAGCAGTGCGCCATGCCCCTAAACCGAGTTAATCGTGCAATCCGTCGGATACCTTCTCGATTGCACCACATTTTTCTCTCGACCGAAACAAAATAGCAGCAGTCCCACTCGATGGTGGGCTCAGGCAGTACAACTCATCGCATATTTTACATCACACGGTTCACATAGATAATTATACAAATACAGTGTATCAATTTTAAGTTATTACAAGCCAGAGTATGCTACAGCGGAAAAGTTCTAACGACGACACAAAAGAAGTCATGTGGAGCCCTCACATGATCTCAGTCACCGCGGCCCGAGTCGGACTCGGACGGCACCCGCTCCACGGTCCAGCCGTCGGGCAGCACACACGGCCAGGTCAAAGCAGCAACCGGATCATAGCCAGCACAATCATCTGCGAGAAAATTAAGCCACAAGCAAGGCTAAGTACTACTTACTCAGCAAGACTTACCCGACCAAGGATCAAATTCTAGACCATGCAAGGTTGTTTGGCTCTGGGGTTTGTTTTGCCAAAAGCATCTACAAATTAATCCTATTTTCAAGATTTTAGCCAAGTTAAATTGAGACTAACCATTACTAGATTTGCCAAGCTATCCAATGACCATCAATATTAATCTACAACAATCGATATCTTACAATAATTGATTCACCTTTCATTCACATACTTCCACTAGCCACATCTCTAAACCCATTGGCCAAGCCACTGATGTGAGACAAGCGATCAAGCAGCTTCATGTAACCGTGAAGGACGGACAACTCGAGTTGATTTTAACCATGCATGGGACAACCTAATCGCACGACCCGTGAGAGACACCCAGGACCTCACGGGGCAACCTTTCCCATCTCTCTCTGCCATCTGCCATCAGGGACCACTCCGCCCGAGTGCACGCCCCAACGGACCCCAGGTGCCCCAGGCAAACCTGTGCCGCGGCCACTGCTACACTCGCCATCAACCTCTCGCCCAAGGGAGTGGAAAAACCCGTCAGACGTTAGTTTGAATCAAGTACTAGTTTTACCAGTTTACCATATTTCCTGGCATACGATTAGTACCTTCAAAAGCTTGACCAAACAACGCCCCACCCTCAATGCCTTAGCCAACATTCCTCTTGTGCAAGCGGGTCATACAACCAAGCATAAATATCGCATAAGCCCCGCTTGCCGAACTTTATAACTGATATAAAGTAAAACCTATATCTCGCGAGTGACCAAGCAATCACTCGACTTCTACCGGCCCTAATTAAGCATAGCATTCTATACGACCCACACATACTAGTATCAGGACATAGGTACCTAGGGATCATGCAACTAGGGTTTCAATCAATTCCTCAAAACTTAAATGCACAAAAATAAGGCACATGCAATGAGAGTTAGTTTCACAGTGGGTTATGCTCCGGGGCTTGCCTTCTTGATCAGCGGTGGCCTTGGACCCTTCCGGAAGTTGATCCGGGTCTTGCATAGTGGCGTATCTCACTTCGACGACGGCGGAATCACCCTCGGGCTCGACGTCGATCTCGTACACGCCGTCGGTAATGGTGTGCTCTACTTGACATGCAAATGGGTATATGAGATGCATGAATGCATAAGCTATCAAACATAAGAATAACCATACCAATTCCTAGCACAGGACAATTGTGGAAGAAATTTAAATAACCAAGAGGTTCCTTTTGCCAGGAACCGGTCTGACCGGTTTTGGAAACCGGTTGGACCGGTTTGGCCGGCCTCACACTACTAACTAGAACAGAAATCCAAATCACACTACTAAACCACATGCAATCAAGGGCTAAGTCTTTTGTAAAGGTTCCTAAACTTCAGGGTAATCTTAATAAGAATTTCCAAGTTTCGCTAAGTATGTATATATGGATTACTCTTTCCACCATATTAACCTAACCAAACTTCTTTTCCCCAAATCATAAATACACTCTTGCTTTTTAGCTACTCACTTAACCCTATTCACAACAATACCATTGGAAAGTGGTTTGTATCTCTAGCTCAAGCCTAAGCTTTATGAAATTCTGAACACAATCTCTAGCACACACATGTGTATGAAGCAATATACACTACAAGAAATCATTTAATCTATGACGAAATTTCGGTGACGTTTACAAAAAATGTCATAACCAGGCATGATCTATGACGATTTATGAATTTTCGTCATAGATTTGCAAATAGCCCATACGGGCTCTAATTTGGGCCCAGTTTCTGTGACAAACCTCTATAAACGTCATAGAATGAAAAAAGAAATCGTCACGAATTTGATATGATGCTCAAACCATCATGGTGATAAATAAATTGTTATGCTTAGTATAAAAAAAATAGAAAAACAGCAAAAAAAATGAAATGTAAAAAGCTATAAAAGTCAAGAAATGAACTTGGAACCTCCTACATTAGAGGTTGCTTACTTACCATAGAGCTACATGATGTTTAGTTCAATTTCCTTTGATTTACTGTTTTTATACAATTATTTACTGTTTTGGAAATTTTTTCAAAAAAGATCAAAAAAGATGGGGCTGCTGTGGTTCGAACCTGCGCCTACCACCTTCAAATTCAGAGACTTAACCGCTGCACCAGAGATGCTCTTGTGGTGAAATCAAGTGTTAAAGTTTATATGTAGCAGAGAAGTAGCACAATTAAAATCGGAAAACACCCAAAAAGAGTGGCTACCAGGTTTCGAACCGGCGCCCCACGCAAAACCTACGTAGAGATCTTACCACTGCGAAACAACTTCTTTTGTGAAATTGCTGTGTGTTAAATTCTATTTGTACAAAGCGACACAGTTAAGCTAAACACCAAGCGGATCTGTGCGTGGGCGCAACCTTGTACTGACGCGACACATGGTGATGCTGCTGGCTGCCGGTTGACCATTCATATGTATAGTTCATCTTTTATCTTTTTAATCCGTAATTAAAATTTATAATTGGTATTTCTTCCTCGTATGAGCTCCAAATTTGTTTGTTCTTATTTCTAATTCTTTCTAAAATCACTCTCTTTCTTTTGGTGGTGTCTATACGTATGTTAATCACTATTTTTCAGATACTTTTTGTATGTTTTTATTTCTTACCATGAAATAAAAAATAGAAAAACTATATTTTAGCATAACAATTGTAAATGTAACTTCACATTTTCTAATATTATGATAAACATAAGCTTATGTCCAGATTTGAGGTGCATATGAGATAAAAAGTATTATGAGATGTTCAAATCTCAAAGTTTGACTTGAGTTATAGGAAACTATGTGAGACATGTATCATTTTGTGAACAATGTATGGTCTCACTTTGCTAAAACTGCCTAAGTTATTTATGCAAGCTTAATGACCAAAATACATGTTGTCATGTCAATTTGTAGATTTTTTTGACAAAATTTAGATATTATTGTAATTATTGTGTGGTAATTTGGAGGAAGAAGTTTGAATTGTCCCTAGAAGAGAGTTGAATTTTTCATGTATCCTTAGGATATGGACTAGTATAGAACATATGAGCCTAAATATAATTTTTGCGCAATTTTTTCAATCTTATTAGAGGTACACATAGTTGAACATGGGATTACTTTTGATAAGTACGCAGAAATTCATTTAAATGATAGAAAATACCAAATCTATTCAAAAATTTATGAAGCTCCTACGCAACAATTTAGATATTTTCTATTACATTTAAAAAATTATTGGTATATATAGAATAATTATTTCTATGTGTTAGTTCCCATCGATGCAATAAAATGGAAAAGAAAAAGAAAAAACATTAACCACTGAAAATTTGAGGTAACCAGCCCATCTAATGGTTCGGCCCATCCCAGCCCAATACGAAATACACATCGTAGCCGTTGAATTCAATTCGATGGCTGAGATGCTTCATACTCCGCGGATATATTCCACCCGAAACCCTAACTCCCTTCACGCCTCCCTCCTCCCCATACCCAGATCCACCAGGAACCACCTGCGCACGCTCGCAGATCCACCGGCCGCGCCAGCCCGCTCCACGAGAGCTGGCCCGCGACCGCATCAACGCCGGCGGCCGAGCTGCTCCCAGGCGCCGGACGCGCATGTGCAACGCCTTCGCCGGCACGGGGCTAGAGGAGGCGCTGCGGCGGGCGGGAGTCGAGGCCAGCCACCTGCCGCCGGCGAGGCCGCGACCGCGAGGGTCAGGTGCGTGCCTCCTCTGAGCTGTGTACCCGTCGGGAGGGAATCTCCTCCAGGAAGCCGGAGCCCCTACCCCCGGCATTCGCGGCAATCCCAGCTGCCGGCTGGCCTGGGCCGCGGCTGCGGATCCTGCGTTGCGTGGCCTGCGTGGATCTGCGGCGGCGACTCTTCGTGCCTCCTCCAGGAAGCCGGAGCCCCTCCCCCCGCAGCGCGTGACCACGAGCGACTCCTCGCCCACCTCGCCGGCGGCGGTCACTACCCGCTTCCCTCGATGGATCTGTTATCGTGTGAGTTTATTAGTGCCAGCGTTACATCTTTGTTCCAATAATTTGTATGCCAAATATTCGTTGCCTAAGTCCATCAGACCTGCAAATCTAAATCCAAATTCTCTGCTATGCACTAATTTAATTGTGTCCCCTGTTAATCTGTTCTTGCAATATCTGGAGAGTGGGTAGAGCGGAAACATGAGATGTTTTCCATTAGCTTGTTCATTGGATAATGCTTGTTCTTGCAATATTGTTAATTTGCTGTACCTATATGCTCCTTGTAATTGTACATGACTCATGTGCAATTGCTTTTTGGTGACCTATTAGAAAACACTGCCATTTCAGTTTGTATAAAACCCATTTTATTTTGCTAGCTTTCAGGTATCAATGACTGACAAGGAAACTTTACTCCTTACTATATAGCTTAGCATTGCTATGTATCTGTTTATGACTTGGGGGTCCTTGTTCTGTATGCAGGTCTTATCTTTTCAAGTACAATAGTTCTATCTTCCTAAAATTTGTTGCTCTGTTATTTTGTAGCATTTTGGCTCTACATCTCTGAATTCCTGTGTCTTCCAACTACTTTATCCCCAACTTTGATTTCACATTTTTGTTTCGTTTGCTTTTCCTTGCCTTACACTTTGGCTGAAAAATTAGTCTGCCTTCAGTAGTTGCAAAAATAGTTCTACTCGAATAATATTGCTATGACTTGTTCATGCAAGAAAATGTGAAGTACGATGTTTGCATTGCTCTATGTATTGTAATCTGCTAAGATATTGTAGGAAGTGGATTGTTTGGACAAGAACACTTTTCCAATCTCGTTATGTAATCTTGTTATTTTTTTGACAGATCACTTCAGGGGAACACTCTTCTAGGTGGTAGCTGGAGTTAAAATGGTATTTACCTTGCCCCAGTATCAATGGTATAGCTGGTTACTTCTATTTTAATTTCTCACTGTTTCTGCAATCATGTTTGTTTTATATTTTTTTCCATTTGCTGGTTGCAGCAACAAAAAAGGGTGGCCGAGGGAACTGACATGGGCATACGACTACCAAGAACCTATGAGGTATCATATACAAGTGGTAATTCAGCTTATCGTCGGCTTACCAAAGAGCCTTAGATAAATAAGATTGTATACATGAACTGCTTACTGTCTATGCCTTCATGCTGTCTATGGATGTGTACATAAGTTTGCTTTTTATTTCAGAACCAAGATGCTGAACTGTACACATCTAATCTGATTTGAAGTGTTGCCAATAGCTGATTCCTTTGTACTAGACAATATGAGCTTGCTTAATTAATTATTATTGCTTATTGCTCTTTCAGGTATGAAGCCAATTGAGGATATAACCTTACCTTTGAGATGTGCTAGATTAAACCTGGGTTAGACTAATTTGTTGTTGACTTACCTATGTATGTATGTATGTGATGAGATAGTGGATTATAATTATTGCGTGTAATGAGATCTGTGCAATTGTATTTTTTGTTATATGGGCTTGGCCCATAGTTGATTGGATACAAGGTGGCTTTTTAGTATGATAAATGGGCTAAATTTGTATGTACTGTAAGTGGTCAAGAATGATATGTGAAATTAATAGTGTGCCAAAAAAATAATTTGATGGGCCTATTTCACAAATGGGCTGTGATGAGGTCACGTCCATGTCAGCAGCCAACTCAGCTGCCACGTCAGCCATTTCAGCCGCCATGTTATCATCCGTTTCAGCCGACACGTCATTAGCCATGTCGTCTACCACATCATCCATTGCTGATGTGGATGTTTTGATCTATGACGAATATTGACACACGTGGCGGATGTTTATGACGTTTATTTTCGTCACAAAAGTTGGGCTTGGGTGGGGCTAAGTGGGCCTAAGGCTATTTTATGACGATTTCAAAACGTCACGGATTATGTGAATTTGTGACGATTTCGTTAAAAACGTCATGAGGTGTAATCTATGACGCTTAATACATGATGAAATTTGAGATCGTCACAGATACTATTTTATGACGGTTTTTTAGTGATCTGTGACGAAATTTGAGCGCCATGGATTAAAGGATTTTTGTAGTGATACTAATCAAACCTCCACCTTGCCCAAAACTCCAAAAATCCTATGGAAAAACATCCTATCTTTTCCCCACCCCTTACCCTTGAGTTCTTGTGGCTCCTTCACCCTCAAGCGAAAGGCCGAGCTCGGCCCAGTGGTGGCCGGCGGCGGCAGTGTGGCTCGGGAAAAGGGCGAGGAAGAGGAGAAGTGGCCGGGGGTGGCTTGGACGGGGAGAGGACGAGGATTTACACTTTTTGATTTGGTTTTGAATTGGAATTGGATAAGCTAAGTCGTGATCATGCCCAAGGGTCTAATAGGAACTAAATCAATCCATTCTTAGGCAATGCCAAGAGATTCTCTCTTTCTTTCCATCTCGTATTCGAATATTTTTAGTATTTGATTTATTAGCTAACGTGGTTTAAGCATACACACATACATATGCACAATCAATACCCTATGATTAAAGGATGATGCATGCCATTAATGAATCCATCAAGTTTATTAGGGTACTTAATTAAAGTAGTGACACCCGAGGCGTCACAGCCCTCCCCCCTTAAAAAGAATCTAGCCCCGAGATTCCGGTGCAGGAATTTAGTGCGGAAGGAAGTTACCTGGGATGGAACTTATGAAATCCGGATATTTGGACCTGAGATATGACTCCTCTTCCCAAGTGGCTTCGTCTTCAATGTGATTACTCCACTGGACCTTATAGAATTTAATAGCTTTTCTCCTTTTAACTCTATCCTTTTGGTCAATAATCTTGATAGGATGAGCTTCGTACGTGAGATCAGGTTCCAGGGGAAGTTCTTCATAAGGAATAGATTCTTCTGGAACTCGAAGACATTTCTTGAGTTGGGAGACATGAAAGACATTGTGTACGGCTGAAAGATTATCGGGAAGTTGAACTTTGTAGGCCACGGGTCCACACATTTCTAGAATTGGGAAAGGTCCAATATAGCGAGGAGCTAATTTTCCCTTCACCCCAAATCTTTGAACGCCTTTGGTCGGTGAAACCCGAATATAAACATGATCTCCCACTTCAAAGGTCAAAGGATTTCTTCTTTTGTCATAATAGCTCTTTTGGCGCGATTGTGCAGCCTTAAGATTTCGCTGGATGACTTGCACCTTATCCTCAGCCTCTTGAACTAAATCTGGCCCAAAGAAATTCCGTTCGCCGGATTTGGACCAATTCAAAGGAGTTCGACACCGTCGCCCATACAAGGCTTCAAATGGTGCCATTTTGATGCTTGCTTGATAGCTATTGTTATATGCAAACTCAGCCAAGGACAAGCATTGATCCCAAGTTTTGTCATAATGCATGACACAAGCTCTAAGCATGTCTTCCACTATTTGGTTCACCCTTTCAGTTTGGCCATCAGTTTGGGGATGATACGTGGAGCTACGGATCAACTTGGTGCCTAGGGAAGCATGCAAATGTTCCTAAAAACGGGCAACAAATTGGGTGCCTCGATCTGAAATAATGGTTCTTGGAATGCCATGAAGACAAACAATACGGTCGATGTAAATTTGAGCATATTTCTTGGCATTATAATTGGTGTTGACCGGAATAAAATGAGCGGTCTTGGTGAGCCGATCAACAATTACCCAAATATAATCATGCCTCTGGGAGGTATTGGGCAAACCCACAATGAAATCCATGGATATATCATCTCATTTCCAGGATGGAATAGGTAGAGGTTGCAATGTTCCAGCTACCTTCAAATGGCTTGCTTTCACCCTTTGACATGTATCACATTCGGATACATATTTAGCAATTTTCCTTCATTCTCATCCACCAAAAGTTCTCCTTCAAGTCTTGGTACATTTTATTGCTACCTGGGTGGATAGAGAATTTGGATAGATGAGCTTCATCAAGAATTTGCTTTCTTAGCTCATGGTCTTTAGGTACCACAAGCCGTTGCTCAAACCAAAGAATTCCCTTCCAATCTTGTCGGAAGCATTTGTATTTGGGCAACCCTTGAGCTAACCCTTGCTTGATATGAGCAACTCCTTTGTCTTTGAATTGTGCCATGATAATCCTTTCCCTCAAAGTGGATTCCACCACCATGTGGCCTAGTGAGCCGTGGGGAATAATCTCCAAATTCAACTTGGACATCTCATGGCAAAGGGTGTCATTAAAAGACGTGATGGTGAGACAATTGCACTGAGCCTTGCGGCTTAAGGCATCCGCTACCACGTTGGCCTTTCCTGGATGGTAATGCACCTCAAGATCATAATCCTTGATTAGCTCTAACCATCTTCTTTGGCGCATATTTAAATCGGCCTGGGTGAAGATATACTTGAGGCTCTTATGGTCGGTGTAGATGTTGCAATGAGTGCCCATAAGATAATGCCTCCAAATTTTCAAAGCATGGACCACAGCAGCTAACTCTAAATCATGAGTGGGATAATTCTCTTCATGAGGCCTAAGAGCTCGAGAAGCATAAGCAATGACTCGATCTTCTTGCATTAGCACACAACTAAGTCCCGTGCCCGAAGCATCACAATAAACATCGAAGGGCTTGGATGTGTCCGGTTGAGCTAGAACCGGTGCTGAGGTTAAAAGTGTTCTCAGGGTGTGGAAAGCTTGCTCACATTTCTCGCTCCACACAAATTTCTCTCCTTTCTTGAGAAGTTCAGTCATAGGCTTGGCAATCTTGGAGAAATCCGGGATAAAGCGGCGATAATATCCAGCTAAACCCAGAAAACTCCGAATTTGGTGGACTGATTTGGGAGGCTTCCAATCCAGTACTTCTTGCACTTTTCCTGGATCTACAGCAATCCCTTCGGCTGAAATAGTGTGCCCCAAAAATTTTACACTAGACAGCCAGAATTCACATTTGCTGAATTTTGCATATAGATGATGATCATGGAGGCGTTGGAGAACAATGCGAAGGTGCTGAGCATGCTCCGCCTCATTTTTGGAATATATGAGAATGTCATCAATGAACACGACCACAAACTTATCAAGCTCGGGCATGAAAACCGAATTCATGAGATACATGAAATATGCCGGAGCATTGGTGAGACCGAAAGACATCACTAAGTACTCGTAGAGTCCATAGCGAGTTGAGAAAGCCGTCTTCGGTATGTCACTTGGCCAAATCTTGATTTGATGGTATCCAGAGTATAGGTCAATCTTCGAGAACACTCTGGCTCCAGACAACTGATCAAAGAGAGCGTTAATGCGGGGAAGTGGATACTTATTCTTAATCGTCACCGCGTTGAGAGGTCGGTAATCAACGCACAACCTCAAAGTTTTATCTTTCTTCTTCACAAATAGAGCGGGGCAGCCCCAAGGTGAAGAGCTGGGACGAATATAGCCCTTGTCTAGCAATTCTTGGAGTTGGACTTTCAGCTCCGCTAGTTCTTTGGGCGCCATCTTATAAGGCCTTTTAGAGATGGGAGCTGTACCGGGTTGCAATTCAATCACGAACTCAATCTCCCGGTCGGGTGGCATTCCCGGTAATTCTTCAGGGAACACATCCGGAAATTCATATGCCACCGGAATTTTCTTCAAAGGAGTCTCTATAGCAGAGAAAGCACAAGAATTCCTGACATCTTGGCGAGGCAGGTATAAGGTTTAAGCACCATGGGTGGGCGAATTGATTTCCACACAATGGAAAGGTATATCTAAATTGACCCCATGTTTTTCCATCCAATTCATACCCAAAATGATGTCTATGCCTTGATTCTCTAGAAGAATGAAATTTGTCTCATAGACTTTACTACCCAACTGGAGAGGTACATTCTTCACAATTTGATGTGACGCTATTCTACCACCAGGGGTAGATATGATATATTGTTGAGTAGTATGCACAAATGTCAAATTGTGTTTGGCCACAAGTCTATTGCTCATAAAACTATGGGTGGCTCCAGAATCAAATAAAACATATGCAGGCATATGGCGGATAGAGAAAATACCCGACATCACTGGAGCACCAGCAGGGAGTTCATCCATAGTGGTGAAGTTGAGTCTGCCCTGCCGGACAACTGCCACTTGCTTCTTGCCTTTGTTATTATTGATGGCTGGAGCTGGGGCATTGTACCCACCTTGTTTGGGAAGCTTGCAGTCTCTGGCAAAGTGACCTGGCCTACCACAATTATAGCAGGGAGCATTGGTAGGACGAGGCGGCTGTGGTGCCTGAAAGGGAGCACGATACCCCTGATTCTGTGGTGGTGGAGGCCTGATGATCCATGACCCTGGCTGAGGGGCCCTCTGGAAGGTTTGAGGAGCATTCCTCTACACCAAATGATACTTAGGCGGTGTGGAGCTAGATTGGCCAACTGGGGCCTTCCTCTTCTTTTCGGCCTTGTGGGCATTAATGCTGTCCTCTTGAGTAATGGCCATGTTTACCAAATCGGCATAGCTATCGGCCTTGACAAGAGAAAGCCTGTCCCTTAGCTTGGAGTTAAGACCACGGCGGAAGCGATCCTGCTTCTTGGCATCAGTATCAATATGATAACCCGCATAGGGTGCCAGCTGATTAAAAGCCTGGGCATACTGTAGCACATTGCGGGTGCCCTGAGTGAGTGCAAGGAACTCATTGAGCTTGCGGTCCATTAGACCAGTAGGGATGTGGTGAGCACGAAAGACGGTCTTGAATTCCTCCCAAGTAATCACATGATTATCCGGGAGCATTGCATAATGGTTGTCCCACCAGAGTCGAGCTGAACCTCGAAATTGCTGAGCAGCAAAGCGAGCCTTGTTAGCATCTGAGCATGGGGACACCAGCAGAGCAAACTTGGACTCAATGTTGCTGAGCCAAGCATTAGCATCAAGAGGATCCTCCGTCCTGGTGAACAGAGGTGGCTGTGTACTCGTGAAGTCCGAGTAAATTGCCTCATGGGGATGGGGATTGTGATGTCTGCCATGTGGTTGCTGATTCACTTGCGCTTCGGTCAAGCGCTGAAGTAGCTCCGTCTGCATAGCCAATAGCTCCGAGACATTGGTAGGCAGAGGTGGCGGAGCAGGTAAATCACCATGGGGATTTTGCGACATCTGCATTGTTTCATAGCTCACATTAGTCACGCATTTCTTGGAAGGATAAAACAAAAGGACGATAAAAGGGGTACTAACAATCATAGAAACATTCATTGTAATGTTAGTACCAAACATCATTCCATTCATCGAAAGGCATGATTCTAGCTTGCTAAGGCATTTAAGGAACTACCCAAAAATTCCCATGTTTTGCCAAAAGAGCGCTTACATAATTATGTGACTCTTTTGGTATTTGGGTTTCAAACTATTTCCAATTGAAAAGTTGTGAAACTTAAAATTTTTGAAGTAGTTATGGGGGAAACTTATCACCACCGACTATTGCGGTCCCACCTACCTGGCTATGACCGCAATAGTCAGTCATTCCAGTAGGCGGGTTTACATTATGCATCAGGGGCCGACTGTTGCGGTGGTGCACATAACTAGCACCGCAATAGTCTGTGATGTATAGCACCGCAACAGTCTGTCATTCCAGAGACGAACTTTACTGTTCCTCTGGACCACCGACTGTTGTGGTCCTTGTAACTTGTTAGGACCGCAACTTCCTGGGCTTCGATTTTAGATTTTCCCGCCCCAAATGTTATGGTCACCGATTATTGCGGTGCCGAGCACCAATTGTTGCGGTGCTCACTGTGTTTCGGTAATTCGACCATAACTTTTGTTGCTTAACCCCAAAAGAGTTGAATTTTTGGATATGATCTAGATCCTGAAGTTTTACACAAGTTTTCTATTCATGTCTCACCCGAAAAACATCAGTTACTAGAAGTAAATTGAGGACATGCTTGTGGCAACAAAGCAGAAATTAGTATATATGCACAGATGGTTCTTGCATACTAGTGGCATATATACAATATCCATGAAATATTCTACACCATCCTTGCAGTAGAACAAAAGTCTACCTAGGCCCAAGGATTCCTAAGAACACTCTCTAGTCGGAATCAACAGGGTAGAGCTCTTCTGGATCCTCCTCGTCATCAGACCCGTCGTTCCCACCATTGGGAGGTGATGCCTGGTTGACTGAGCCTTCTCCATCCGACATGGCAGGATCATTCAGCGCCACCGGCAGGCCCGAAACGGTATCCAATCCTGACTCACCCTGTAGGGGTAGCTCTGGAGGTACAGGTGCTGGGGGAGGATTCTGCAACTGAGCAATCACTTCCTGAGCTTCATTCATGTCGTCCTCCAAATGAGCTACTATCTCGTGTTGCTCAACTAGCTCCTCATTGAGATTATGGACTTGCTGTTCCAAATCCCTCACTTGATCAGCTAGAGCTTGAGCGGCTACAGCCACCGAACGGTTCTGGTGGTTGAGCGTTTCTATGAGATCAGCAGACGCTCTCCCATAGCCAATCAAAGCAATAGTGGTAGGGTCATGAACTGTGGCCCTGCTGTCCCACCACAAGATAGCATTCCCGGGTAGTGGTGGAAACAAGGCTGTAGGCGTGTGGTGGAGTTGCATTTGGTGCTGTTGTCCAAACTGCAATAAAGCCTGTTGCCACCATTTCACATCCGGGCAAGAAAGAATGAGACCGTGTTGTCACCACCAAATCTTCTTGCCTCACTCCAGGTGGGCTTGGAATGGTGATTGTGACTTCAAACTGCATCACGTTCCACTCGTGATGGGGTACTCCAACGTAGCGGGGTGGCTCGGTGTACCCGCACCGTTGCACGGTTTTCCATAGAAGCACCGGAAATCCCCCCAAATGGAGGCACGTGGAGTGATAGTGCCCTTGGTCGTCGATGTGCATGGTACGGTTGCTCGGACCAGCCATCTGAAAGCAAACAACAACCAGGACGAGTTTAAGTACAAAGGTACCAAACCCCTCAAATACCTTAAGTATAGACAGAATAGATGGATTTAGATTGAATGGCAAAACCGAGATGATCTTATTGGTTGAAGTTTTACTACCATCTAGAGTGTCCCCAAGTGAGTGCACATTTTATTTTGTCCCCTTGACCCACAATTTAGGTATTTGTGCATGATCATGATGCATGAATGAGCGACCTAATCGTCCTCACAAATGAAAACAACTGCCAAGTAACCTTGGACTTACGGGGTTAGCATCGGTGGCACATATATACGTCTCTCCTTATAATAAGTAGTCGAGTTTCTAACGAGCACATACCCTATGGTCTCATAGTTAGCGTACCTGCAGAAAATATTCATCACTGAACCGTTTGTGCCAGCACTCACAAACAGCTCTCATGTACCTCACGCCACATGGGTGACGCATATGCGGTTACCCACATATGATGACCACACCCTGTTGCTCACTATAGAAGCAACAGCTCAACCAGAAAATTAAAGCATTACAGTCATTATAACGCCGTGGAGATGTTATATTGACTGCACCCCAAGTAAGCCACTGCTTGGGGAACAGCGTCCAGTATTCACACCCTCTGGCAATGGGCGACCATTACTTACCTGGTGTCGTCGGTACAGAAAAGTACGTGCTGGAAGTTAGCAATATATATATATACACCATATAAGCCACCTAAGCATACCCATAATTTCCCCCTAGGGCTCACGTTCTATTCTTCTCAAATCCTAACGCAACCATCGGATTCCTAAGTCAAGATTAAACATTTGCACATCAAGAAAATGTTTTTAAGACTTGTTGTACCACCCGCTGCCTATTTTTCGGCTCTGATACCAGCTGTGGCAGACCGCCCCAATTAATCCGGCTTAAGAGCATGGGACCACTATCACAGCAGTGCGCCACGCCCCTAAACCGAGTTAATCGTGTAATCCGTCGGATACCTTCCCGATTACACCACATTTTTCTCTCGACCGAAACAAAATAGCAGCAGTCCCACTCGAAGGTGGGCTCAGGCAGTACAACTCATCGCATATTTTACATCACACGGTTCACGTAGATAATTATACAAATACAGTGTATCAATTTTAAGTTATTACAAGCCAGAGTATGCTACAGCAGAAAAGTTCTATCGACGACACGAAAGAAGTCATGTGGAGCCCTCACATGACCTCAGTCACCGCGGCCCGAGTCGGACTCGGACGGCACCTGCTCCACGGTCCAGCCGTCGGGCAGCACACACGGCTAGGTCAAAGCAGCAACCGGATCATATCCAGCACAATCATCTGCGAGAAAATTAAGCCACAAGCAAGGCTGAGTACTACTTACTCAGCAAGACTTACCCGACCAAGGATCAAATTCTAGACCATGCAAGGTTGTTTGGCTCTGGGGTTTGTTTTGCCAAAAGCATCTACAAATTAATCCTATTTTCAAGATTTTAGCCAAGTTAAATTGAGACTAACCATTACTAGATTTGCCAAGCTATCCAATGACCATCAGTATTAATCTACAACAATCGATATCTTACAATAATTGATTTACCATTCATTCACATACTTCCACTAGCCACATCTCTAAACCCATTGGCCAAGCCACTGATGTGAGACAAGCGATCAAGCAGCTTCATGTAACCGCGAAGGACGGACAACTCGAGTTGATTTTCAACCATGCATGGGACAACCTAATCGCACGACCCGTGAGAGACACCCAGGACCTCACGGGGAAACCTTTTCCATCTCTCCCTGCCATCTGCCATCGGGGACCACTCCGCCTGAGTGCACACCCCAACGGACCCCAGGTGCCCGAGGCAAACCTGTGCCGCGGCCACTGCTACACTCGCCATCAACCTCTCGCCCAAGGGAGTGGAAAAACCCGTCAGACGTCAGTTTGAATCAAGTACTAGGTTTACCAGTTTACCATATTTCCCGGCATACGATTAGTACCTTCAAAAGCTTGACCAAACAACGCCCCACCCACAATGCCTTAGCCAACATTCCTCTTGTGCAAGCGGGTCATACAACCAAGCATAAATATCGCATAAGCCCCGCTTGTCGAACTTTATAACTGATATAAAGTAAAACCTATATCTCGCGAGTGACCAAGCAATCACTTGACTTCTACCGGCTCTAATTAAGCATATCATTCTATACGACCCACATATACTAGTATCAGGACATAGGTACCTAGGGATCATGCAACTAGGGTTTCAATCAACTCTTCAAAACTTAAATGCACAAAAATAAGGCACAAGCAATGAGAGTTAGTTTCACAGTGGGTTATGCTCCGGGGCTTACCTTCTTGATCAGCGGTGGCCTTGGACCCTTCCGGAAGTTGATCCGGGTCTTGTGTAGTGGCGTAGCTCACTTCGATGACGGCGGAATCACCCTCGGGCTCGACGTCGATCTCGTACACGCCATCGGTAATCGTGTGCTCTACATGACATGCAAATGGGTATATGAGATGCATGAATGCATAAGCTATCAAACATAAGAATAACCATACCAATTCCTTGCATAGGACAATTGTGGAAGAAATTTAAATAACCAAGAGGTTCCTTTTGCCAGGAACCGATCTGACCGGTTTTGGAAACCGGTTGGACCGGTTTGGCCGGTCTCACACTACTAACTAGAACAGAAATCCAAATCACACTACTAAACCACATGCAATCAAGGGCTAAGTCTTTTGTAAAGGTTCCTAAACTTCAGGGTAATCTTAATAAGAATTTCCAAGTTTCGCTAAGTATGTATATATGGATTACTCTTTCCACCATATTAACCTAACCAAACTTCTTTTCCCCAAATCATAAATACACTCTTGCTTTTTAGCTACTCACTTAACCCTATTCACAACAACACCATGGGAAAGTGGTTTGTATCTCTAGCTCAAGCCTAAGCTTTATGAAATTCTGAACACAATCTCTAGCACACACATGTGTATGAAGCAATATACTAATCAAACCTCCACCTTGCCCAAAACTCCAAGAATCCTATGGAAAAACATCCTATCTTTTCCCCACCCCTTACCCTTGAGTTCTTGTGGCTCCTTCACCCTCGAGCTAAAGGCCGAGCTCGGCCCAGTGGTGGCCGGCGGCGGCAGTGTGGCTCAGAAAAAGGGCGAGGAAGAGGCAGAAGTGGCCGGGGATGGCTTGGACGGGGAGAGGACGAGGGGAGCAAGCTCGGAGCGCCGTGAATCGAGGAATAACGAGGTGGAGAGAAGGGAAACCGAGGGGAGGAGCCAAGCTCGGTAAAAGAGAAGGACGGAAGTGGTTGAATCGGCCCTCCACGCTCGTGCCACCGAGGCTTAAGCCGCCCACGAGGCAAGAGCATCCCCGGACACGTGTCCCCAGGGCCTTTGGATGACGTAGGAACCGCACGGACGCCCATACCGCCGCCGGGAAGGCCCATACCGGCGCGGTGGTTGGGCACCGACTGTTGCGGTGGTGGGGTAAAACTCCCACCGCAACAGTCTGTGGGGTCGAAAAACACTGTGCCGACGAAGTAAATTTCAATCCCCGCGGGCCAACGACTGTTGCGGTTATGGCCATGGCCTTGCACCGCAACATTCGGTGCTAAGAACATTGCCCGTAAGTAAAACAACCTGCTAAAGTTGCGGTGGTGCAAAAAGGAGGGACCACCGCAACAGTCCGTCATTCCAGAGAGGTTTTTCGAATTTTTCCCCGGCGACCGACTGTTGCGGTCACGGCACCGCAACATCCTGTGGGGGCAGGGGAAATCGTGTGTACAAAACAGAGGTCACCGACTGTTGCGGTGGTGGCAGAAGCAGGCCACCGCAACTTGCTGTGATCTCGGGATTTACACTTTTCGATTTGGTTTTGAATTGGAATTGGATAAGCTAAGTCGTGATCATGTCCAAGGGTCTAATAGGAACTAAATCAATCCATTCTTAGGCAATGCCAAGAGATTCTCTCTTTCTTTCCATCTCGTATTCGAATATTTTTGGTATTTGATTTATTAGCTAACGTGGTTTAAGCATACACACACATACATATGCACAATCAATACCCTATGATTATAGGATGATGCATGCCATTAATGAATCCATCAAGTTTATTAGGGTATTTAATTGAAGTAGTGACACCCGAGGCATCACACGCAGGTTGATAATACGCGTCTCCTATGATTGTACATAGGAGACGCAGGATAACCATGTCCGTTTTTAGGAGACTCAACCCGCGTCTCCTATGATTCATAGGAGACGCGTCTAAAAACTGTGTCTTTTATAATGGTGTCTTCTTTGATGACTTCTTACATAGTGTAATGTGCTAGTTGCAATGTCATATTTTTTTAACTCTGGAAGCAAGATCATGTGGTTCATCAGTTTAACTAGTCCAAGATACATTTTGGATGTTATATATAGTTTTGAAATCCACATGGTCTTGTCCTTCTTTACTCCTTGGATGGTATTAATTGAGTTGTCAGGGTACATTTTGCTGGTGGGCGAAGAACTCAAGTCGCTCACCGGTCACCCTGTCCAGGTACTACTCCATCTATTTGCCCATAAATAGCTCGTTCTCCTCAGGCTGCATTGATCCATCTATTTTCCCATAAGTAGCTCGTTCTCCTCAGGCTGCAGTGATCATTCAACAAGGTAGCATGCGAGAAGAGAGAGAGAGGGGCCGGCAAGAATAGATGTGCAGCGACCGCCATCGGTGGGTCATCATGCTAAGTTCGTAGGGACTGGAATGCAGCGGGAATTCTCAAACTACTCAGCCTGACGAACATGCGTGCGCTTAGCCATTCAGGACAGGAATCTGTGCTCAGAAACGCCGCATGTAGAGCAACGCAACAGACGAGAGCTGAGTATCGAAATAGCGCACGAGCCACAGTGGAGTCGTCCGGCAGGGCGCGGCCGGGCAGCTAACCTCCGCTCCGCCCCCATGTTCCCGCCGATGGTGAAAGCAATGGCTCTCTCTGCCTCTCGGTGGCGGACAACAAGAGGGCAGGCGTAGGCTCCGCCTGTAGTTGGCACCTCAAGCCCAGGGGCTACGTCATAATAACGCAGTGCACTTGCTCTATGTGTACTCGCATGACTCCTCAGCTACGGAGTTGCTTGCTCCATATTATTCACGGCCAAACAAATTTGCTGGGGCTATTCACTCTTTCACTCTACAGTTACCGGCTGGGAGTTATTTACTCTTTGAAACTAGAGATGGGGGCACATAAGTAAAATCAGGCTATCAACGCCTTGTCACGCTATGTTTAAAATAACATGTAACTGCATGTCGAACGCCCTGTCCTCAGACAAATTTGAATCGACTATTATTTGTGCAGTAGTACTTGAGATAAGTTAAGCACAAGCTTTGGGTAACCCAACATTGAAGCACATATAATATAATAAAATAGCCCGAAACATAGTTCTCACAATTGCCAAAATCCACAATTAATTTAATAAGTATTAAAATTGCATAATTATATTTTTCCGTTTGTGGTGAATATTATATTCAGCACTATTATTTGGTAATTAACTTTATCAACAGTACATATGCCTATGAAATTGAAACTCATAAGAAATACACAGAAATATACTTAAGTCCAAGACTTAACTCAGTCCAGCCCGGTACTCATTTACCGTGCAGCGGCCGATTATTACACAAAAAATGCAGGCCTCAACAAACTTCATCACATAATTAGCGCGACCCAGTAATCTTCCCGCACCTCCCACGCGCGGGGTATGAGCGTTAGAACCTGAGTTCTGACCAGCAGGTGTGTGGTGTGGCTCGAGTAGTGGGGACCATGTGATCGACTCACTCCGTGTATGTAGTATGTATACCCTACCTAGCTACAACACAGGCAATATCTAGTTTAACTTCTCACTCTCTCTCTCTCTCTCATGAGTGCCTGAGTGTGATAACGTTTGAGTTTAAAATTGAACTTGTCTGTAGCTGCTAGAACGACACTACCAGAGAACTCTCTATCCATCCTCCCTAATCGGTCACGGTTGGATTGGACCCGGTACCAATGGAAGCATTGGTACCGGGTCCAATCCCCAATAATTCTGCGCGCTCATTGGTACCGGGTGGTGGCACCACCCGGTACCTATGAGGCAACATTGGTACCGGCTGGTGTCACCACCCGGTACCAATGAGCCTCGGGGCCTTTGGTACCGGTTGGTGACACCAACCGGTACCAATGTGACCCCCTTTGGTACCGGATGGTGCCACCAACCGGTACCAAAGGGGCTCTGCGTATAAGGCCCCTTCTTCCTCCCCAGCCCGAGCCATGGCTCATTTCTTCATCCTCCATTGAGCTCGGGTTGGGGGAGCTCATGCTCGATTTTTCCATAACTTTTGGAGATTTTGCAAACCAAGTCCGCTAGAAGGTTAGCAACTTCATCCTCTCTCTTTTGACGTTTAGTATGGTCTATTTCATGCTCTATATTTTGAGTAATTTGTGTTTTGTGGAATGGATTGAAATAAGAGATTTTAGATTGAATCTTCATTTTTATTATGAATTTGTAATAGAGAATCAATATATAGTTAGTTGTTGCATGTGTGGAGATGATGCACAAATTTTTAGACATTGTTTAGATTTTTGGATTATTTGTAGAAACTTTAAATGATTTTCATATTTATGCTTATTATGATTTTTAGATATTAGAAATGATATTCATATTTAGGGTTATTAGGATTTTTAGAGATTATAAATGAAATTCATATTTAGGCTTATTACGAAATTTAGAATTACATCTTTTTTGAGGCTTCAAATGACGTTGATATTTAGGGTTATTAGGATTTTTTGAGATTATAAATGATATTCTTATTTAGTTAGATTTTAAATTCAATTTTACTTCTCATGGTTGTCAATATCTTGAACTAAAACAATCCAACTCTTGGCATGCCTATGATGATATCAAATTTTACTTAGTTTTCTAGCTGGGTAACATATGATGACCTTGAGCTTGAGCTTGTATTGTATAGTTATGCTTCTCATGGTTGTCATCAAACCATGGGATACATCCATGCCCAAGCAACGAATCGGTTGTGACGGTTGGGCTGGGTGTGTCCCATGGTTCCATGCCTACCATGAACCAATTGTTTTTGCCACTTGTAATGTTTCTTATGCTCCAAGTTCAAGGTCAAATGAAAGACAACATATCTGAGGCAAATCACTCCTTCAAAATTTTTTTTGAGATGAGCAAAAGTAAGACGTTGATGATTTTGGAATGTGGTTGTCGGCCATCGTGCCCTTGGTTTGTCGCAGGTTTTGGAAACCTCCCGATGCAGGGGAGGTGCTGTCAAAATTTTTAGAGATTATAAAAGATATTCTTGTTAAGGCTTACTACGAACTTTAGAATACATCTTTTTGGTGGCATCAAATGATGTTGATGTTTACGGTTATTAAGATTTTTAGAGATTATATATGATATTCTTATTTAGGTTTATTACGAACTTTAGAAATTGGGGATGAATTTTTTATTGTATTTTGTGAATAGATGAATCGGCAATGGATGTACAACGCGGATAGACACTCATCTGACTTCATTAATGGCGTTCATCAATTCCTCGACGCGGCAGAGGCTAACTCGACCTCGGGTTTTATATGCTGTCCATGCAAGGTCTGTGAGAATAAGAAGGATTATCACATCTCGAAGAAGGTGGTCCAAACACACTTGCTTATGAGTGGTTTCATGCCTAACTATATCTGTTGGACCAAACACGGCGAAGCGGGGATATTCTTTGAAGAAGGTGATGAAGAAGGTGACGACAACATCCCGGACTTTGCACAATACGGTGCCTTTGCAGATGATACAGCAATGGGCGAGGGTGAAGCAGTTGCAGAGGATGAGGATGATGACGCCTTAGGTGGCATGATCCGTGATGAAGAGAAAGACTGCGAAAGTGCGAAAGAGCGGGAGAAGATGAACAGTTTGTTGGAGGACCACAAAACATTGTTGTACCCAGATTGCAAAGAGGACCAGAAAAATTGGGTACCACACTGGAACTGTTGCAATGGAAGGCAACTAATGGCTTGTCTGACAAAGGTTTTGGAGAGATATTGAAAATGATAAAGAAGATGCTTCCAGAGGGCAACACATTGCCCGAAACAACATACGAAGCAAGAAAAATCGTTTGCCCTCTGGGACTGGAAGTACAAAAGATACACGCATGTCCCAATGATTGTATCCTTTATCGGGGCAAGTCGTACGAATCTTTGGACGCCTGTCCGGTTTGCAATTGCTCGCGGTATAAAATCAGGCGAGACGACCCTGGTGATGTTGAGGGAGAGGCCCCCAAGAAAAGAGTCCCTGCCAAGGTGATGTGGTATTTCCCTATAATACAACGTCTGAAGCGCTTGTTCAGAAACAAAGACCATGCTAAATTGCTGCGGTGGCACAAAGAGGATCGGAGGGAAGACAATATGTTGAGACACCCCGCTGATGGGTCGCAATGGAGAAAAATCGACAGAGCGTTCCCAGACTTCGCAGAAGATGCAAGGAACATAAGATTTGGTTTGAGTACGGATGGCATGAATCCTTTCGGTGATATGAGCAGTAGCCACAGCACTTGGCCCGTGACTCTTTGTATGTACAACCTTCCTCCGTGGATGTGCATGAAGCGGAAGTTCATTATGATGCCAGTGCTAATCCAAGGGCCAAAGTAGCCTGGCAACGACATTGATGTGTATCTAAGGCCACTGATTGAGGAACTTTTGTTGTTGTGGGGCAAAGATGGTGTAAAGGCGTGGGATGAGCACAAGCAAGAGGAATTTAACCTAAGAGCATTACTGTTTGTGACCATCAATGATTGGCCTGCACTTGGTAACCTGTCGGGACAGTCAAACAAGGGATACAAAGCATGCACACATTGCCTAGAACACACCGACTGCATTTATCTGAAACATTGTAGAAAGTGTGTGTATATGGGCCATTGTCGATTCCTTTCTGAGAAACATCCGCTGAGAAAGAAAGGAAAGCATTTTGAGGCGGAAGGTCATAGCAAACCAAGGCATCGGGATGGAAAATATGTATTTGCTATGGTAAAAGATGTGAAGGTGGTCTTTGGGAAGGGACCTGGCAGCCAGCCAGCGGCAAGTGAAATGGAAAGGCGCCCATGTGGAAGAAAAAGTCAATATTCTGGGACCTACCATATTGGGAGGTCTTAGATGTACGCCACGCAATTGATGTGATGCACCTGACGAAAAATCTTTGCGTAAACGTGCTAGGGTTCCTTGGTACTTACGAAAAGTCAAAAGATACGCTTGAAGCACGACAGGACCTGAAACGTATGAAACAACGAGATCCCCTGCATCCTGAGAAAAGAGAGAAAGGGCGTTGGAACTTGCGTCCTGCTAGCTACACTCTAAGCAAAGGAGGAGAAGACCAGCATGTTTGATTGCTTGAACAGTATTAAGGTCCCGTCCGGCTACTCATCGAATGAAAAGAGTCTGATAAATATGAAAGAGAAGAAATTCGTACACCTCAAGTCCCATGACTGCCATGTGCTGCTCACACAATTGCTTCCGGTGGCGTTGAGGGGAATTCTACCCGTTAATGTCCGAACAACTATTGTGAAGCTATGCGCCTTTCTCAATGCAATCGACCAGAAGGCAATCGATCCTAGTAATCTAGCAAAGCTGCAGGATGATGTGGCCCAAAGCCTTGTCAGCCTTGAGATGATATTTCCTCCGTCTTTCTTTAATATTATGACGCATCTCCTGGTCCATGTTGTCAAAGAGATTGGTATTCTTGGTCCTGTATTCCTACGCAATATGTATCCTTTTGAGAGGCTCATGGCTATTCTAAAGAAATATGTTCATAACCGTTCTCTTCCAGAAGGATGCATCGCCAAGGGATACAGAACAGAGGAGGTCATTGAGTTCTGTGTTGACAATATCCCCGAACTGAAACCGATTGGGCTACCTGAGTCACGCCATGAGGGGAGACTACTTGGAAAGGGCACGTTAGGAAGGAAACAAACAAGGTGTAGCGACTACGATTTATTCATGAAAGCCCATTACACTGTATTGCAGTCGTCAACCATGGTGGCTCCTTACATCGAGGAGCACAAGACTATAATATGCTACCAAAATCCAAGAAAGTCTGACAAGTGGATTACACGCCATCACATAGAAACTTTCGCTGGTTGGTTGCGACAAAAGATCATGGGTAACGAGACAATACATACACAGCTGGCGTATTTTGCAAGGGGACCATCATCCTCATTCTTGACGTTCCAAGGCTATGACATAAATGGGTATACATTTTACACGAGAGCCCAAGACGACAAAAGCACCAACCAAAATAGTGGTGTCTGTATAGATGCCTATGACAACAAAGGGAACAGAGACTCATATTATGGCCAGGTAGAGGAGATCTGGGAACTAGATTATGGACCTTTGAAAATACCACTTTTTCGGTGCAAATGGGTGAAACTTACAAGTGGAGGTGTTACCATAGACCGCTACGGCATGACAACTGTGGATCTCAACAAAATTGGGTATGTAGACGAACCATTCGTGCTCGCCAAGGATGTGCATCAAGTGTTTTATGTGAAGGACATGTCTACCAAACCCAAGACGGGGACTCTACAAACAAACAACTCCGAACTTTATCCAAAACGGCACATAGTTCTCACGGGAAAAAGAAAAATCGTGGGTGTCGAGGACGTCACCGATGAAGATGATTATAATAGGTGTGACGAGGTGTCTCCGTTCAGTGTGGAGGATGACACAAGCATCCTGTTGGCCAATGAAGATGCTCCTTACGCTCGCAACGATCATAACGAAGGCACTCTTGTAAAGAAAACATTTATTGCTGTTCAAGCATAATGTTGTACTTATGTTGAAGCATGATCATGCTATGTAATTCTAATTATGTGGAAGCATTATGGTATGTAATGTTGGCCAAATTTGATTTTGTCTTATGCTTCTTGATAAGTATTTACTAGTTTTGTTAAATTGACTTGTAATATATTACGGTTTATTTTGGATAGTATCATGCCGAGACAGCGTCAGGCAGCTAGACGTGGTGGCTATGTTACTAATATGCCACCTACCATCCCGATTCGAGAGGCTCACGAGCCTGGATGGTCGACAACTCAACAAGTTGATCATGTCCCAATTCCCACACCTCAGCAACTTCGCTACAATATGGTAGGGTTATGATATTCCTCTGCAAGTTGCATTTGAATGTAATCACTATGTCACTGAGAATAGAAATTATTAATAATGCAGATCATTAATCCAATTACATGGCTAAAAGATGCAAACATCGGTCAATCAAGTCCTTTGGTATTAAGAGAAAATGTGACCGAAAATACTGTAGGGTTATGATCTCTGTTAGCATTCAACAAAATGCCACCCGTGACCCAAATCCTGGTGACATGGTTATTATCCACGTTCATTCTGGCGCGTGGCAGCAAGACCATGTGGCCTCGTGTGATGCTGTGAGGCAAGCATTAGCCCAAATAGAAAGTCAAACTGGCCATGTTTTCCCGGACTACAGCTACTTCAAGTTGAAAGCTCTCGAGACGGGTGAGCCAGACGTGACACAGATGCCTAAAAGGATTAGTCCTTCATATGAATCGATTTATGTAAGTTAGTTTTATTTTTAGTTGTGTAATTATATTATAATTTATCTATCTTTATCTGTAACAATATGTTTTATTAATTTTATTGTAGGATGACTACTACTGTGGATTCATGCATGCGTGTTCTGGTCTACGTGCAGTCCTTTATCAAGTCCTTGGAAACTTAGGGTATGCACACACGACGCGAGGGGCTTATCGAGTTAATGGTGGTTTCCAAGCTAATATAACCTTGAGTCATGCCAATGCTGCTGAGATCACAATTTATGGAGAGGTCTTGGATTCACGTTACAAGGCACAGGATAGTGCATACATATATGCACTTGATTATGTC
>CM014271.1:59778768-59818651 GCA_004135705.1 Alloteropsis semialata | reverse complement strand
GCAGTATCATTCTATGGAAGAAGCGTTACGTCAAATTTCGCAGTCAAGGGCCGTCAGCTACTCCACCCAGGGATCCCCCGCAGCCACCGTCACCTTCAAGAAGGGCCGAGGATGACCCAGAGCTGCCACCTCCAAGTAGGGTTGCAATACCGTTTTCGTTTTCTACATTTGCATAATTTGCAATACCGTTTTCGACTGTTTCCGATCGTTTTCATCCCTACCTCCAGGTCAGGATGATGCCGGCTCACACAGGTCTCCTCCTCCACCAGCACGGCATCCCCCAAAGCGCCAAGCTCCGCCCCCACGGCGGACTACTAGCCAGAAGCGCCAAACGATGGACAAAGAGCCTACGACCGAAGAAGAAAGGTTGGCCGCCATAAGGAAGAAAAGAGCCTACGACCAAACTGACGAGGAAACTGCTTTGGTGGTCGCAGCCCAGGTCAAAGAGCATTTCAAACCAGATGAGCCAGAGAAGCCGGTGCCCATAGATCCGACAGCGAAGACATTTTTCACAAAAATGAGCGCGGCGAATCAGAAGAGATTCTTGCCCTCCGACTACGACCGCCAGCTTGCAAAGTCTTATGATAAGCAGAAACAACAAGCCAGCAGTGGATCCTCGGTGAAGAAGGCGGCCACTCCTAAGAAGAAACAAGTCGGTCAGAGCTCGGCTAGGAGGACACAAGGGCAACAGGAATATGACGACAAACAGCTTGCGTTGTTGTGCGATCAAACAGGCCTCTCAGCGGCAGAACTTTTATCGGGCACGGGCGCAATTCCTGTGGCAGCACCTGTGGAAATTTGGAAATTTGAATATGGCAAACCAATGCTGCCCCCAGATTCTTTGAAGTCTCTAACCACTCAAGCATTCCGATTTCATGAGTGGTACATGAAGGCGTCCAAAAAGGGTAGACAGATGCTCAATGTTTTGATAAAAGACCGTGATTACTTCCGTGGGCATAGTCTCTTGATTTTGGATTTCAAGGATGTATATGATTTGTACCGTCAAGATGCCATAGACCTCTCATTGATGAGCTGCTGGGTTGTGTAAGTTTCTTTCACTGATCTATTCTCGCAATACTTGCTTTCTTAATTATAATTTTCAACAATAACAATCTATTCTTGTCATGTAGGATGGAGATCCATACATGCCGTGAAAAATAGTATGATGATGTCGGCTTCATGGATCCATTGATGGTAAATGCCGTAACTGTAGACAGTAACCCACTAGAGACGGTGGACAACATATACATGTACCTGGAGAGACAAAGAAGCAAGACTTACATTCTTTTGCCATACAATTTCCAGTGAGTACTTCTCTCTATGTATGTATAACTTTAAGACTTTGTTCTTAATACTTGTGCATGTATTTATATATATATATACAGCTTCCACTGGATACTGCTTGTGATAATCATAAACACCGGTCAAATTGTTGTCATGGACTCACTGCGAAAACCACAAGAGGATTACCAAGCAGTTTTAGACTTGATTGACATGGCATGGACACGTTTCCGTGCGAAACAAAAAGGAAATTACAAACAAAAACTGGATGTGAGGACGGACTTTCCGGTACGTGGCTGGTGTACCCGCATATCTCGTAAAATCACACTAATATATAGTTGTTACGTCTAACTTTATTCTTCTCCACTATCAGTGTGCCAGACAGGAAGCAGGGACGAATCTATGCGGATACTACGTCTGCCAGTGGATCCATACCTTTGTTTCTCCCAAAAAAGCGACTCAAGAAGAACTCATGGTATGAATTAGATTATTAGTGTATATAGAAATTAGATTATTAGTGTATATGGAAAATAGATTATTAGTGTATATGGAAAATAGATTATTAGTGTATATAGAAATTAGATTATTAGTATGGAAATATTAGTGTATATGTATATTAGATTATTAGTGTATATGAAAATTAGATTATTAGTGTATATTGAAATAAGATTATTAGTGTATATGGAAATTAGGTTATTAGTGTATGTGGAAATTAGATTATTAGTGCATATGGAAATAAGATTATTAGTGTATATGGAAATTAGATTATTAGTGTATATGGACATTAGATTATTAGTGTATATGGAAATATGATTATTAGTGTATATGGAAATATGATTATTAGTGTATATTTATTATGAATATATTTATTATACTTTGTTATTTCATGTATACTTTGTTAATTCATGTAAACTTTGTTAATTCATGTAAACTTTGTTACTTGGTTAGAAATGATTATTAGTTATTGATTATTGTTTAGAAATGATTATTAGTTATTGTTTTGAAATGATTATTAGTTATTGTTTAGAAATGAATGTGTTAGGATATTTTATAATTACATGCAAAATTTAATTATTATATGAATGAATGATTATTAGTTACTTGTTTAGAAATGATTACATGCAAAATTTATTTATTATATGAATGAATGTTGTCATTTGTGATTAATGCAGAGGATGTTTTACCATGAAGTGCTCCCAATGAAACAAAAAGCAAAAGCTATTGCGGATCAACTATTTGGATTCATTATGGACCAAGTTATAAGTCCACTGGGAGAGTACCACCATGACGGAACCGCTATCGCTCAATTGGACTCCCTTTTCGCTCCTTCTTCCAGTTCTGCTCGTGAATTGTAAATAACTTTTAAATGCTCTAACTTTTGTATTGGCCGATCTCAAATGTTTATATGTGAATGTTCGAAAAAAAATGCAATCAAAGTCGGGTCAAAATCAATTGACAATTGCGACGACTTCAATCTTATTGCGTGAAAGATCGTGTACGACATATGACGAGCAGACACGTAGACGCGTAGATTTGTATATAACTAACCCAAATATCAAACATTTAAAAAAATAACCAAAAGAGCCTTTGGTACCGGTTGGTAACACCAACCGGTACCAAAGGCCCTCCCCCGCATGCCTACGCGGGGGGTCCTTTGGTACCGGTTGGTGTTACCAACCGGCCAACCGGTACCAAAGGCTCCCTTTGGTACCGGTTCTGGACCCGGTACCAAAGGCCGCCCCCCTTTAGTCACGGTGTCGCGGTACCGGTTCCAGAACCGGTACCTATGAGGGTTACGAACCGTGACCGATGAGCATCTCTCCAGTAGTGGGTGGTAGGAAGCAAAGTCACCTTACATGCGTGCCCTATATCACCAGAAAGTTCCACCAGCAGTCACCACATTGCTTGATTGTACTAATCATATTGAAGGGGGAATCGAGGTACTTTTTGTTGTATCTGAGTTGGCATGCTTGGGATTATCAAAGGCTCAATTATCATAGGCTGAATTATATGAAACGCAATATACTAAGCACTTCTCATGCATTGCATTATGCATAGGCATTCAATTGTTTCCTTGGATCGTTGTGCCTAGGTGCTAGAGGATTTCATTTTAGGGGATGAAGATGTAGCAATTTTGTATTTTTATGATCCGGCCCATATTTGTGATGAACAAAAATGGGGCACAAGAACTACACATAAGTGGGATAAAATTGAGAATCCAGAGACTATTCGCTTAAATAAGTTTGTTAGATTATTTTGTTCCAATGAGAACAAGTAACTGCTTCGTTCCATCGTGTCAAGAAGATACTAGGCACTGGCCCATGCATTGGCCAAGCTAACTGGAGCTACATGGTGAGGGCGTGGCAAACAATGCAGGGGCAGATGTCAGAGACGTCATCCACAGCACCGCGCCTGGTGGCTAAACCCCATTGGATCAGTAAAGCAACAACCCCTATGTGTGTTTTCTCCTGTGTTCTTACTTCTCGTACAAGAATTGAATACACATAGAGGTTGTATGGACCGGTATCCGATCGCGCTGTGATCTATTACGGAGGGGAGTCCAACCAAACAAAGAGTAATGATAACAGATAGATCTGTAAACTGATTATGACCCAAATTCGTCCTACCAAACCGCTTCATAGATCTTATTAGGCGATTGCCACTTGCATCACTGACTGTATATTTTCATGTGGTACTTATAGGGGTACTTAATAAGTGCTTACGCAATGTTGGTTCGAGTCCTGAGATGTCGTTGTCATTGTTGCTCGTCCCCTCTCGTCACAGCTACTGGGCCTCATTGCTACAACAATAAGCCCAGCTTGTGCGATGGATGGCAAACCATAAATAGGTAGCTTGTCAGCGTGCCGGTGCAGTGACCAAACACTAGAAACTACGGGAGGAGAGGGCCGAGAGAGACTTGGACAGGATAGGTTCCGGGGGAGAGGGATGCACCGTGAATTCAAGACAGAGGCTGCGATGACTGCCTTGCTCTATGTTCTTCAATGGTTCAGTACAGGCCGTCAGATGCAGGTAGGCGCGGACAGAGGCGTTGTAGCAATTTTGTAGAGCCAGACATGTCCTGAGAGTGAACTAGTAGGAGTAAGCAACTTTGAAATTTTGAGATTCGATTTGTGGCCGGAACCATACTCGTACAGTGTGTATGGGAGATATCATTAAATCCTTGCATTGTCAATCATAGTGACTTCAACCCTAATTAATATTTGATCTCTGCTTGGTTGTGATAGGTTTGTAGTGAACGTTGTGATGACTTTGTTGAATGTAGCCATCTAACCAGACCCGTACACTGGCAGGGGCAAGGTGGGCACCTGCACAGGGCCCCAAATATTTGAAGCCCCAAATCCACTAGTTAGATAGCTAATTATGCACTTAATTATAGAACAAAAAGAAAAAAAGCCCTTTGAAATTCATATAGCAGCAAGCAAGTCAGTCAGCTCATATTTATATATAGGCTCCATCTTTTGAGTTTTGATGTAATATTTATTTTCTCACAATCTTAACTTATTTAATGAAGCCTAGAATTCTTCCATTGCTTTTAAAAAAATAGGCCACATTTAAAACTTTTAGGGCCTCAATATGTATTTCGCCAGGGGTGGACCCGGCGCAAAAGTTGAGTGAGGGCACATCTCAAAAATAGCTGAATTATTGAAGTTTTTACATGGTATTTTTTGTTAATTAGCTTGGTTTTAAAAATTTGAGTCCCTCGCTCACATGAACGTGCGTCCGCCCTGTATTTCGCACCGGGGCCTCCAATTTATAGATATAGCCCTGCATCTAACTCAACGATTTGATCTTGGCGCACCCGCCACTGAAGGCACATATTTTGTGTCAGTTTGATCGAGCTTCAACCACTAGCTACCATGCCATGTTAAAATGGTGCAGGCAGCCAACGAAAATGCGGTGCTGCCCAATAACGAACGGACAACCTGAGCTTCTGTGTACTAGTACAGTGGGACTTGAAGCGGCTGTTCAGTAGCACCCCTCTTTCTTTAATCTTTGGACAGATAAGGTAGGTGTTGCTCGGAGAAATATGAGTTACTGGTGACTGGGTTGGTTGGTGGGAGAACTAAAGCTAGAGATTGGGTCACTCCGTGCAGCTGCACTTTGCCTATAAAATATCTACCTTCTTCTCACAGTCCTGTGACCAAAGATAATGGAGATGAAAGACAAGGGACACGAGAGAATGCGGCACGAGTGCTATCAATAGGCAGTGGCATTGCTTGTAGTTGATCCAGAGGGAGCATACTAAGAGAAACGGCTGAAGTCTCCTTCAATATATAGTGAAATTCACTGGTTGCTATACAAATTTTCGAGTGGCAGGGGAGGCCATGGCCATCTCTGGCCACAACTAAGCTCACCATCCACCCTGAATGGTGGGTTGTGTTTGTAGGGATCAGAGTGGGATGCAATGGGAATTGTGGGGACAACACAGAAGCAAACACCAAGCACGACATGAACTCCTATCTATGATCCATCCAGTGGTGGCAGCACTAGCGGGTACCAGTGGCCAGAGGAAATGTAACCTAATGCGTGCCGTATCACTGGGAAGCTCAACCAGCTTGTCCATTGTAGCTTGATTGTACCAATCACGTGCTGAAAGGAATTGAAGTGCTATTTACTGTAACTGTTTTTGTGTTTTTTGTTTATTTCTTTGTTTCTTGATGCTTTTGGACCGTTTGGTGGACCGTCCGATGCTTTCTTTAATATATTAATTAACTAGTAGCGCATTGTAGCTTGATTGTACCAATCACGTGCTGAAAGGAATTGAAGTGCTATTTACTGTAACTGTTTTTGTGTTTTTTGTTTATTTCTTTGTTTCTTGATGCTTTTGGACCGTTTGGTGGACCGTCCGATGCTTTCTTTAATATATTAATTAACTAGTAGCGGACACTCCTCCTGTTTCATAAAAAAACGCTATTGTGCTTTAGTCTCAGCATGCCACGCAAGGATAGCTTCTCACACTATTGAGACAAGTGATGAAAGACACATAAGGTTAAAACAGAGTAGGCAAAAGATTTTTTTAAGAAAAGCAATGTATTTAAAAAAAAATCAGCTTTCGTCGACCTGAGTAATGCATGGCACCTGCTAGTGCCCTTATTTTAGGCATCTAAACTATGCTGCATCTCCACATGGCCAATCACTCATGTGGTGTCTACTCGAGTGCCCCGTAATTTTCTTTCTCGTTACTTCTGGATAACTATGTTTCTGTTGAATTGGAACAAGAATAGTTATGCTTGGGATGGGCCGGCTGGTGTGTTGGTGAACTTAGTCGTTCGCTTGGTATCAGTAGCAGCTCCACTGATCCAAGCTATAAATATCCAGATTCACTACCAGAAAGACGACCTTCCATCCCCTAAGGCCTCGTTCGGTTAGGCCGGAACGGCCTGGAATGAGGCCCGTTCCGGGTGGATCGGAGTGGGCTGTTTTCATTCCAGGCCTGCACCGGAATCACTGTTCGTTTAGGCCTGGCCCGGAATAGAAACAGGCCCGGAATGGCCTTTCCCCTCCCTGTCAGGCCCGGAACGAAGCCCCGTGTCTTCTCCTCCGGAACGCTTCCTGGTCGTGGCGGCGCAAATGCGAGGCCGCACCGCCGCAGAACTGCCGAAGCGCGAGGCGACGACGCGGTGGCGCGAGGTCACATCCTGACGGCGAGCAGCTCCACTCCCGCGTCCACCATCTCCGCCAGATTCTCACCAGTAAGGCGCCTTCCCCTATCTTCCTTCCCCTCTCCCGTTCTTTCCTCTCTTCGGCGGCCGGCATGGGAGAAGAGCTTGAGTGCGACCTCGGCGTCGCCGTCTCGATCTGCTGCAGCTCCACCTTCCCGCGCCCCATGGCCTAGCCTTCTTGGTTCTTGATCTCCTCCCCTTCCAGATCTCAGCTCGATTCTTGAGGTTGTGCAGGAAGCTTGCAGATCCAAGTCTTCAGTAGGGTACTGCTGCTATACTGCAGTGCAAATCCCCTTGTGCGAATTTTTTGTGAGAATTTCAGTAGGGTTCTTGTGCGAATTTCAGTCTATACTTCAGTATGTTTTCTTAAATGAAAACATAAGACGGCTATAAGATTTAACTAGCTGAGTATCCTTTTTTCCCCTTGTTCTTAGAATAGTCAGAATGTGTCTTTGTCGGAGTGATTTGGCCAATTAATCCGAGTATGATGTGTTTATTCTAAAGGACCTCATCTCCGACATATAGAAGCTGACATGGTGAAGGAAAATGAAAGATGCTGGGCCGTTCAACTAATACTGATAGTAACCTTATCTCTTGTTTTTAGACTTACTCTTGAAGGTGTAGACACAAAGTATTGGCTGTGCCGGAATAGTTTGAACAATGTTGTCTAGTATCCGCATAAGAAAATTAATATAGCCATTCGGTTTGTAAGATCAACAAATTTGTATGGATGATTGGATGCCTTATGTATATCACAAGTCTTAAAAATTTCTGCTTCTATGCTAATCCCTTGTTGAAATTCCATGTGGAAGCTGTCTGGTGTTTACTAGCATTACGACAGGAAGTGCCACATCAACCGTGAATCGACAATTTAGTGTGGGCTTACTACGAGTTAACATCACACAGCTATGGTCTGATGTGTTTGCTTCTCTGCAACATAGTGTCCTCTGTTGATAGATCATTGGTATATCCTTTGCTTGCATCACTAAAATAAGTCTTGCGGATAGACTTGTTCACGGGCTGCTGATGGAAGCAGGCTGGTCCTCCATTTGAGCTGGAAACCATAGTATTATCTGCAACATAGTATTCTTGATTAGGTTGTAGACCCACATTATTTTTGTTCAGAAAGAGCACAAAACTTAACCTGTCTAGCATATGTTTCCAGTTTTTGCCACTTTCCCTGCAGTAGGAAGTAGATATAAATATATGCACTGACCTTCCAGCCTAGAATCATTTTCTGTGATGTCGTTTTAGGCACATTCACAGTACTTGAAAACTTGTTACTGTGATGCATTAAAATTTTGTTGTTTCAGGCAACATATTTTTCTTGAAGTATTAGTTCATGTTTTTCCTTTTGTTAAGAACAAGGTAAACCATTCTAGTTTTCTATGTTAGGTGCACCTAGTTAATCTGAACTCTGAAAGTCTGAATGATGATGTCCTTCAGGATCCTGAGGGCAAAGGTGCCACTCTTCTGGGGGATCACTGCTGATGGTTGTCGCCTTCTCTGATGTCACCTCCCAAGTCTAGGCATGAGAGATTTTGTCTTTATTTTTGTACTTAATTCTCGTTGGAGCGAAGCTACTATAATATGTTTCATAAACTCTTTAACTTGTATGGTGCCACTTTTTTTTACTTGCTCTTACATTCAGTTTGCTGTGCTGCTTATATGGTGCCATGAGTAATCTGCGCATACTGCTTATATGGTGTTTCATGAACTCTTTAACTTGAATATGCAAACCTTTTCCACACAATTACAGACTGCTACAGTGCATATGTTAGTTCCAGAGTGACAGATTTACGAAACCATCCTATGTTGTTTTCGTGGGTGGGCATTCTTGATCTTTAGTTTGGTTGTGCGTTTATAACATGGCAAGGTCATCATCCTGTTTTTTCCTCACTTGTTGGTGTGCCATGTCTGCTTCTCAATCAGAAGCAGTCCTGGATTTGCTAGCCCGATCTATCAGCTCCTATGTTTTATATTTGTGGCAAATAGCACTCTTGCTATAGTTTTGGCAGCTAGTGCAATCGACCCTGATGCCTCATCCAAAGCTTTTGCCTGTCATAACGGCTTCTATGTCTACCAATCTCCCAGATTGTATCATTATCCATCATGTGATTTTCTTTCAGAATTAGCATGCATACCTTAACGTGATACTCTATTGATAGATAGCAGCCAACTTATTTGTCTATACAAAGATTTTTCTCGGTTTTCCCTCTCTGTATATTCTTATCGAATGTCAGATGTTTTCCTATCAACTTTTGTCTCTTATTCCTAATTTTTAACCGCTTCGCACCGAATACATAGTTACTAATTGTCTTGTTCCTTTCCAAAAACAGGTGCTGTATTGCATTGCGGGACTGGATGTTGATGTGCAGAGGAAGAGAGGGCTTGCGACAACATCATTATTCATCTTCTTCGAATAAAACCTTTCGCTCCTCTGCCATTACTGTAGTTTCAGTTAGCATCTTTCTTTCCATCGGTTTGTCTTCTGCAAGAGTGAAAAGGCATGTATTTATTCAAAAACTTTACTGTTCTTATCTGGAAGATTTATGTACCATAAGCCTAGCTCCTGTCCAGACAGTAACTTATGAACTTATGGTGCAACTCTGGTGCAAGAGAATTGAACTTATGAACTGTTACTTTTGCCTTTTTTTAGTGGAACCAACTAGACAGTAACTTATCACCATTTAGAGTGTTGTGCAATACTATGATTTTCTACTACTGCATTTTGACCTGATTTAGTTCCTGTCTAGCCGAACAGACTCTTTGGAACACCTGTTTTCATTCCTGGCCTAGAAACAGCTAAGTACCAGGAACCAGTGATAGGCCAGGATCCACTCGATCCTGCCGTGGCTTGGATCCTGGCCTATTTTGGATCCTGGCATGCCGAACGAGGCCTAAATTGGCTCACACATGGGGTTGTAATTATTTTCTTGTGTTCTGTTTAATCTTGGATAGCTGAGGTCAATTATTTCTAGTTGGTCTGGTGGGTGAAATGAAGACACTCGGTCACTCCGACTCTGGGTGACTGCATCTTTCCATCAAATAATAAGTAGCTCCTCACTGTGCCGCCACAAACAATTGAAAGTGCGATAGTTGCACGCGAGCAGTAGAAGTACATATATAGTGATGCATGCGCTGTGGGTGGCTCATATGTTCATGGGAGTGAGATGCAACAGGAATATGGGACCAACAGAGTGATGCTCATTTAGCTCCATTTGGTTTAAGTAAACATGAGGAGGACCAACTTAAAGCTATACAAAGGTTTTTTATATCAGCTTATGAACCACACATTGTGGCGAAACCATTCCAATAGGCTCTCTGAACCATGGATTTCCTCCAGGGGCGGCTTCAGGTTTAGCCACAAGAAACTTCACGTTTGTTATGTCATGCTGGCTGACCTCATAGGGGACCAAGAGCCATAGCCTCACTCATGCTATATGTAAACTCTCTGTGTGCCCATGTGATGTGTACTTGAAATCTTAAATTAATTAGTCAGGAGGCTAGAATTTGGCTGGTTCCATTGCAAGAATTTTACTATTACTAATGTAAGGATCTTTTTTCGAACTTCCATATAAGAAAATTCTTGCGAGGCGCTAGAAAAAAATCATAAAAGAATTTTTAAAAAACAGAAACATCTGCCCTGCTTTAACTTGTACAATCTAAATATCGTAAATTATAATAACCATCAAATCTATTATTTTCTTCTGATCCTATATGTAGTAGGAAACTATATTGGTACATGCCTGCAGATGCATGTGTGAATTTGCGAAACTGCAGATAATAAGTCGCTTCTACTGAGATCTCATACAGCAGAAGGCCTCTACTAATCACCGGATCGTATACAGTCATGTGTACAGGGTACTCCAACACTTGTGAAGTGGAGAGTGTTCCAAGCCACTGGGCACTGGCGCTGGTTCAACAACTAGGCACCACCATGCACCATGGCACTCTAGCATTATTTGGAAGCCAGTACCAACACAAAGGGCCTGTTTAGTTTGGAAAGAAAGTTTGCGAAAGAAAGTTTGCGAAAGAAAGTTTCCAATTCTAAATCGAAGATTAGGAGGACTAAACATGATCTAATTATAAAACTAAATACACGAATGGACGGAAAATCGCGAGACGAATCTATTAAGCCTAATTAATCTGTCATTAGAGATTATTTACTGTAGCACGACATTGTCTAATCATGGCCTAATTAGGCTCATTAGATTCGTCTCGCAAAGTTACCGGGGGTTATGGAATGTGTTTTGTCATTAACACACGTTTAATACTCTATGCATGTAAGATTCCCTTTGATGAATAGTGAAGTTTCAAAGTTTCAAAAGTTTCGTGGTGATGCCCGAAGTACAGGCATTCCATTAGAAAACGCCAGCCAATGTCTTTACATTCAATGCCATGCAGTCATGTCGGCTTCCTGTGCCCCCCGACTATATGGTCTCGTGCCATAGATGAGGTACCCTTGTTAAACCCAGTGAGACGAGCTAGCTCAAGTACTTGCTACAAGCATGCATTGTATTCTGCAGTGCCTAGCCGAGAATAGAATGGGGAGCGGAGAATCGAAGAGGATTCATGTTCCTAGGGAATGTGAAGCAGCAGGAATTACCATAGCTCTAGGTAGTTGAGGTTAACTTGCAGGACGATGATCCAAGCCTGAATCGAACTTGGTGGCACAACCAGTCGCATGATTCAGCTAGCGAGCGATGCATTTTCTCCGATATATTACAGATAAGAAGGAAAAGAGTAGCATCAATCGGCTGCACTCGATGGGCTTTCCACAAGCGTTCAAGTTCAGCTCATCTTGGATCATTGCGCAGGGTTTAGGATTTAGGGAAAGTTGGTTGTAGATGAAGTTGTAGCATTTTGTATTCTTGTGACGATCCTGCCGTATTTGTGATCTTGTTGCCACGCCGAGAATGGGATAAGAAAATATCGAATTCCATTGGTGGGCATGTTGTTCATGGAAAGTGGGATGCAATGGGAATTCGGGGGTTTGCGGTTTGCCTCTTAAAGAAACCTAGATAATCGTATGATTTTTGGTGGGAAAAAACTTTCATATGATCGATCAACACAATCAGGATAACCCTTGTATAAAAGACAAGGCTAAAAGATATAACCAGCAAGAATTCAATGCAATAACAAATAACCAGCAAAAGTTCCACTGCATAATCACGACAGAGCAACTGAACCGAGATTGACCTCGTCAAGCAGAATAATCAAGACATGCACTATGGCAGGTATAAGCATGCAGCTCAAACCAATATTCCTCAAGTAACAGTAATAGCAAAGTTAGTTTAATGGAAAATCAAGTCTTCCCTAGTACAAGGACAGTGCCCCCACATATAGGCACCAAGGCCCTTGACTTCGACCTGAATTCGATCCACTCAACCAAAGATCAACTCGATCAAAATATGCAAGCCAAGCTAAAAACCCTGAACAGTTCAGAAGACATAGGTGCATATGCAGGCAGCCTGAGTCTGAAGTCTGGACAGACTCATGTAATTAGAAGACCAACACTGCTTGAACAGGAATATGAGTGGGCAACACCATGGGACGGATCCTCGTCAGTGTGTTGAACGCCCCCCTGGTACTGGTAGTTGGCCGGACACACAGAAGACACGGAATGCGCAGAATCTTCAAATCCGTTCTTTCCTAGCCCCTTCAATTCTCTCACTTCCCTTCAGCTGGACATCAATGCTACGTCTGCACCTATGTCAACTAATTATATATATATGGTGGGCCGTGGGCGTGCCCCAGCTTGTATGATATATGAGTGACGAGCTAATTGATTCACTAGATCTCCCTCTCACTCCCTATCAGCTCGGATTCGGCTGTGCAGACGATAATGAGAGAGCAGGAGAGGGCCGAGAAAGACTTGGACAGGACGGCACGGGATTTCTGTGGAGTGAGATGCACCATGAATTTAGGATAGAGGTTACAATGAAAGGCTTGCTCGGTGTCCTTGATTGGTGCATTAAGAAAAGGCCGCCGCTGTGGGCTGCAGGAAAGCTCGTTTGGTTACCATCTATCACTACCGGAAATCGGTAGTTTGCCACGTGCCAGGGGCACACGGCAAAGCCCAGAATACCCACGGCGAAGGGTTTGCCGTGTGCGGCCACAGCAAAGCGCGCACCGGCGCACGGCAGCCAGACGTGACAGCAAAACTGACTTTGCCGTGCCCTTTTGTCAAAAAATTTTATTCCAATGTGGGAAGACCCTCAATCGTCACAGGTCGCAAGTCGCGTCATTTTTCACGGTAACTTCTTCTACCACTACACCACACTCTCACCTGTGTCTAGATTCCGTTTCGATTCCTACCATATTATACTAAACTGAGTGTAAATTGCTTGTTTGAGACCCTAAATGAATTCAAATTAAAAAGTTGTGAACTACAAAGTTTCATAATTTTTTGAAATCTACAATTTGCATTATGGTAGTTTCTCCATCCGAGGTCGTTTACAAAATTTGAATTTCAAATTTGAGAAAATTCAAACTTAATTTTTGTTGACAAGATGATTTCAAATAAAAAAGTTGTCAACTACAAAGTTTCATAACTTATTGTGATCTACAACTCTCATTTTGGCTGCTTCTCCATCTGAGGTCTTTTGAAAAAACTCAAATTTCAAATTTGAGGACTGCAAAGATGCTTTTCATTGGCAAAATTAATTCAAATTAAAAAGAGTTCAACTACGAAGTTGTATAACTCCTGAAGATCTACAACTTCTATGTATGTCATTAGTTCGTCTGACATAGTGGTAGTAACATTGTTTATATATCTTATATATCTGTCTTCTAGTTTCAGGAAACTATATGAGAGAGATAGATTTTGTGAACAATGTTACTATTGTTTTCTCGAATGAAGAAATGACCAAACTAAAAGTTGTACATCTTAAGAAGTTATACTTTGTAGTTCAAAACTTTTTAATTTGAATTGATTTACTACTTCAAAATGTGCTTTTAATTATGGCTTTGCCGTGTGCCACAAAAATGCACAGCAAAGTGCCTTTTTGCCGTGTGCCAAAAAATACACATGGCTGCCTAGAAAATGCACACGGCAAAGTATGGATTTGTTGTGTGCCAAAAAAACACACGGCAATGTATGGCTTTGCCGTGTGCCAAAAAATGCACACACGACAAAGAGCCTCTTTGCGTGTGCCCGAAAAATTGCACACGGCGAAGTTTTGGGCACACGGCAAACTTCAAATTTCCGGCAGTGTATGTTACGCGGGTTGGACAGGCTGGGCCATGTTGTTTGGTTCGCTCCATTGTGGACAGGCCTCCAGTAGTGGTACAAAACACGGCATAAGTAACAACATATGCATTTTTTTGATCTACTTCCTTTTACTACGTTAGCAACAAAACGCTGCATAAGTAACAAAACAATAGCAGTTTCAAAGGCAAGTCTAAGGAATTCTCTTCATTTAAGCCAAATGCCTAGGCTCAGATTTTGCCAGAAACAAGAGCTCACAAATCCTTAGCAACGAAACCCAAATGTAGGCTTTTGTAGCAGTTTTGTGCAGGCAGACACCTGTCGTGGTAGTGAAATTGTAACAGTATGCAGTTTTGTATTTTTGTGATCCAATTTGTGGCCGGATCGATCAGATCAATAGTCATGTAGTGGGTAGGGAATATTTATGAATGTTTGCCATCCAACTCAGTGATGTTGATCTTGGCGCACCCTACCATGAAAAAGCACATATTTTGTGGCTGCGTGATGCAGCTTCAACCACATGCGTGCTGTCCCATCACTAGCTAATGACCTCGACGAGATTCTTTGTACTAGTAGTTGAAGTGGTTGTTAGCTAAGGTAGGTGTTGCTCGGAGAATGATGAGTTACTGGTGGCCGGACTGGTTGGTGAACGGTGCAGCTGCACCTTGCCTATAAATAGCTATCTTCTTCTCACATCACAAATGGGAGATGGAAAACAGGGAACACAAGAGAATACCGACTGTCTGCTATCAGTAGGCAATGCCAGCAGACTGTAGACAGATCTTAAAGGGGGACAAGCTAAGAAAAGGAGCTCAAATCTCATCCAATACACAGTTCTAATTAAAGAAACTTCATAATAGGGGCCGTGCCCACCTATGGCCACAACTAAGCTTCTCCATTCCTGTCGGTGGTTCGTGTTCCTAGGATCGGATTGGGATGCAAGGGGAATTATGGGTGTTGATGATCAAAATTGGCACGTGTTGACGATCAAAATTGGCACGACAGAAGTTTGCTTGCAATCTGGGCAAACCGGTGATACCGGTATAGAAACCGGTAGGACAGGATTTTGTAACATTGTCAAATTAGCATTTTGACTGCACCATTGCGTAGCTTGCATCGAGACGATCAAAATGCATACATAGAAAGTCCGATTTGGAATTCAGATCAGAGAGTTATGAGCTCGGATAAATCTTCACTTGGACAAAATCGGTGGTACCGGTTTTAGGCAGAGTCTTAGTAGATTTGGAGATCCATATGGATTACGACTTGTAAAAGGATTTCCTTGCGAGGCAAGACCTCCCCACCCTATAAATATAAAGAGCCACGGCCGATTGAGGGTTTATCCAATCGATCAAACATAAGTATCTTTACTTTTTATCCCTTCTAAACCCTAACTTTTCCAACCCCTTCTGCTGTTCGTGCTTCGTCTCTACGACATTTGACGGTGTTCTGAGTGGCCTGCCGATCTCAAAACAACCGTAGGCGCGCCAGCCCTGACGGGGTCCCTCTCGGGCCGGCGTTTGTAGGTCTACGCAGCAAACCATAGAATCCGGTGGTACCGGATTCCCAAACCGGGGGTACCGGTTTTTCCAGGGCAGCTGCAAGTGATCGATCCGTTGCAGATCCGCGTGAGCTAGCGCACATTTCGGTGTATTGACCAGAAAAAGCAAAAACACATTTTTGGCGACTCCGCTGGGGAAGAGATCTTGGTTGCATTAACCGATCTACCTAACCCTAGCCAGATGGACGACTTCATGATACCTTCCGTTGAAGAACTCAGCGAGGAGGAGCGTCAGAAGTTTGAAGCAGCCCAAGAATTCTTCAAGGAACAATTCATGATGGGACTGAAAAAAGATCGCCAGGGCACATTATCAAGAGCACAAGAATTTGTGATGCCCGCATTCAAGATTGATAATCGGAAGGTTGAGGTAATACCCACTGTAAACAATTCACCGTCCACCCCGATTGATCAACTTGCACCTACCTTTGATTCTATAGATAGGAAAAGAATGAATCTTTTATCTAGATTATCAAAAAGGTTGGATCAATTAGAAAAAGAGGATTGTGTTAGTAATTCTATTTCTTATGATATTCTTTATATTGAGCAACATGAGAAAATTTAGACTAGTTCATCGGTTGTACTAGAGGAATTTCCTAAAGATTTACAATATGACAAACCGATAAACTTTTCTCCAGAGCAAACAGTGCCAAGACCAACGCAATTGCCGAATACGGCAAAAGTGGTACTACCGGTTCCTTAAACCGGTACCACCGGTTTTTTGGTGACATCTTCTGGACAGTCTAAAACAATGCATTGTGTCTCTTTGAATTATATGCCTCAGTTACTCAGTCGGTGCCATATGTTGCTACAATGCATCAAGAATTAAAATTGATAGATTTAGCATCGGTTAGGCAACAAGAGAATGAATCCGTTGTTGAATATATTAGGAAATTCAAAGAAACAAGAAACCGTTGTTATGATATGTCAATTTCTGATAAAGATCTTGCTGATATTGCTTTCGATGGATTAAGATCTATTATTAAAGAAAAACTTGAAGGCTTTGATTTTCTTTCGATCAATCAAGTCCTAGTACAGGCATTAGGCATAGAATTACGAATCAACAAAGATGCTTTTAGAACTCATAAGTCTAGTTTACATGTGAAAAATAATAGTTTAGACGATGAGAGAAAAAGTGATTATGTTGCAGAATTAGTTTGGCCTTCAGGAGATAAAGCATATATATGTCCATCTCTTAAGCTGATTCCTAAGGATCGGCAAGAACAAATACGATTTAGTTTTGATGTTTCTAAATGTGATCGTATATTTGATGAATTGTTAAAACATGGAAACATTAAGATGTCTCACACTATACCTCCATCTGAAGAATTGAAAGGGTGTGCATATTGTAAATTTCATAATTCTTTTTTGCTTGCTACTGTTGATTGCAATATTTTCCGTAGGCAGGTGCAATCGGCCATAAATCAAGGACGATTGAATTATCCTGATATGCCAACGGATAAAGTTTCTCTTTCTGTCAACGCCGTTGATGTACAGCAACCCAAGGTATTGATTCAGCCACATCAAGCTGAAACAACCAAGGGAAAAATGTCATCATCGGTGAGGAGAAGTTTAAAAATTTAAAAGACAAACAGATGATCAGAGAAGTAGTGTCTGAGAAAACTCCTGATGGTAGAGAGATTTTCAAGATCATCTTAAGAACTTCTGGACTCGGGGTGCAAGTATCTTCGCAAAAACCGTTTGAGTCTGCTATGCAGGCAAAACCGGTACCATCGGTTTCAGAATCCGGTACTACTGGTTTTGGACAGCACAATTCCAAAGCGGTTAAACAAGGCACCTCGAGATTGGAATTTCAAAATTGGACTTGGAAAAAGATCAGGGGAGATATGAAAAGGAAAAAATTAACCTTTGATCAGCTATTATCCAAGTATGAAAATCAAAAGGCCGTTACTAGTGATCGGCCGGTAAAAAAGAGAATATGGTCACCTATGCGTCATGGGAAATATACTTCATTTTAGAAGGGAGTGTTGGCGATTCTTAATGACAACTTATTACTGCCAACAAAGATATAAAATATGATAAAACAAATAGACATAGGGTTGATTACTAATGAATTCTATGAGTTTTGGTGCATATGTGCTTACAGGAATAAAGTGGCAAAAGAAGAGCTAAAGTGGGCCCAGGGCCAGGTCGCCCGACCTGGGTCCAATCCCAGTGAGGTCCATTTTCAGCCCAACAGCAACAAGCACACTCAGGAGTGATCAGGCACGTTGAAATCAAGACGGTGAAAATGAAGAGTTGGGATTGGGCCACGTGGCAAGCACATGGATTCATGGGCCCACATTCCTAACTTAACCGACGCATCCTTGCCATTACCCACTGGAAACCGACTAAAGGACCCACTGGCAAGAGACACTGACGAAGTGGGGCCGAGGGGCCACAGCCTTGGGTCGGCCGACCTAGCCAGGTCGGCCGACGGAGCCGCGCGCCCAATTCGCCACCGCCTTCACCAGTAACTGTAAACCGTCACCAGGAGTTCATCTGTGCCGTGGAACATCAAAGACGGTGAATCAGATGGTCGACCGATCCCCCTTAGTCAGCCGACCTGGGCCCACCTCCAGACCGCCTCAACCGCTGCGAACCGACTCTTAACCGCCTCTCCAAGCTATAAGTAGCTGAACTCGGGGCAGGGCTAATCATCGTCGAGCAGAAGTGAAGATCCAAGGCGAAACCCTCCTCATATCCAGAGTAGAAATAGGGAGAGAGTGAGGGAGAGTCTGAAGGAGTCCCGGCCTGTCGGCGACCTTCCACCTGTACCTCGACGGATGCGAGCTACTTAGTAAGTATCCGATATTCAACTAGTAATTAAGTCTGAGTTATAGATAAGTTAAGTCTCTATTGTGCTTGTGGATTCGTTGCTTTATTTATAAAGTATTCTAATCTTTGATCAAGATTAGGATAGTTGATATTATCTTAGGCGTGGTGCTTAGGTGTATATCTGCCCTCGTTTGCCTCGTAGCCCCACGGTTTAGTAGAGGTAGGCGGCAGGTGGTGACAGCCCTGTCCGTCCTTTGTAATCCTCCACGTACGGGTACGGCGTAGAGCTGTTGGCCGGCAATTTCCTAGAGGCCTAGGATACCCCGGTGCCTAAAGCAAGCATAGGAGAATTATCTTAACTATAATCAGAGCCTTAGTGCTAAGTTATCCTCTCTACCCAGCCTTTATATACACTCGATCGATCCGGCTCAGCTTTAGTGATTAGATATACTTTTACGTTCCCTGTGGATTCGATACCTGGTTTACTCACGGGTGAAAGCTACTTCGACAGCCGTGCGCTTGCGGATTTTCTGTTTGCCACCGCTGGTGTCAACAAGCTTTCTGGCGCCGTTGCCGGGGACGGTAGCAGTTATCTAAGATCTAAGGTTGCCCGTATATCTTTTATTTTATATTTCTTTTCTATTTCTTTTTTATCAACCATGAATTCAACCCAAATTCATGAGTTCTCTGCTCCAAAGGGCGAATTATTGGAGCCGCACCCCTCGTCAAATCCTATTTTAACCGATAGCTATGAACTTCGCCCTGCCTTCATAGCTATGGTCCAGGACATATCCTTCTCCGGAGGTGATGGTGAAAACCCATACCGTCACTTGCACGAATTCGAGTTGCTTTGCTCGTGTCTGGTCATATCAGGCATGACGCAGGCAACGATTAGATGGAAGCTCTTCCCGTTCTCTCTCGAAGAGAAAGCGAGGAAGTGGTACGATCACACCGTTGCGCTAACGAACGGTGAATGGGAAAAGTTACAGGACAAGTTTTGTCTTGAATACTTTCCTGTTCACCGGATCTGTGCACTTCGGAAGGAGATCATCAATTTCCAGCAACGAGAGAAGGAAACGATCGCTAAAGCATGGGACCGATTCCAGGACTCATGTCTAACCGGAACAGATCTAGGCTTCCCAGACTACATGCTCATGCAGCATTTTTGGTCTGGGTTGAATAGTGAAGATGCCCGGTACATAGACATAGCAGCCGGAGGTTCATTCCTACACATAACCCCAGCCAGAGCAAAAGAAATCCTAGCGGCCATCCTAGAAAACTCTCCTGCGGACGCGACCGAGACTGAGCAAGAAGACTCACAGATAGAACCTATCGTCTTGCCCAGTCCAATTCCTGAGACTCCATCCGTTGAGGAAGAGGAAACTCAACCTCTCAGATTACCATTTGAGTTCGAGGAAGATCTTTTTGAAGACTTTGGGAATACCCTACTCAATACAGAAAAAGCCTACGGTAAAGACCCCCTCTATCTATATGGAGAAAGAAATTCTGAACGAAACCGTGAGGGAGCTGATCGCCATCCTAAACACGGAATGGTCAAACGAATCTGAGACTTCTTCCGAATTTATTCGGATTAACTCACCTTCGCAGACCATTCGAGGTTTCATAAGCAAGGTGGCCATAGACATTCTGTATAACCCGACCGTTGGGGCAAACATCATGTCCAGTTCTTTCGCCTACATCCTTGGACGACCTAAAAAGATGGCCCCAACGTCAAGACTTCTAAGAACACCCTCAGGTCGTATTCTCAAGAGTCTCGGCCTAGTACGAGATTTTCCCCTCTCTCACCACGGGATTGAGATGCCTCTAGACTTTTATGTCTTTGAGACATCAGATTTCGACCTCCTTATAGGACATCCTATCGAGGGCCTGCTTCAGGATGTAACCTCGGAAGGAAACCTCCTAGCTAAAGTAGGAAGGAATCTTCTCACTATACCATTAGCTAGGGTTAAGAACTCCATAGTTGAACCTTTGACAGAACCTAACCCGGCTGAGGAAGTGAAATCCCTACAACATAGTGATCCATTTGAGTCATTCCTCGAAGAGAATGTTCACAATTTTATAGAGGAAGAGGATGACGCTTCTGAGCCACTTGAAACCGAGAAGCCACCTAAGACACACGTAGAGCTAAAACCCTTGCCTGCTGGCCTTCGCTATGTCTTCTTAAATGAAGACCGGGACACCCCCGTCATCATTAGTGACAAGCTATCACAGGACGAGAGTGATAGACTAATAAAGGTGCTTGAGAAACACCGCTCGGCGTTCGGATACTCCCTCAAGGACTTGAAGGGAGTAAGCCCTGCACTCTGTACCCATCGCATTCCCATAGACCCAGCTTCTACACCTTCTAGGGAGCCTCAGCGTAGGCTAAATAATGCAATGAGGGAAGTCGTAAAGAAGGAAGTTTTGAAACTTCTACACGCCGGGATCATCTATCCCGTCCCTCATAGTGAATGGGTCAGCCCTGTCCAAGTAGTGCCCAAGAAGGGAGGTATGACCGTCGTAAGTAACGAGAAAAATGAGCTGATTCCTCAGCGTACCGTTACTGGGTGGCGGATGTGTATTGACTACCGCCGACTTAACAAGGCAACAAAGAAGGATCACTTCCCGCTCCCTTTCATCGATGAGATGTTGGAGAGACTCGCAAACCACTTCTTCTTCTGTTTTCTTGACGGGTATTCCGGCTATCACCAGATTCCCATCCACCCCGATGATCAAGAAAAAACCACCTTCACTTGCCCCTATGGAACGTATGCATATCGTAGGATGTCGTTTGGATCATGCAATGCGCCAGCATCGTTCCAAAGGTGCATGATGTCTATTTTCTCAGACATGATTGAAGAAATCATGGAAGTTTTCATGGATGATTTTTCAGTCTATGGAAAGACTTTCGATCATTGTCTGCAGAACTTAGACAAAGTACTACAAAGATGCCGAGACAAGGACCTGGTGCTAAACTGGGAAAAGTGCCATTTCATGGTCCGAGAGGGAATAGTGTTGGGACACTTAGTGTCCGAACGGGGAATAGAGGTGGATAGAGCAAAAATAGAAGTCATAGAAAAGCTTTCACCTCCCACCAATGTTAAAGGGATCCGCAGCTTCTTAGGTCATGCGGGGTTTTACCGGCGCTTTATCAGAGATTTTTCTCGGATAGCCAGGCCCCTCACTAGCCTTTTAGCCAAGGACGTGCCCTTTGATTTCGATGATGAGTGTTTACATGCTTTCACCATTTTAAAGAATGCTCTCATCTCAGCACCAGTCATTCAACCCCCTGACTGGACGCTACCCTTTGAGATTATGTGTGATGCCAATGATTATGCTGTTGGTGCTGTCCTTGGACAGACCAAAAATAAGAATCATCATGCTATCTCATATGCTAGTAAAACTTTGACAGGAGCTCAACTTAACTATGCTACCACTGAAAAAGAGCTCTTGGCAGTAGTTTTTGCTATAGACAAATTTAGATCTTACTTGGTAGGAGCTAAGGTGATTGTCTACACCGATCACGCTGCTTTGAAATATCTGCTTACCAAGAAAGATGCTAAACCTCACCTTATCCGCTGGATTCTCTTACTCCAAGAATTTGATTTAGAAATTAAAGATAAAAAAGGAGTAGAGAATTCAGTAGCAGATCATTTGTCGCGTATGCAGTTTACTGACATGCAGGATCTACCGATAAATGATTTCCTACGTGACGACACCCTACTCAAGGTGACCGCCTCCGACCCCTGGTATGCAAATATTGTGAACTTTATGGTTACAGGATATGTACCGCCAGGGGAGAAGAAGAGAAGGCTGATCTACGAGAGTAGACTCCATCTATGGGACGAACCATACCTGTACAGGGTATGTTCAGATGGCATGCTCAGGCGATGTGTACCAACAAATGAAGCAAGGAAGATCCTTGAGCAGTGCCATGCAGCCCCATATGGAGGTCACTACGGGGCGTTCCGGACAAGGTCAAAGATCTGGCAGAGTGGATTCTACTGGCCCACAACGTATGAGGATACAAAAGAGTTCATTCGACGATGCCAGCAGTGCCAGAAACATGGAGGGATCACCGCAAGAGATGCAATGCCACTCACAAACAACTTACAAGTTGAGCTGTTTGATGTGTGGGCATTGATTTCATGGGACCCTTTGTCAAATCCTATGACAGTGAGTACATCCTGGTGGCAGTGGACTATGTCTCGAAGTGGGTTGAAGCAATGCCATGTCGAGCCGCTGACTCCAAACACGCACGAAAGATGTTCCATGAGATCATCTTTCCACGTTTTGGAACTCCCAGGATGGTGATCAGTGATGGGGGGTCGCACTTCATCGATAAGACCTTCCGGAAATTTCTGGCAGAACTGGGGGCAAAGCATAACATAGCTATACCGTACCACCCCCAGACAAGCGGTCAAGCAGAAACATCGAACAAACAGATCAAGAACATTCTGCAGAAGACCGTAACAGAAATGGGTAAAGGATAGAAGAGCAAGTTACCAGATGCTCTATGGGCCTACCGAACGGTGTACAAAACGCCGATCGGGATGTCCCCATACCAACTGGTTTACGGCAAGACTTGCCATTTACCAGTTGAGCTAGAGCATCGGGCGCACTGGGCCATAAGAAAGTGGAACATGGATTTGCCAGCAGCCCAGCAGATGAGAAGGATGCAACTATCAGAATTGGAAGAGTAGAGAGACAAAGCATACCACAGTGCCAGAATCTACAAGGACAGAACCAAGAGATGGCATGACAAGAGGATCAAGGTGAAGGAGTTCCACCCCGGGGATAAGGTATTACTCTTTAATTCCAGGGTGAAGCTCTTTGGGCATGGAAAACTTCGAAGCAAATGGGAAGGACCATTCGTTGTGGTGGAGACTTCGTCGCATGGGGCAATCACACTCCAAGATGATGAAGGTAACCTCTTCAAGGTAAATGGTCAACGTTTAAAAGTTTTCTTTGAGCCTGATAAAGTAGATGAGGAATTTGATGTGATCAATTTGGTCATGGATGATTCCCATTTATAATTACAACTCATGTTAAATCCTTAACCCCTAGCACGTGAATGCACACATTCTGGGATTTGGTGGACCTGTCACGTAGTGCACAAAGAAAAAGAGGGCGACCGGGCTCAAGGCCAGGTCGGCCGACCTGACCAGGTCGGCCGACTTGATCCTAAGCCCGATCGGCCCTATCTTTTGCCAATGTTCTACTCTAACGTCTCTGAAGCCGTTCTGCGGTGGACGAGTGATTCTAACTCTGTTTGATCCGAGAAGAGGGTTAGCCTATCTTTAAAATTTCACCCATCCTCTTCTTCCCTCTCATCTGAGTTCTTCCTCGCCCCCACTCTGAAATCACCAAGCCACACCTCCCAATTCTCCATCAATGGCCGGAAAAAGCCACCCCAAATCCCGATCAACCTTTGATCTGGATGGAGAGCCCACTCCGGCCAACCAATTGGTGCCCACCAACCTGGAGCAAGCCATGGCCGTGGTTGTCACCCCTCTGGCCAGCATCCCGCCAGAGGAGGACGCGAGAGGCCGCACCAGGGGGTCGGCCGATATGCTTGGTCGGCCGACTGGCCCTGGTGGCCCCTCACGTTCTCGCTCGGCGGCGCGGTCTCAGTCCCCGAGAAGGATCCAGAGGCGTGATGTACGGGCATCAAGCCTGTACAGAAGGCCGACGACGGGCCAATTGACCCCAAAGAAGACACCGGCGGCCGCTCCAATCAAGGGGGATGGACTCCCCAAGTTGCAACCAGGGGAGAAGCTGAAGGAGGTGGTCAGGAACAAGTGGGAGGACGTCGTGGCGTATCATTATACGTCCGATGTGTCCATCTACTCTCCTGCCAGCACCCCAGAGCCACGTTTCCGGGTATTCGGGGAAAGGAAACCCGGAGGTGGCTATGGTAAAGGGCTGTTCCCTCCCCTCACACCTGAGGAGAGGAAGGAGTTGGAGGAGTCGGTGGAATCTTCACCCGCCGGCAAGATCAAGAGGCATATCAAGCCTCCTCCAATTCGCAGGCCTGGGGGCCAATATGAGAGTGATGATGAAGAGAAGGTCTCCAAGGCTCCCTCCAATGCTGAGTTACTAGAGTTGATTAATCAACTCGGTCATGACCATGCAAAGTTGGAGAAGAAGTTCGCTGAAGAGCGACTTGAGCGCATAAGTCTTCAAGACGACTTTGATATGCTTCACAAATCAACAACCATGAAACTTAAGCGCTATGCCAAGGCTGCTGTGGATGAAAATCTCTATAATGCACCCTAGATACCCTAGGCCTTGGATTAGGATAGGCATATTAGTTTCCCTTCTATTCATTTATTTCATTTATTTCTTTTGATTATCTTGTAATGTGCCTCTGAATTGATGAATAAAATAAAGTGTTTAGTATAGTAGGATTGTGTTTCCTTTTTGTTTCCACTTGTTTTGAGTGAAAGGTACAAGTGTGGGGGAAAACGCAACGAGAAACAGAGCGATCCAATGTGAAACAGAGAACATCAGAACGCAGCAGAGCAGCATGAGAAAGATCTGAACCAGAGGAGTCACCCCCAGGTCGCCCGACCCCACCAGATCGGCCGACCTGGCCTAGGTCCCACTTGACCTCTGTTTCCTCCTGCACGCTGGTTTGGTCATCCTAAACTCTGTTTCAGTTGAATATCTGCAGAACCTGATCAAGGAATTTAAAAACTTAATAAAATCAACCCTTTGCATCTCACCATCACTTGGAAGTTCTTATTAACTTACATATATTTTATTCCCTGTACCTTTTGGCTTGTGGAAATCCTCATATTTATAGGAACTCATGTCAACTAGGTTATTGCATTTTGAGATATGGCTTTAATATGAAAGATACCTTTGCTATTTGAGTACTTGGAATTTATGAAAAGTTTTAAAACTTTGTACCTTGCTATGCTCCTCATGGGTTTGAGAGACAGACACTTACAAATATGATCAAACTTTACCTTTGAGCTTTGAGTTGTTCCAAGTCTTGTGACCCGTATTAGAGATATTTCATGTTTTTAAAGTCAAGATCACGTACACTTCACCATAAAACCTAAATCCTTACACTGAGGATGAAGCAAAACATGCCTTTGTCTCATGGTCATGAAAAAAAATACTCCTGAAAAAAATGACCCCTCTTCCCAAAATCAATATAAAAAGAAGATATGGGCTAAATGCATAGAAAAATAAAGAAAAGAAAAAGACTCATGCTAAAAGAGCATCGAGTAGAAAAAAAGAGAGAGAGTGCAGTAGCCTATATCCAAAAGAAAGAGAAAGGGAAGAAAGGTCAGGACAAAGGAGTATCATTACATGTCCACCTCATATCACACACTTGCACATCTTGACTTGATTACATGACTTGTCTCTGATTTGGATCCAATCCTTGGAATGACAACATAAGTAAGAAAAGGTATGTATCTTGAGATCTCCACTTATGAAGTTTTATTTTGGAGAGTATGAGTGTTGTCCAATCACCATGATCATCCAGAGAGAAACTCTTTGAGGAGCAAGGCATAGGTTTTCTTTGCAAAATTTCAAAACCCCAAGTACTTGAGAGTGAAGTGTACCATTTCATAGAAAATGCTGTTCCTTCCTGCAATAACTCAAGAAGAAATGATAGCCACTCATATCATTCCACTAAGCCTGAATGTTTGGGAATAACCTATATGTTTGTTAATGATCTCCATGATGAAGCTTACACTTTACTCGAGGGCGAGTAAAGGATAAGTGTGGGGGATCTTGTTGGCGATTCTTAATGACAACTTATTACTGCCAACAAAGATATAAAATGTGATAAAACAAATAGACATAGGGTTGATTACTAATGAATTCTATGAGTTTTGGTGCATATGTGCTTACAGGAATAAAGTGGCAAAAGAAGAGCTAAAGTGGGCCCAGGGCCAGGTCGCCCGACCTACCTTGGTCGGCCGACTTGGGTCCAAGCCCAGTGAGGTCCATTTTCAGCCCAACAACAACAAGCACACTCAGGAGTGATCAGGCACGTTAAAATCAAGACGGTGAAAATGAAGAGTTGGGATTGGGCCACGTGGCAAGCACATGGATTCATGGGCCCACATTCCTAACTTAACTGACGCATCCTTGCCATTACCCACTGGAAACCGACTAAAGGACCCATTGGCAAGAGACACTAACGAAGTGGGGCCGAGGGGCCACAGCCTTGGGTCGGCCGACCTAGCCAGGTCGGCCGACCGAGCCACGCGCCCAATTCGCCACCGCCTTCACCAGTAACTGTAAACCGTCACCAGGAGTTCATCTGTGCCGTGGAACATCAAAGATGGTGAATCAGATGGTCGGCCGATCCCCCTTAGTCGGCCGACCTGGGCCCACCTCCGGACCGCCTCAACCGCTGCGAACCGACTCTTAACCACCTCTCCAAGCTATAGTAGCTGAACTCGGGGCAGGGCTAATCATCATCGAGCAGAAGTGAATATCCAAGGCGAAGCCCTCCTCATATCCAGAGTAGAAATAGGGAGAGAGTGAGTGAGAGTCTGGAGGAGTCCCGGCCTGTCGGCGACCCTCCACCTGTACCTCGACGGATGCGAGCTACTCAGTGAGTATCCGGGATTCAACTAGTAATTAAGTTTGAGTTATAGATAAGTTAAGTCTCTATTGTGCTTGTGGATTCGTTGCTTTATTTATAAAGTATTCTAATCTTTGATCAAGGTTAGGATAGCTGATATTATCTTAGGCGTGGTGCTTAGGTGTATATCTGCCCTCGTTTGCCTCGTAGCCCCACGGATTAGTAGAGGTAGGCGGCAGGTGGTGACAGCCCTGTCCGTCCTTTGTAATCCTCCACGTACGGGTACGGCGTAGAGCTGTTGGCCGGCAATTTCCTAGAGGCCTAGGATACCCCGGTGCCTAAAGCAAGCATAGGAGAATTATCTTAACTATAATCAGAGCCTTAGTGCTAAGTTATCCTCTCTACCCAGCCTTTATATACACTCGATCGATCCGGCTCAGCTTTAGTGATTAGATATACTTTTACGTTCCCTGTGGATTCGATACCTGGTTTACTCACGGGTGAAAGCTACTTCGACAGCCGTGCGCTTGCGGATTTTCTGTTTGCCACCGCTGGTGTCAACAGGGAGCTACCAGGCAGCAGGGTGATTTTGTCACATTGCATCCTCTTCAAAACTCACATCAAGACATGTCATGGATTCCTCCAACTTCTCATTTTTCGTATCCGGCATGTGATTTTAATAGGATGTGGTGGCCATATTATCCTATGTTGTATTCACCTTTCTACACAGGATGGGATGCATCTAAGAAGCTAGTTTATGACGAGATGTTGCATTCTGCACATGACCATTTGACAGTTTGTTAATCAGGTCGAGACCAGCAAAGCAAATCCGATGGCACCGGATTGCCAAATCGGTTGTACTGGTTTTCTCAGGGAAAACATGTTGCTCCTCCAAAACAGATCTAAGAAAGTGGAGGTGCAAAAAATGGATGATGGCTTAGAACAAACTATTGGTAATGATGTCACACAAGTTGGAGGTAATGATGAGATTTCAAAGGACGACGGCAAAAGACCGATTGTAATTGACAATAAGGTTGAAACATCGGTCCAAGAGAATATTGTTGCTGTTCATGGTGAGAACAATGAAATTGATAATTATACTTCTAAATATTATTTGCCATGATGGTGTCCTCCAGGTTTAACTCGTACACAAAAGAGGAAATTGCAGGGGCTTCGATTTCAGGAGAACAAGGAGAAGGAATTGGAGAAACAGAAGAATGAAAACTTAAGCAAGAATAGACCAATGATTCCTCGGAAGGAGTGGAAGATCAAGCTTGGTGTTTGCTTAACAGCAAAACCGGTGGGACCGAATTCAAAACCGGTGGCACCGGTTTCCATGATAGCAGAGACGGATTTGGTTAACACAGTTGTTGGTATTTTTTAGCATCACTACTTAGAGTAGTAATGGTGCTAGAGATACTTCATCGTAAATCTAGACGTTACAGATATTCTGCAAGCGCACAGAAGTACGTTGTAGCATTCCACCCGGGAGTATTTCAGAGTATCGTTATTTGTTTATCCGCAGGGAAAGCATTTAGTTAAAAGAGAGATGTGCCATCCAATGCTCTTACATACAACAATATTAATGTACCATAATCTAAGCAGGGGTAAATGATATAGAAGTGAATGAATGGGTTGACACACAGAAGTTCATTGCTCATCATTATGGTAGTCTTAGTTAGTATAGTACACTAGTGAAGATTAATAAGGGTTCATTAGCATCATACTTATGGAACTTGGATACACTACAATACCCTATACAAGCTCATTCAATGATCGTATGCAAGAGGACATTCGAGGTATCCAGTGGTTCCCTCATCAAGGGACGACAGTAGGACGTCTTATCATAAAGGCCTAATACCCACTCCCGTACGTGGAGGATTACAAAGGACGGACAGGGCTGTCACCACCTGCCGCCTATCTCTACTAATCCGTGGGGCAGCGGTACCCTCAATAGTATTCCATATCCCAAACACCATGTTTGCAATACGAGATACAACTCTATCTATTACGTTAATAAATAGAGCAACCAAAAGGCACATTGAGCCAATGTCATAGCATACATTCACTTGATAGAGGTGTAAGACATAAGTAGTATATACTAAGTGGATAAGGTATAACTGAGGCATACAACATAAGTATGAAAGTATTTCCATTAAGCTCAGAGTATTACAAGTAAGTAAGAGAATACAAGAACTGAACTCTAGAACTTACCAAGACTCCTCCGGAAGCCCTTCAGAAGATCTAACACTATGACTATCACTACTAAGACTAAGACTAAGCTTATAGCAAAGGAGAGCTCTTCTTCTGGTGTGTGTTGAGTACGGCGCCCTTTGCAGGTATTTATAGCATCACATAGGCGGTTGGAGCCGGCCAGAGACGGTTGAGGCAGTTTGGAGGTGGGCCTAGGTCGACCGAATTCCCCACGTCGGCCGACCCTTGGATCCACCGTATTTAGCATTGCATGGCTCTGATGAACTCCTGATGACGGTTTACAGGTACTGGTCAAGGGGGAAGCGAAACGGCCGCAGGGCCAGGTCGGCCGACCTAGCTGGGTCGGCCGACCTGGTTATGCCGCCTTTCGGCCCCACTCCTCTCTGGTAGACTGCCCTGTGGGTCCTTACGACGGTTCCAGGTGGGTATACTCTGTTTGGGTGCAATTGAGTTGATGTGTGGGCCCTTCAATCCGTGGGAATTACACGTGGTCCATCCTCACCCTTAACTTCAACCGACGATGATTCAACGTCCATGATCCTTCCTCAGTGTGCTTCTTGGCCTGTGTCGAAAGTGAGCTTGATCGGGGTTCAGGCCAGGTCGCCCCGACCTAGCCAGGTCGGCCGACCTGGGCCTGTGCCCAGTTTCGCCCATCTTTTGCACCGTAGTCCCTGTACTCAAATATATTCCAGATATGCATGGTATACCATTATTTGAATACTAATGTCTAAGTTATGCCTTGATCTTTATTGGTTTCTGAGCCTAGTGACGGTCGGATTTTATGTTATAAGGACCGTCAACAACAGTGTAGGTTCCTCTCATTCCCAATGTTATTGCTCCTGATTCAATTCATTATGATGAGAAGTTGTCATCGGATTCCCAGAATAAGGGAGATGAACAGTTTTTGGATTATGAGTCATCCTCTGAGCATATGAATGTTAATCCAGATGTGATGCGTTTACCTTCGGAGGAGGGAATGGCTTATTTTGATTTTAGGCCACCAGAAGCAATTTTTCAGAAGCCCAAGGATAGTGACAATCATTTGAAAGCTCTATATATGAAGGGTTATATCAAAGGAAGGCCAATTTCTTGGATGCTAGTTGATAGTGGAGCAGTTGTTAATTTGATGCCTTATACTTTGTTCAAGAAATTGGAATGCTCAGATGATGACTTGATCCAAACTGATATGGCTTTAAGTGGCGTGGGAGGAGATGATCCTATAAGTACTAAACGAATTGTTTCTATGGATCTCACTATTGGAAGCAAGACATTGGTTGTCGCATTCTTCGTCGTTGAGACCCAAGATAAATTTAGTTTGATTTTGGGACGTGATTGGATATGTGCGACCCAGTGTGTATCTTCTAGCTTGCATCAAATCTTGCTGCAGTGGATAGACGATAAGCTAGAGATTGTGCATGGTGATACATCGGCTTACATTGTAGCTGATGGTTTTACTAAAGGTGTGCATGGTGATTTTAAGTGCTTGACAGGAGTAGACGTTTCACATTGTGGGTTTATAAGGTCTACACGAGGTGGCTTTATTTTTTGCCATAGTAAAACCGATTGAGGGTCGGTTAGACCACTTTTGTATGATTTGAATGAATATAAATATAGAGTGGTTGCAGCAAATAATTAGACACTATCGGGCATATGAGAACGATATGTGTAAAATTGTTGAGTAAGATTTTGCAAGGGATGGCTGGTATTTTGTGATAACGCCCTTAGAGTAAAAAGGCCAATGAATTGTGTGTTAAACATCGCCCTTAGTATTTTTGTGCTTCTATGTTTTTTGCTATGCAAGCTTTACCAGAAAACAGGGGAGGCATATGTTGACGATCAAAATTGGCACAATAGAAGTTTGCTTGCAATCTGGGCAAACCAGTGACACCGATTTTTAGAAACCGGTAGGACTGGATTTTGTAACATTGTCAAATTAGCATTTTGACTGCACCATTGTGTAGTTTGCGTCGAGACGATCAAAATGCATATATAGAAAGTCCGATTTGGAGTTCGGATGAGAGAGTTATGGGCTCAAAAAGATCTTCACCTGGACAAAACCGGTGGTAGGAAATCCGGTGGTACCGGTTTTAGGCAGAGTTCTAGTAGATTTAGAGATCCGTGTGGATTACGACTTGTAAAAGGATTTTCTTGCGGGGCAAGACCTTCCCACCCTATAAATATAAAGGGCCACAGCCGATTGAGGGTTTATCCAATCGATCAAACACAAGTATCTTTATTTTTTATCCCTTCCAAACCCTAACTTTTCCAACCCCTTTTGCTGTTCGTGCTTCGTCTCTAAGGCGTTTGATGGCGTTCTGAGTGGCCTTCCAATCTCAGAACAACCCTAGGCGCGCCAGCCCTGACGGCGTCTCTCCTGGGCCGGCGTTCGTAGGTCTACGCAGCAAACCCTAGAAATCCGATGGTACCGGATTCCCAAACTGGTGGTACCGGTTTTTCCAGGGCAGCTGCTGGTGATCGATCCGTTGCGGATCCGCGTGAGCTAGCGCACGTTTCGGTGTGTTGACCAGAAAAGGCGTCAACAATGGGAACGACGATGTGGAAGAAAACACCAAGCACCACATGGACTCTGATCTATGATTACTCCTTGCAATGGCCAGAACTGCTCGTATCATTGGAAGGAAGCAAAGTCACCAGATGCGCATGTCTCACATGAGCACTCAAGCTCGACCAGCAGGTGGAGCATAGCTTGATTGTAGCAGCACACTACTACAAAAAACGTTTGTAGGGGCGGGTAAAACGACGTTTGTAGGGGCGGCGTTGAAATCCGCCCCTGCTTTTGGCTGCTAAAAATGGCCATTTGCAGGGGCGGGTATTTAGGCCGCCCCAACAAATGTTTTCCAGGGGCGGACGATTGCATGGTCCGCCCCTGAAGATGTTTTTTCCAAGGGCGGACCATGCCATCACCCGCCCCTGGAAATACGTTCTTCAGGGGCGGGGCCCCTGCTGATTTGTTTCCAGGGGCGGGTAAAGGAATGGCCCGCCCCTGGAAATGTCTTGTTCAGGAGCGGGCGATGGCCTGCCCCGCCCCTGAAGATGGTGTTTACAGGGGCGGGCCATTCCATCGTCCGCTCCTGGTAATCCTTTTTTTTAATTTTGATATTTGTTTTTTCTTTTGATTTTTAAATATTATTTGATTTTCTAATACCATTTCTCCGGCAAATAATATAAAAGTAATCACAAACAGTACACAATTTAATCTCTTTGTAAATTCTATAAAAGCAAATCCAACATAAAACAAGATTGTCATACAAATGATATTACACGTATATTACATTAATCACACAAGTTTAGTGTCCACACTCCACACCCTCACATGGTTAGGCGATACTTCTCCAAGTGCCAGTTACGAAGAGAATCATATTTTTCTTCATAGAAATAATCTTGTTGCTTATCGATGTACTTGCCCTTCTCATGAAGCACATCAAGCATTGTGAAGTGACATAGTTCGCTGACTATCTTGAGAAGATCTTCCTCTTGGAGTGGTTTAGACTGCAATTTACGAGAAATGAATGTAAAATGAATATTCACACACATTCAGTATTGAAATATGATAGTTAGGCTTAAGCGAGTGATAGTTAGACATAAAATGAATGTGCTGAAATATGGTAAAGACACTTACACGTTCAGTATTTGGTGTGTAATGCTTGCGGCTCCTAATATATTCACACACATAATAGCCGCAAAACAAGGTACCGGCTGGTTGCTTATGGCATGGGTAGTGTGTGCGTGGAATCCAATCCTTTACTCCCTCAGGAGCCGGCCCTTTATAATGGTCAATGTAGAGAAAAAGAGCACTACTTGAAAGAATGGACAAGTTAGTATATAATCATCGCCTCAAATATTTTGTAAGGTGTGGAGAATCTTATCGGTTGTTACCTCTTCAGGATGACACAGAAATCTTTGTATTCTGATTGCGGGTAATCCAATGAGTCAAAGACCACATATTTGGCTTCCCTCGGCAATAGCATAAAAGCAACCCAGTGTTGACTGTCACAGTGTTATGTAGCGACGATAAGTATCAAGCTAATCGATATATGTAGAATTTGAGAGAGAAATTTGCAATATTGGGACTGCAAACATTGGCCCTTTGCAGTTTTGCCATTAGGCCCACATTTCATGGACACAGATGGACCTATTTTGTCATTCACTTGGAGTGGCAAAACTGCGAAGGGTCAATGTTTCCTAACTCACAGTTTTATACGGTGACCCTACAGAAAAGCCTCACCGTACGAAAGCCCATTCATTCTATGGTCACAAGCAGCAGTTATATAGTCAGGCCGTGCACAGTTTGATCCGGTGGTTGTAATATAGTGTGGAGCGGATGATCCTCAAACGACCACAGGATCATCCGCTCCACACCATATTACAACCACCGGATCAAACTGTGCGCGGCCTGACAATATAACTGCTGCTTGTGACCATAGGATGAATGGGCTTTCGTACGGTGAGGCTTTTCTGTAGGGTCACCGTATAAAACTGTGAGTTAGGAAACATTGACCCTTGCAGTTTTGCCACTCCAAGTGAATGACAAAATAGGTCCATCTGTGTCCATGAAATGTGGGCCTAATGGCAAAACTGCAAAGGGTCAATGTTTGCAGTCCCAATATTGCAAATTTCTCAATAATCAATAATATTGGGACTGCAAGAATTGTTGGAATTTAGACGACGTACCCGAAAGGTAGGGCGCCCATATGCAACTCGCATCACGATGTCGATCCAACATAGTTGCTATGTATATTGCCACCTTCTTCCTAAGATCAATGGAAAGCTCCTTTCGTTTCTTTTGTCTCTCCTTGTGCGTCTTACAGTCCTTTAGATCTTCGGCGTCGTCTGGGTACTTGAGGGGGAAGTCCCACCTAGCCTTGCAAATAATAAAAGGGTCAAGATACCCAACCTTGGTCTTCGAATCCATTGCGAGGCGACCTTGCATCCTGCACAACACATCGCAAAAGAATTCATTTTGAGACTACAAAGGCCAGTACCATATGCATATATACATGGTGTATGGAGATGAACCACTTACATACACCACAGTCTCATGGGGCTTAGCTCCATCATTTGCAAGCGGTACATTGCATGGAAGTCATCGAAATCCATGACTATGTCTGTACTTCGGTTTTCCCATCTATTGCAACCAAACACATCCACATCGACCCGTGCCCATACAGTTGTGAGACCTAGGGTGCATGCCCTGCGGTACCAAGTATGGAACTTCTGCATTTCACCAGGACAATCATGAAGAGCCCACCCGGGTAGCAAGTCTTTGCCATACACGAATTTCTGTGGGCAATCTGGCAAATCTGGTATGTCATGAACCCCAACTTTATAAATGAAATCAGTGTCTGTACGAGGCTTGGAAAACCCCGGTCCAGTCACCACTGCTTCCTTTCTATTCTTTTTTTTTGTCGGAGTCAGCTTCTTGTTTGCGCCTTTGTTGGCTGTCATCCATCTGTTCACAACCTCAGGCTCTGTATTCTTGTATGCCTTTATCACCCGTGGCACCGACCCCATTAACCGCTTCGGTCGTGCTGGCGACTTTATGACCATCTCTGGCTCATATTGCTGCACTGGTGATGGGGGTTGTTCCTCCTGGTGTACTTGTGGTGATTGGGGGTGTTCATCCTGGTGTAGTTGTGGTGATTGGGGGTGTTCCTTCTGGTGTACTTGTACTGATTGGTGGTGTTCCTCCAGCTGTACTTGTGGTGATGGGTGTTGAGCCTCCTGTTGTACCTGTGGAGTTGACGGGTTGGAGATAGTGGTGGCCACAATTGCTTGCTGTGGCACATGCTCTTGTGTGTTCTTAGCATGAACTTGTGCCGGTGTCACCATCCTCTGGGAGCAGGGTGTGAGTGAGAGAGGATCTTCAGGTGGCGGAGGTTCCAGTATGATATCTCGTTTATGCCACGGTGCATTCTTTCCTACGGCTTGTCCCAAGGTTTCAATGCCCTCATCAAGGGATAAGTCTAAGAAGTGATCATCATGTCTTGGATCCGTAATTGTGAGCACTCTTACCCATGCATATAATGGCGGGATAGGCTGTCCCCCTAACCCAGGACTATTGCTCACCACCAACGCCACACCTTTGGCAGCCTCCTTTGTCTTCCCACTTCTGCCTATCGGAATGTGCAACGAGCAAGGAGTGTCAACAGTTATAGCATCTACCGGGTATGGTTGTGCTGACGTAGAGGCAACACTACTCCGACAAAGGGTTGAGGGAGCGGGCGGCGGCGGCAGCGGCATCATTGAGTTATTGTTTAATGATGGTTGGCTCATCATTTGTCGTTGCTGGTGCTCTGCAAATGCCGCCGTGAAATATTCATTAAATCTTGCTTGCAATGCTTTCTCCGCCGCTTCTTTAATTTGATCCTTGTACCGATCGTGTCGCCTGTACCTCTGCCTATCATTACTGAACCCGTCCTTAAAGGTCAAGTGTTTGGACAAGCCTCTGATCCGGCCTCCATGCTCTTTCGTGCCAAGAGATTCGCTGAGCATATCATTGTCCCTATTCGGAACATACTCGCCTTTCCTCTGTGCTTCGGCAAGTGCTAGAATCTTCGCCCCCACTACCTCGGTCTCAGGTTGTGGGAAGACCAATTTCTCCCCCTCTGGGCGTCCTTCCCTCCCTTTAATCCACTGGAAGGCGCGCTCGTCCACGCCTTCAAAAGGGTCCGATTACCCAGCGGCTATTGCGTCCTCTCTTTCCTTTGCCCACAACTCGGCCTTACCAATGTAACCACCCGGCCCAAGGCGAACTCGATGAATGTTTCTCAATGCCAGTTCTCTTTGCTTCTGACTAAGGGCTATAGCATCCAGAGAGGTCTTTTGCCGTATGAACTCGGCCCACTGTGCATCTGTTATGTTGTAACCCTCAGGCTTCGGCTTGCCATCCTGGACTAACTTGTTCAGTTCACCCTTCCATCGGCGGAAACATTCACCCAAATTCATCAGGGTGCGCGCACGTACTTTTTCCATGTCGGTGTTGCGAGGAAACTTGAATGATTTAGCAATGAGATGCCACATCTCCACTTTCTTCCCTTCAGGCACCTTTGACCAATCTTGGATCGTTTGGTCCACATGCACCTTTGTTCTGATTATTGCTCCAAGGGCGTTACGGAACTTTGCACGAACTTTTGGAGGGTTCTTAACCTCTCCTGATGGGCTCAGTTCTTCAACCATCCAGGTGCCTGTGGGGTATTTGTTTCTGCCTCGTTGCCCCTTCTTTTTTTAGGTTCACTGGTTGTGGCGGTGCATTCAGCCTCTGGCGCAGATGACTCCAACTCAATTTCTTGTACTGGTTGGGGGCTTACTCCACGTCGGCGGCATCTCCTTTTCCTTACCAGAGAATGAGGCACCTAACACGATCATAAGAGTCGTGAGTACATGAGGTGTTCATCTATCCAATCAAAATGTACATGAAAGCGGATCAGTAGGGATCGCCGTTACCTCACTAGCCGGATCGAAATCCGGGTCAAGCTCTGTCTCCGTACGACCTACACGAGGTTCAGTGGGGTGTGGATTAAGAGGGTCCATCCACACGCCGCCTACCCACGCGCCTTGTCCTATTTGAGGTCCGTCTCCATCTTCCCGGTTCTCCTCATCCGCAGAATCTTCTTCTTCATGGTCATCCTCAAAGACATCATCACCGTCCCACTGAGTCTGGGACCCAATCACGTCCAAGTCGAACCCATTCTCATGATCATCATGATTGGATGACGATGGCTCATCCATCCTCTAGATGAAATCACATGTGACAATCAAAAACACAAAATATGTTAAACTAAAAATGTTCTTTTCATACACATGTGTATCATATATACATCAAGCCAGGGGCGGATCCAGCACCGGGTCGGCCGAGGCTGGAGTCCCCCCTACCGCTGCCGAGTTCTTGGAGCCCCCAACAGCCTCTTCTCAAAAAAATCAGCCATTGTAGCACTGCTAGAAGGGGACTGCTAGAAGGGGCTAGAGGTTGAAGATGATGAATAATTCGTCTCCTATGTCAATTTCTTAGTGTTGTGGCTTGGTATGGACCGACAAATTGCATAATCTACTTGACTCATGTTGTATTGTGATATATTCATCTATGTATCCATATAAGACTCCTTTAAATTACAACACTGGTTCTGTATTGGATATGATTCGGACAACTAGCTTTTTTGTACAGTATTGAGTCCCCCCTATCAATTTTTTCTGGATCCGCCACTGCATCAAGCACTTGCTAAGCATTTCGTCGAGCACTTAGTTGCATGATGGAGGACCTCCTCTCACCTTCGACTGGAGCGGCACAGGGGGGCGGCGAGCGGTCGTGGACGGCGGCCGGCGAGGACGGCCGGCCGTGCTGGCGCGGGGAGGGGAGGTGTGGCCGCAGCAGGAGCAGGGCGCGCCCGGCCCGGCGGGCGAAAGGCGGAGGATGCCAACTCGGGGGACGCCCGGGGGACGGCGGGGTGGAGCCCGCGCCGGCGGAGAGGTCGCTCCGGCGGCGGTGGTGGATCTTGCGGGAGGGGGAGGCGGCCGGAGCGCGGAGAGGCAGTGGCGCGCGCGAGGCGGAGGGTCGCAGGGGTGCGGAGGGCCGGCCGGAGGAGCGCGACGGGGGACGACAGCGGCGCGGCCGGATGAACGCGGCGGGGGACGACGGTGGCGCAGCCGGAGCGCGGGAAGGCACGAAAAATTTCGGCAGCCTGTCTTAAAATTTTGGCCAAGTCCCCCGGTCGCTCCAGTTTCTATATGGAGTCCATTACCAGGGGCGGGTGACCGTCACCCGCCCCTGGAAATGCCAACAAGAAGGCAAGGATCTAACCACCAGAGGACCGCATGATCATCCGCTCCATACTATATTACAACCACCGGATCAAACTGTGCGCGGCCTGACTATATAACTGCTGCTTGTGACCATAGGATGATGCATGTGTGTCAAAATTGTAAGATACATTGTACTATAAGTTGTGTCTCAAGGTTTGTAAGATAAGTCTCAAGTTTTGTAAGATAAGATCAGTGTAATGCATTCCAACAGGCTCATTTTATTGTATGAATGAACGGTGAGGCTTTTCTGTAGGGTCACCGTATAAAACTGTGGGTTAGGAAACTTAAGCATTCGAAATGTTCACACTCCCCATAATGCCCTGTTTCGAATCATACTTGCAACATCATACATATTTAAGCGAGGTAGCACAAAACTCAAAGAAGTAAGCCGCACAATACAACTAAAGAGGTAGCACAAAACTCAAAGACATAACTAAAGAGGCAGCACTTTAATTTCTCCAATTCACATACAACCATCAACCATGCATCAGTTTGGACATGCCATCTGATCACGCACATCACCAAAATAACAGTGACCATACTACCATACCATAACATACCAATTTCATAGTTATATTTACAAAGTTCGACGACCAGAGAACGCCAGGGGCATGTCTCACATCTTGCTGTCGGCGTAACTCACACCGCTGCTGAAGTTCCGCGTCCAGAGGTCGAACTCATGACGGATGCGGCACTGCGGGCTGCAGTACAGGATGATATGCGTCCCATCCGCCCAGCGCCTGCAGTGCGTCCATACGCAGACGTGAGGATCCTGTGGGACCAGGTCCGTGTCGACGTCGCGGTGAAGAAGACACCAGTCGAACGCAATGTGGTGGAGGTCCTGCCTGACATTGTAGCGCAGCAGCGCCAGGCCGCGGTTCTCCCACCGGCCATGCGGGGGCGACGGGCCGCCGCTGATGCGATGGAGCACCGCCAGTGCATCAGGGTCCGCGGGGTTCCTACGGTACTGCAGCATCGCCAAGAAGTAAGCCGCACAAGAGTCCCCAATGTCAGCGGCCCTCTGGACTTGCTGCATCCCGTCGCTCCGGGCGCGGCGCAACAAAAGCTCCAACCCATTGAAATATACGGCCACCGGATTTTTGCCATCGAGGAAGCGCTGCAGGATGGGTGACCTGATATAGGTCGGCAAACGCCGGCAGGACTGGCGAAGCAATCGGAACGATAAGCGCTTGATTACCTCGGGGGAGTGGCAGATGACGCGGAAGGTGCGGCAGACCCGACCAAGGATCATGTACTGATTGATGGCCCATGCTTCCCTGCCATCAAAGATGCAGCGACGGATGATGTGGCCAACCAGCTCTTCCGGCAGGTCCAGCAGGGCGAAGAACGTCGCAACAACCGGCGCCTCCACTCTTCTCCGCGACGACGACGACGAGGCACCGGCGCGATTGATCTCCTCCATCGCCGCGGGCGGCAATGCTTGGCCGGAGGTGGGCAGAGGCAAGAAAAAGCCCTCCCCGGCCGGAGAGCGAGGTGGGCGCCGAGGCAGCGGGGGCGAGCCAAGAAATTCCCCGCGCGTCGGAGGTGGGCGGCCGGAGGCGGCGGGGCGAGTGCGAGCGGCGGGGCGAGCACGAGAATGCAAGCGGGCGGGGGCGGTTCGCCGGAGTTGGGCGGAGGGAGCCGGGTGAGGGCGAGCGCCTGAAATTAGTACTACTAGAATGGCAACTGTAGCTTGAAATTAAAACCGCCGCAGGTATTGGGGATTTGGGGTAAGTATATTGGGAATCGCAACCGTCTGCTCGGGTGCGCCGACGGTTTGTAAA
>CM014271.1:59740032-59758593 GCA_004135705.1 Alloteropsis semialata | reverse complement strand
TTTGTGCATCATCTCCACACATGCAACAACTAACTATATATTGATTCTCTATTACAAATTCATAATAAAAATGAAGATTCAATCTAAAATCTCTTACTTCAATCCATTCCACAAAACACAAATTACTCAAAACATAGAGCATGAAATAGACCATACTAAACGTCAAAAGAGAGAGGATGAAGTTGCTAACCTTCTAGCGGACTTGGTTTGCAAAATCTCCAAAAGTTATGAAAAAATCGGGCATGAGCTCCCCCAACCCGAGCTCAATGGAGGATGAAGAAATGAGCCATGGCTCGGGCTGGGGGAGGAAGAAGGCCCCTTTATACGCAGGGCCCCTTTGGTACCGGGTGGTGGCACCACCCGGTACCAAAGGGGGTCCCTTTGGTACCGGTTGGTGTCACCAACCGGTACCAAAGGCCCCGAGGCTCATTGGTACCGGGTGGTGACACCACCCGGTACCAATGTTGCCTCATAGGTACCGGGTGGTGCCACCACCCGGTACCAATGAGCGCGCAGAATTATTGGGGATTGGACCCGGTACCACTGCTTCCATTGGTACCGGGTCCAATCCAACCGTGACCGATTAGGGAGGATGGATAGAGAGTTCTCTGGTAGTGACACCACATCTGCCTACGTTAAAGCGAAGCTACCATAAAGAAATTAGCCACACACGCTTAGCAATAAAGAGGCGGCGACGATGGCACGCGCAATCAGTCTATGTCCACCACAAAGCTCCACGAATACAGCCACCAAGCATGCACCATCCATCAAGCCCAAGCAAGCCACCGTGGTCACCTGCTCAACACAGCACACAGGAATTAAGGCATGCGTACATAGCTTTCGCAAGCATCACTGCCCAAACCTAATGAGTCACATCGAGCTCCATCACTGTTGCACTTACGTGCATACATACGAAGCTGCCGAACAGCATGGGACATTCCCAAATTGCCTGAACATATAGTCCATATGTGGAACTCCATCATCTCACCTTCGATTCGACATTCCATGTTCGAATGACACTGCTAAACATGCATATGCTACGACCCCAAGCGAAGCTAAACAAAGCTAGCTGCTCTGCAGAGCAATCACACCGAGGCGTCTAGGAGAAGACACAGACAGTGTACACGCTAACTCAGCGTCAAAATGTAGCTGCTTTGCTTGAGGTCCATGCAGGCCCAAAAGAAGCTGTCGTGGTGGCAGCCTAGCAGCTTAGGCTCGCTGAGGGCGCGCATACAGCTAACATTTAAGCTGCGAGAAAAAGAACGCAGGCCAGCATTCAAAGTACCAAGCTGAAACAAGAAAATAGCGTAACAAGAAAGTAGTGAGAAAAGACATCAAGGTAGGGGACTGGGTCCTAAGGAAAAACCCAAGCATGCCCGCTGGAAAGCTGCAACAAAAATAGGAAGGCCCATTTTTGATCGTCAAAAGCAACAGGCCTGACTCATTTCGCTTAAGTCATTTTTGATCGTCAAAAGCAACAGGCCTGGCTCATTTCGCTTAAGTGACGACGAAGGCAATGAGCTGCCGCATTCATGGAATGCAGACAGCTTACGCAAATATTATCTATGAAAAAGATGTAAAATGGCTTCGTGTTCTATAAACGAAGTCATTAAGTAGAATAGCATTTTTACTTTTTTAAAAGCCCGTACTCTTTTCCTCACAAGGGGACCCTGACCAAGGGGTGAGGTTTTTAACGAGGTGGTGCTTACTGTAACTCGTCAAATCATAAATGAACGAGGTATTCCCCACAAAGGCAGCATCGAAAGCGATTGGCTTCGACCAAGTTGCTGGTATTCGATAACTTAAATAGAACTGAATTGACTCTACTAAGAGTAAGGCCAATTCAGATATAAGGAAAAGCTTACTCCAAAAAAAAAGAGTAAAAGGGGCTTTCGGTCCAAAAAAGCTTACTCTAAAAAAGAGTAAAAGGGGCTTCGGTCCAAAAACGCTTACTTTAAAAAGAGTCAAAGGGGCTTTGGCTCAGATAAATATTTTAAAACAAAAACAGCTTTGGCTAACAGTATTCTAAACGCTTGAAAACAAACTCGCTTATATAAGCACAAATAATAGGGGCTTCGGCAACCCACGCAAAACACATCCCCGTACACATATTTATGCACAAGTACAAAGCTCAAAAAAGCTAAGGTGGCTCCGAACCACAAGTACAAAACACTTGAACGAATAAAACCCCGCTTTGGGGGGAGGAGGCGTTTCTTTCTCAACGAAGCCAAATCGAGCTTACATTCATTCAAGTGTTTCGAATCAAAACAACGACCAAGCGAATTACAGTGTGTTTTACAAAGAGATGATTTAAAACATCTCAAAAACATAGCCATCAAAAAGCTGGCCTGATCTCCTAAATCTTGGAGCATTAAACACATAAGAAAAATCAACAAATATAAAGATAAAAACACTTAGGGGCTTTCTCCAACAAGGAGGAGGCGTTTCTCGGACTGGTAAGCAATCCAAAGTTCGTGGAGCTCGGCCTGTTGAAGAAAGCCCTCGTCCTCGAGGTGCTACTGTTGGGGATTTGGCCCGCCGACAAACGCCTTCTACTTGTTTTGCTCTGTTTTCACACAAAAACAGCAACTGACAAAGGAGAAGAAGCTAATCGGCTTCTTCTACTTGATGAGTCCCTAATTTGGCTTCGGTCAGAGAAATAAGCCAATTCGGCTTATTTCAGAGAAATAAGCCATTCGGCTTCGTCCAGAGAAATAAGCCAAAGCCAATCGGCTTCGGTCAGAGAAATAAGCCAATTCGGCTTCGTCCAGAGAAATAAGCCAAAGCCAATCGGCTTACCTGGTCACGTACCAGAACGACGTTATCCAAACTAAGTCAGAAGCCAATATGGCGAAGGAATGATATTGTTGAATGCCAAAAGCTATGATTGAGTCATTGGCTAGCTTCGGCTTGCTCTATATTGCAGGTTCTTGGAGGAGCCATTGGCTTTTGCTCAATTGATCTCTAATTTGGCTTCGGTCATCACGTCTTGCAGTTTACCAAAGCTAATCGGCTTCGGTCATCACGTCTGGCAAATATACCAAAGCGAAGTTATCCAAACTAAGTTAGAAGCCAATTTGGTGAAGTATTAATACTATTGAGTGCCAAAAGCTATGAATAAGTTAATGGCAAGCTTCGGTTCGCTCTATGTTGCAGGTCTTTGGGGGAGCCATTGGCTTTCTGACGTCGAGAAACGGCTTCGGATCGTCCTGACTTGGAAGAAGCCAAATTGAGGAGCTGCATAGCCCTTTCCAGCTGGCGAAGCAGGCTTGGACCAAGTCCGAGAAGACCAAGTCCAAGCCAAGTCAAACACGGGATTGCAGGTCTACGCATTCACATTGGGAGGAGTAAATGTACCAAAGTGTCCCAGGGCTATTTGTGTTGTATAGTCTAGAGAATGATGCCTGATTTCCAGGGGCACAATGGGCATGTAAAGACCCTTGGTCTCCCTATAAAAGGAGGTCCATCCCCCACATGTAAAAGTTGTTGATTCCAAGAATACTGTTGATAAGTAATATATTATTGCTTGTCCCAGTCATTCAGTTTCATCCATTGTTTGGGCCCATTGGCTTCTACCGCACACCCAACACAGTAGTCCGGTAGTGACCGGGGGATTTTAGTTTGGTCAGAGAAAACACCACAATCATATTGTTGATAAGGATGTCCGCCATGAATCAATCCCATAAATTAGGGTGGGATGACTCCAGTACTCACATTTACACTCAAAATTTTCCAAGAGCAGGCTCCTGTAGCTAGCCATTTGCGCTGGCAATCCAAATGGATCTCCTTTTGCGTTTGCGATCCATATGAATATCCTTTCAAAAAGGCTGAAATATAATTGACGTGACAATGGTAGCTCCGTGAAAAGAGATACGATGTAACCATTTGACAACACTCTGGTTTCTTAGGCAATTCCACACAAGATCCCATTTCCATATCTGCTGCTAAAAAGTTTGTGGCACCTTTCACGCCATCAAATCTATACTATAAAGAGGGAGTTTTTTTTTATGTCAAATCCTACACAACCTTGATCCTACCCTCACCTCACTAAACACCCTTTTGGGCCCACCCGTCAGGAAGGACGAAGACCAAAGGGGGGGGGGAGAACGGTTTTGGCGACGTTTCTCCATGAAAATCACCATCGCGCCCCAATTTTTTTCACCGTGTGTCTCTTCTGTACCCGCCGGGCCCATAGCACCTTCCACCGTCCTCCTTCCACACCGCGCACGTCGCCCCCGCCGCCAATATCGTCCCTGATTCACGTCCCTAATTCACGTCCTCTAATCTCATCCCTGATTCACGTCCCTGATTCACGTCCTCTAATCTCGTCCCTGATTCACGTCCTCTAATCTCATCCCTGATTCACGTCCCTGATCTCCGCTCCGAGCGCGTCTCCTGCTAATCTCGCAGCCGAGCCCCTCTATATGCACCACCGCACCCTCCCGTCCACAGCACCGCCCACCCCATAGTTTTGCGGCACATGGTGTCGGCGACGGCGCGGGGGCATGGGCACCCCGGGCGCAAGCGTTGGTGCCTCGGCGGAGGCATGGCATAGGCGACGGCCGCGGGGATGAGGGCGATGCTGCGTCCACCAGCGAGAGGGCGGCGCAAGGGCCACGCGGGGGCCTTCTGGCATGGATGCACCATCAGGGAGTGGAGGTCGACGTGCTCGTTAGGTACGGACTTGGTCGATGCAGGATTCATGCTTGGTGATTGGTTGGAATCGATGTATGGTGTCTGATCGGTGGTGCTTGCGATCTGGTGGTGTTGCAGGTGGAGACTAGAGAGGATGCGCGCGGGCTAGAGGAGGCGCGGCACAGGCACGTTCGTACGCTTCTCGTGGCGGAGGCTGAGTCGAAGCGCACGCACCACCACAAGTTGGATATATTATTTTTTAGTATAATATTGTATGAAGTTGGATCAAGTTAAAAAGGGGAGAGAGAAACCACATGGATCGAGTTATGAGCGAGAGAGTCACACGTAGATCGAGTTATGAAACCACATGTAGAACGAGTTAGGATGTGAGTATTGAATTGTGGATGTGAGATAGTTGTTGACATGGTCTGTGAGATTTAGATTTGTTGCAGTCCAATGTGGAAATAATTGTGATAATTATTCGACATACACATATGAGTTTAGACTTATATTATCTAAATAATGTACCTAACATATTTGTGAGTTATAAACGTTGTTAGTTTATTACTCCCTCTGTCCCAAAAAGAATGCAATTACGTGTTGCATGCCACCTAAAGTGGTTCACGTTTGACTAAGTTTCAAGAAGTTATATTCATATTTATGGCTCTAAATAAATTTATTATAAAAATATATTTTGTAACTAATCTAATGTATTTATTTCATATTATAAATACATAAATATTGATATTTTTAATCTATAATTGGGCAAACTTGAGGTACTAAAACATGTCATTGTGCTAGAATTGCATTCTTTTTGGGATGGAGGGAGTATAACCTAAAGTAGAGGAAAATAATTATGACATGGTTTAAGATTTTTTGTTATTGAATAGTTTTAATACTTGTAATGATCAATTGGGTGCTTTTTTAGTTTTTTAAAAACATCCTTGTTGTACTATTTTCTATAAATATAAAATTATTGTTTACTAGATTTTTATAAATATATATTTATTACTAGGTCTTTTTTTAAAACACGCGCCTAGGAGAGAAAGAGAGATATCACGATAGATCAAGTTAGGAGATGAAGAAGGAGAGACAAATTAGATGCAGATGGAGTCTAGAGAGAGTGGAAAGGAGAGAACACCTATGGATAAGTTAGAAGAGGGAGAAAAAAAAATCAAAACCTCCACTATTGAGTTAAAAGAGGATGAGGGAGATCTCATGTGGATCGGATTACTAGGATTGAGAGAGAAATCACGTGCGGATTAAGTTAGGAGAGGGAAAGATCATATGTGGACCGAATTAGACAAGGGAGGGGAAAATCGCAAGTACATTGAGTTTGAAGAGGAAGAGAGGGAGGGAGAGAAAAAAACTCATCGGTATGGAGTTAAGAAAACCAGGAAAGGAAGGAGGGAGAGAGATCTCAAAGGGTGGTTCGAGTTAGGAAATAGGTAGAAAGGGGTCAAAATAAATTATACGTGGATCGAGTTAGGAGAGACCGAGAGAGGAAGGGGGAGAGGGAAGGAGAGAGATAGAGAGAGGGGTAGAAATCATGGTGGACCGAGTTATGAGAGAGTAGAAAAGGAAGAAGGAGAGAGAAATCAGAGATGCCTAGAGTTAGGAGAGGGTGTGAATGAGTTAGGAGAGAGAGTGTGTGGTATGGATCAAATTAGGAGAGGGATAGAGAGATATATTAGTGATGGGTCAAAGTAGGAGAGAAAGATGGGGGACAAAAAATGGCTGGTGGACCGAGTTAGGACTGAGAGACATAATTGATGGATCAATTTAGGAGGAGAGAGAGTTGGGAAGCGTAAGAGGAAGAGGGAAAGAGGAGGAGAGAGATAACATGGGAGAAGAGAGATAGAAAAAAGAAGATAGATGGAAAGAAATAATAGATGTGCCAAATCAGGAGACGGAGAGGAAGAAAAAAGTTGATGTCTATCGAATTAGGGGGAGATAGAGAGAGAGGGTGTCACACCCGGTTTTAAAACAAAACCAAGTGCTACCTATATGTATGCCAGGATCAAGTTTCATACATATAGTGACATCATAAGTGAGTAACAGTAACAGTATCACGTAAAAGAATACAAGAGACTTACAATCTATCAGAGACACAGCAGATCCTGGAAACCAAGGCTCCAAAACTTCACAGGCAATCGACTGGGGGCTGCGTAGGCCTAGCATCATCTTCAACATCTTCACATTACCTTTCTGAGCAGCAGTAAGCAAGGATGAGTACACTTATGGTTGGTACTCAGCAAGGCCACAAGAAATAACCAGAATATGATTTATTATCAACTTCAAATAAATTAATCATGAGAGGGTCCAGGCCGCTCTTGACCGTGAGCACGGCTGTTATAACAGTTTTTAACACTCTGCAGAGTTTGTACACTTTCCCCACAAGAAGCGTAGACCCAACCACGCTGTGCTGATCAGGCACGTATCACACTTCCTTTGGTGTGACTGCATAGGGACGCTACGAGGCCTTTACAAAGATCCCTCAATTCATAGCAACCCGCTAAGGTTTCAAGCCATAGCAGAGCATAACCTTTTCTAATCGCCGAGTTTCTTACCAAAGCATACTCCCAAGAGATCCGGCTATACCCCATCCATGCTTCCCCTCTTGCCCTTTCGGTAAGGCCACTATAAATTAAGGTTTCTAATTAATTAGCCAAGACCAGAGCCCATTAGCGCTTGTGGTTGCACTGTTTTCCTGGGTGGTCACTCCATGTTCCAATTAAAATCATCATTATGTTTAATAAAGCATAGATAGAAGGATGGTTAGGGACACTTGCCTTTCCGCAATAAAAATACCACGTACTGCTCAGAGTCTTCAAACTCTTCTTGTTGAAACTCTTTTCTTCAAAGCACCTGAATTGCGTTCCTTCTACTCGTAGCAACATCGGCACAAGCACACACTAACAAAGAGACAACAAGCACAACTAAGAACAATACACCAAACGAACAGAAAACAATAAAAGAACGCACAAAAAGGTGGGGCTTGATGCTAAGGTCACGAGGGCTCAAGAAACGACGAGATCGACGCTAAGGACGAAAAGACAACTATCGTAACATTTATGTTATGAGAGCACAAGAGACTATACGCTTGGTTTATTTTAGTTTAATAAAAACAATATAAAGGATATTCCAAAAATTCCAAAATTCATGAGACAAATCTCGGAGATGATATTGGACCTAAAGAATCCAAATAAAATATTTGGAGCTCGTGAAGATATTTGTAGAAGCTTGGAGATGAAGGATTTAGCTCTAGGAAGAATAGGAATAAATTCTAGAGAAGATCTGAAAAGAATCCAGAGGAACCTAATTGATATCTGAGAGGATTTGGGACGCTAAACACTAAACGTTGAAGACACATCAAAGCAAGGACACAACAACCGCTCTTAAGGCCTATGTTGTTTTAATTTATTCAAGACACACTAATTTTCATATTCTAAATTCCCTGTAATAAAATATAAATCTTGGAAAATTTTAGAAATTCTTAAATCCTTTAGATTATTTAGTGTAATCTATTCACATCCCAAAATATGAAATTTTGGGGTGTGACAGAACTACCCCCCTTAAACAGAATCTCGTCCTGAGATTCGAAGAGAAAAGAAACAAGGAGGAGAGGTAAACAAGATTTTGTCAAGGGCTAGAAACAAAATAACAAGGCAAGGACAGAAGGAAGAATGTAGACATGAAGAAGATAAAAGTGCCTCTGGTTTGGTTTTGGTGACAACATCCTCTTGTAGACCTTGTTGTTGGCGTTGACTTCGATAATCCTCATGGTATTCTCCATTTGACTCAGGGAGTGGATAGGAAGGAAACCAAGGGATTGGGAGATAAAAGAACCCAACTAAAACGAGAGTTAGGCAAACAATAGTTATTGCAAAACATCAAACATAAGTTAATCAGACAACTCAAAACGATTCTAAACGTCGTTAGAAAGGTTGCATGGGATCCTATTGTCCTAGAAGGAATTATTTGGCTTGAACCTGAGGGTTCCGGGTTGTAGAGCAGCTTTCTTCAGAAAGGCTTGGGTAGCGTTAGGACATGTGGTACAGAACATCTACTGTATTTATCCAAATAAGGGAAGATGATACAATCACTTTGGAAATCCAAGAAAGAAAGCAAATGAAACGATGGATATATTGAAAAGAATGTCAAGGAGGGGTCGATAATAGGAATCTCAAGGTAAGTAACAAAAATCAAGGGAAAGCCATCAACAACAAGGATTTAAATAGACTGAAATGTCAAAACGAGTGACGATGACCAGTGACCAAGAGTCATGTATGAAAAGTGAGATATCCAGGAGGGGATAGAGGGTCAAGGTTTGAGAATAATCATCTGAAAGCTCAAGGATAATTTAAAGAAAATTTTGATATCAGAAAGGGCCTTAGAAAACGACCAATGCTATCTAGGCTTGCGTCCTACAGTCGATACAGCTCTGATACCACTTCTGTCACACCCGGTTTTAAAACAAAACCAAGTGCTACCTATATGTATGCCAGGATCAAGTTTCATACATATAGTGACATCATAAGTGAGTAACAGTAACAGTATCACGTAAAAGAATACAAGAGACTTACAATCTATCAGAGACACAGCAGATCCTGGAAACCAAGGCTCCAAAACTTCACAGGCAATCGACTGGGGGCTGCGTAGGCCTAGCATCATCTTCAACATCTTCACATTACCTTTCTGAGCAGCAGTAAGCAAGGATGAGTACACTTATGGTTGGTACTCAGCAAGGCCACAAGAAATAACCAGAATATGATTTATTATCAACTTCAAATAAATTAATCATGAGAGGGTCCAGGCCGCTCTTGACCGTGAGCACGGCTGTTATAACAGTTTTTAACACTCTGCAGAGTTTGTACACTTTCCCCACAAGAAGCGTAGACCCAACCACGCTGTGCTGATCAGGCACGTATCACACTTCCTTTGGTGTGACTGCATAGGGACGCTACGAGGCCTTTACAAAGATCCCTCAATTCATAGCAACCCGCTAAGGTTTCAAGCCATAGCATAGCATAACCTTTTCTAATCGCCGAGTTTCTTACCAAAGCATACTCCCAAGAGATCCGGCTATACCCCATCCATGCTTCCCCTCTTGCCCTTTCGGTAAGGCCACTATAAATTAAGGTTTCTAATTAATTAGCCAAGACCAGAGCCCATTAGCGCTTGTGGTTGCACTGTTTTCCTGGGTGGTCACTCCATGTTCCAATTAAAATCATCATTATGTTTAATAAAGCATAGATAGAAGGATGGTTAGGGACACTTGCCTTTCCGCAATAAAAATACCACGTACTGCTCAGAGTCTTCAAACTCTTCTTGTTGAAACTCTTTTCTTCAAAGCACCTGAATTGCGTTCCTTCTACTCGTAGCAACATCGGCACAAGCACACACTAACAAAGAGACAATAAGCACAACTAAGAACAATACACCAAACGAACAGAAAACAATAAAAGAACGCACAAAAAGGCGGGGCTTGATGCTAAGGTCACGAGGGCTCAAGAAACGACGAGATCGACGCTAAGGACGAAAAGACAACTATCGTAACATTTATGTTATGAGAGCACAAGAGACTATACGCTTGGTTTATTTTAGTTTAATAAAAACAATATAAAGGATATTCCAGGAAATTCCCTAAATTGGAATTATGTCATATTAGAGTTATTTTACAAAACCGAGATAAGACTAAGTCAACTTTTATACATCTAAATGTTCATTTATGAATTAGACCAATTAAACACTTAAATAGAAATAAAGCATGTGTGAACATCTAAACGTATAACTTCATGATTCGTGTTCGACTAATCACATTATTATTGAAAAGACATTGGCTTTGAGTATTAACCATATTAACAATAATTATGAAAACCGATGTTTAACTCTAAATAGCTTTTAATTAGTTACATAGCAATTAATCAAATTAACTTGCCGAGATATAACCTAATTAACTTTTAATTAGAAAACTAGTGAATAAGTATTTAATCATATTAACATTTTAGTAGAAACTAAAAACAACAAAAGAAGATTATCGTTGTTGCTAACGCATAACTTGATCGATATGAAACTAACGCAACAAAACGACTCGAAACGGAGCTAAAACGAACGACGGTAAAGGCATAGGGGTAGAACGACAAGCTTTGATCAAGACATACGTAGCGTGCAGGTAGCAGGTAGTGCTCGTATATCCATGAAAGGCTCTGCATGGCTGATCGATGAAGGATAGATTGTGAATAAATTTGATAACGTGAAGGGAAAACTGAATTATCATGTTCGTGACATAAGCATAACATTACTGGAGTTCTGCATGTCGTCAAATATGTTGGGCAAAGGATCATACGGTAGGGAGGAAAATTAGAATTTAGTTTGTCCCTTAATTAGCCTTAGCTGACTACGAAGGACACGAGGAACAATTAACATGCTACTTGCAGATTAATGTATTACTTTAATGGCTCTCACTTATGCAATAATGCAACGGTATAGAATAATTAAATGCTACACCATTGTCAAAACATAATGTTAACCATTAAATAATACAACTAATCCGTAGTGGGCAACATATTATTTCACTTGTAGGATATTGACAAGTAATAAATGATTAATGGCTAAAGGAAACGATTGATACATTTAACATATGATCTTTACAAGCTTATACATTATTTAATAATGCAAACTTATAGTGCAATGAAATTGGAACCAGTAATTAAAATCCTGGATATCATTGCAACAACATAAATTTAATTATTAAATAGATGCTAACTTGCAAGGATTTATTGTCAACTATCAAAGCTTTATTAGGTCAGAAAGGACGGCTAGTGTAATAACATTTGCAAGACACTATAAATAGAACTTGCAAGGGAATGCGATGGCTAAAAAGGTTTGATTTGGTGAAAGAGATTGAGAATGAATTTGATAACACGATTACGTATAGGTAAAACTGAAGTTTAATGTGCATGACATGGACATGACATCACTATGATATCATTACATGCATGCATGGGCATGGCTGGATGGGTCTTAATTTGCATCAATTTGTACGGGGAGAGGCTATCACGTAATGCTAGTTTTGCATGGGAAAGGACAAGTATAGATATGATTGGGAATGAATTATGGTAAGGTGAAGCCTATGGCGTAAACATGATGTGAGGAGAATAATTAACCAATAAAATAAGTGAAAGGGAACTCATGAACTTGCTTGATTGTATGGATGCATGCATAATGCCGTACGTGAATGCCAACTTGCATGGATAAAGAATAAAAGACATGAATGAAATCTGGTAATCTGAAAGATCATGACGTAAGCATGAGGTGATCATGATGTCATCCCACATGAACCAACGGGGAGAGTAGATCAGGAATAGACAACGGAGGTGCTCACCGAGTGACGGAGACGTCCGACAATCGCCGGAGTCGGCGACAGCGCCGTTCCAATTGTAGCAGATCGAGGACAGCGTCGTCCGGTGGACAGACGTCAGGACGGCGCCGGGGTCGTCTTGGTGCTGGCAGCTCTCGCCGGCGATCATCACGCGCACACGCACATACTGCACATGCACCATGCACGTGAGCGGCAAAGCGAAAACAAGGAAGGAAGACGATGATGACCGGCTCACCTCGGACGGACTAGACATGACGAGGACACGCCCGCAGCTCCAACTTCGCGTGCCGGGCTCTTTCGGTGGCAGATCGACACAGTGGCTAGCTGTGGTAAAGGTCGGCGGCGAGGGCCCTGCATGGAGGAGCGAACATGGCCGAACGAGAGTGAGGAAGTGCAGGGAACGTTGAGATATTCTCATCGAGATGCACTGCAATGCAATATAGCAGACACGGGGCAGGCCTGAGTAGAGACCGGCGATGGAGCAGAGATGGGCCGCGGCGTGGCGAGTAATTGGCGACCTCAGGCACAGTCGTCCGGCGATGTGGTCGGCAGGACGTGCTCGTGCTCAGCGGCGCATCACCGTAGATGTCCAAGTGACTGAGCGCCTGGCAGCTTGCGCCGACGGCGCTCCTGAAGCAGGTCATAGGGTGCGGTGTCGCGGTGGTGCTCTTGTGTTTGTACGGCGACGGCAACCAATACAAAAGCCTGACGGGGCATCCTGCAGGTGCAAGGGCGGACGGTGGAACATGGACAGGTGAGATGCAAACTGGGAAAAGCTATAGAAACGAACGGGTGAACGAACTTCGACGACAAGATCTGCTGCAGTTCTCTCTTTCATGTCGACGACTGGACTTTCTCCTGCAGCAATTTGGCGTCTTGGCGACGTCGACGGTTCGGCGGCTGGGAGGTGATGGGAACTGGCCGGAGGAGTGCGCGGCCACTCGAAGAGCGTCGCACTCATCTCGACGAGCGAGCGCTACGCGAATAAAGATGGAGTCCTTAGGGATTCCCAAACTTGGGGCCTCCCTGTAAAGGAGCCAATGGTGTATCTTTTCTGGGAGGAAGGTACTTCGCATATATGGGGAGAAAATCCACCATCTCTCCATCCATTAGCAATATGGGACAAATAGAAGGTTTAACTCCCTCTAACGCTAAGGGGCTAAGAGTTTTCACTACCACTAATGGGCTTGTGAAATTTGGCCCAATTAAGAAGATGGGATGGATTTAGGATAACACGGGCTGGATAATGGGTCAAGGCTGGCCCAAAAATATTTATATTTTTAGAATAATTAATTTCTTGGTATTAAACAATTCTAGAAAAAGTCTAGAATTTATATTTAAACCATGAAAAATATTCCAAAAATTCCAAAATTCATGAGACAAATCTCGGAGATGATATTGGACCTAAAGAATCCAAATAAAATATTTGGAGCTCATGAAGATATTTGTAGAAGCTTGGAGATGAAGGATTTAGCTCTAGGAAGAATAGGAATAAATTCTAGAGAAGATCTGAAAAGAATCCAGAGGAACCTAATTGATATCTGAGAGGATTTGGGACGCTAAACACTAAACGTTGAAGACACATCAAAGCAAGGACACAACAACCGCTCTTAAGGCCTATGTTGTTTTAATTTATTCAAGACACACTAATTTTCATATTCTAAATTCCCTGTAATAAAATATAAATCTTGGAAAATTTTAGAAATTCTTAAATCCTTTAGATTATTTAGTGTAATCTATTCACATCCCAAAATATGAAATTTTGGGGTGTGACAGAGGGGGTGGGAGAGAGAGAGAGAGGGGTTGAGGGAGCGGTTGAGAGAGATAGAGAGGAAGGGGGATGGTGAGGAAGAGGGGAGGGTGGAGAGGTAGGCGTAGAGGGCGAGGGGGAGGGGAGATTGAGAGAGGAAGAGAGTTGTCATTACGTATCCCTCAACCTTGAGGATGTTGACGATCGATTGTGGTGTATTTCTATGTGTTGCCTGGCCTGATAGGAAAATATGAAGACAGGTCGACAAATTCAAAGGAAATGAGAGAGAGAGAGAGAGGGCGAGGGGGAGATAGGGAAGGAGGAGGGGAGGGGGAGGGAGAGGGAAAGAGAGGAGAGATGGGAGCGAGGGGAGGGGGAGATTGAAGGAGGGAGAGAGAGAGAGTTGCCATTACGTGTCCATGTCTTTTGAGGATGTTAACGATGGATTGTGAGGTGGACAAATTCAAAGGAAATGAGAGAGAGAGAGAGAGAGAGAGGGCGAGGGGGACAGAGAGGAGGAGGGGAGGGGAAGGGAGAGGGAAAGAGAGGGGAGATGGGGGGGGAGGGGAGGGGGAGATTGAAGGAGGGAGGGAGAGAGAGAGAGAGTTGCCATTACGTGTTCATGTCTTTTTTAGAATGTTGACGATGGATTGTGGTGGATTTCTGTGTGTTGTTTGGCCCAATAAGAAAATATGAAGACATGTGGACAGATTCAAAGAAAATGAGAATGAGATCATATGTGGATCGAGTTAATCTGACAACTAGCAAGTCCTAATAGAATCTTGGCTGAGACGTGATATGGCGATATTAGGTTTGATTGTTCCTCTCCAAATTTGAAGTTGAACCAATTTTATGAATAGAAGGATAAATATCAAAAGATGTTGATCATTTCTTTATTACTATAAAGATCAAGGATTTTGGAATGATAGGGATACAAATTAATATTGATCTCCATTGATTTCTGCGGACATGTACGAAATCAACTTATATATTTTTTTTGCATATATGGAATATTTGTTCATTTGATACATAAATATATGTTTTTTGTTTGCTAGATTTTTTAAGAACATATGCAACTTTTTAATATAATAGTTGTGTAATGTGATAGGTTGTTTTTGTTAATAAATAATTTTAATCTATTAGGTCCTAACTTGTTGGTTACTAAATACACATTATTATTGACTCATTTTCTGAAATAAGTCATTTGTTACACATAAATATTTGCTATAATATAAACTTATCATTTACTAGATTTTTATAAGTATATAGAAAGTTACTAGTTTTTTTTTAAACACGTGCCTGGGCACGTGCATCTCCACTAGTTAAAAAAAAATCGACTTCAGTGCTAGAACCTGCTGCTCACTTGATCTGTATAGGTGTGATGAACCTTTTCTCACTACAAGAAATCCATGGCCTTTTGACATTCAATTACGTCATAATATATGAAATTTATGTCATAGATTAGGATTTATGACATCCAGGTGACAAAAATCGAAACGTCAAAAAGCCACCGTCATAAAATCATTTTGTGACGTCTGTATATGTAATGTCACAATTCTATGACATTAGTTTTTGTGTCATATAATTGAATGACATTAGTAATAGTGTCACAAAATTCTAGACCTTGCCACATGGACAAATGCCACGTAGGATCAAAAGCTGACGTGGCACTGACATGGCAGAGGTAAAAAAAACGTCACAAAATGAAATTTGGCCTGCTAAGTTTCTGCTTATGGCCCAATTAAGTTTCTGCTCATCAAAAAACAGGGCCCAAATTACACCTGGCCCATTAAAATACAACCCATTTTTCTAATCAATCCATTATCACTTCAGCCCAAATCAGATATAAACCAGCCCATATATACATTAATTCTGATGCAACATATCATCACATGCTTCGAACAGCTAGCAAAACATACTATGATACTAGTTTCTGAGACAAGTCACAAAAAAGATGCTAGTTTCTGAGACAAATGAAGTCTCAAGTTTGTGTCACCGTTGAACACCTCCAAAGATCATTTACATTTGTTTTTCTAAAAACGATCAGAACCCCTTCAGTGACTGCTACCAGCTTAGCCACCTCCGGAGTCTTACCCTTGTCCACAGGCTCAACCTTCTACTTGCTGCACACCTGCAACATGTCAAAAGCAGCAAGTTTTAGCACAAAGCATTAGATCCATCAGGTCAGTGAAAGCATATAACTTCCTAGCATTCAATTTGGCTCATATATCATTTGAACTAGAGTAATTGTGTGTCTCCTAGTATAATTATCAAACATGGTAGTACAAGTATTAGGACCAGGATTTCTTTATGCACATAAAGAAGAACAAAATAAGTCTAGACAATTGTTCCCTGAATAGCAAAGTACAGGCTTTTATAAGTGGAAACAATAAAGAATCAAAATTTGGCACTTGCGGAGATACTTCATACCTGCATGATATCAGACCAACTTAAAACAAGTCAACATATTAGATGTGCCTAGTAACTAGAATGACGTTGACTACCCAAGCTTAAGTATGTTTGCTGTTACAAACTAAATCTAGCATGCATGCAGGTCATTATTTTACTGCAGTGATGAAATAAACAGATAGAAAACATGGTCTGCACATAACTCACGCCACAAATCAGTAAGGAAACTAATTCCGGGATGAACTTGCAAACTAAAAACAGTAGCCCAAACTTGTCATTTGATGCTAGCAAGGGATGAACTTGCAAACTAAAAACAGTAGCACAAATCAGTAACTGTTTGGGGGACAAATGCCTGTCTAGACTCTAGAATTTCAGATGCGACAAGCAAGAATGAAGGGAGTGAGGGGATGAGGGACTACTGCTTTACTGAAGTTTGGGGGTAGCACCTGGATGCTGTCGTGGTCAGCGACTTGGAGTTGAAGAGGCCCATATCGAGCTACTGCAGGCTGATGTGGTGTAGTAGGCGCGCACGGACTCCCGCTCCGCTTGCTCAAACTTGGCCGAGCGCCACAGATTTAGAATCCGCTGCAATTTAGACCCCGAGGGTTCCCAATTTAGGCCACAGATTTCGAATGGAACCGAATCGAGAAGGGTAACAAGAGGGATATAGACTCACATTGCAGAAAATGCTTGATGTCGTCGAGGGGGCTCAAGCAATCCTCCCGTGTTGGATGCGGAGGGAACCACAGCTGTTCCCCGGCCAGCTCCTCTGTGGAGCCGAAGGAGGTCGGCATCCCCTGCGCCAAGGAGCCCGCCGTCCTCCGCGCAGCCTGATCCCGCACCCACGACTCGACGCGGCCGCCATTGGGAGGGGGCAGGGCGCGGCCGGAGGAGGAGGTGGATGGAGGAAAGGGAGAGACACTACTACAGCAGGAGCATCACAGGCGGTTCGGTTGCCCATATCACAGGCGGTTTTCAAAAGTGGCGCTGGTTAAGTGGCGCTGATAATCCTATTTTCACAGTCGGTTTTTAACCGGCTGTGAAAATAGATTTTCACAGCCGGTTTACGTCATGAACCGGCTGTGAAAATCAGTTTCACAGCCGGTTTTGGACCTTCAAAACCCGCTGCGTCAGGCGCTATCACAGTCGGTTTTTTTCCAAAAAACCGGCTGTGGAAGTAGAGTACCACAGCCGGTTTTCACAGTACCATAGCCGGCTGAAAAAATGGTTTCTACAGCCAGTTCAGAACCGGCTGTGATAATGTTTTCAAGAATAAAAAAAATAATTACATATATCCCAATTTTGACAGCACAATAATGCACAAATATATAACACATCCAAAATACATATTACCAACACAATATATAAGTATATTAAGAGTCCATACATAAGTTCATTACAAGTTCATTGGAACAAACAAAGCTAGCCCTAAATAAGCTGATCGAGGCAATAATGTTTTTTTCCTTGATAACCATTGCCATCTACTCTAAGGGCAACTCATCATGCACTGCTTTCTTCTCTTCAAGGGCTTTGATAGAAAATAAAATCAATACGGTATAACGCAAATCTATCTGTTACGAGAGAGTCAATCTGACTTCTAAAAGAATGGAAGCATCCAAACTAGTCCTAGTCGCATAAATTTGTAAGGAAACTAACTCCGGGACCTGCAGGGTTCATTCAATGAATTGAAACTTAAGTTTTTCCTCATGAACTTTATGCCTGCAAAAAAATGAAACGACCTACCTGAAGCTTCTCTAGGGACTGACCAATTTTGGATAACCTTGAGTTTTCTTGTGAATGTTCCATCAACTTGAAATCAGTTTCAGATATTTGCCAAGAAAAAATAGCAATGAGTGAATTCAACATATAAAGAAATTATGTGTGGTATTTTAATGGTATTCTGTAAGGCTAAAAAAGGATGATTGGAATGCATAACGGTGGAATCACAAGAGCCAAGCAATGAAAGAAATAAATCATAGCTAAACATGCACTATGATTTGCTTGGTGTCGACATGATCGAGCATCCATGTATGGCCGTGTGCGGCACTTGTGCAGCAGGGCTCCAGTCCTACTTGGCCATTGCACAAAGCAAACAAACTAGATTGCACTTGAAATGAACTGAACAAACAATTCAATTGTTTGAGCAGCTTAGCACAAGACACTTTGTCCAAATAGAAAAGTTACTATTCTGTTCACATGAGAAACCTTTTGCCTAAGTCATGAAAAAAAATAAAACAACTTCGCATCTGCACCCCCCTTCTTGTTTTTTCACTTCAAAGTATGCTTAGTATGCACTTTTCTCACACTATTCCATATTGAAAGACAAGCATATTGGTATAAGAATATCACAAATGATATTAAAATTTACAATATCTCATTGATC
>CM014271.1:59676144-59723987 GCA_004135705.1 Alloteropsis semialata | reverse complement strand
CTATAGGGTCATGTCATACGGCGGCTATGACGTGAATGGGTACCGCTTTCACACAAAAAGCCACGAGCAGAGTCGGCCCAATCGAAGAACCACATAATGTCTGGAACCATTGGAGTACTTCCCTCCTTTGGGCCCTGGTCAGCACAAAATCGGCCTTAGGCTTCTTCCAGTTCTTGCCGGTTGTGGGAGGCACCATGTTCAACTTTGGTCTATCGCACAACGTTGCTTGATCCACTCGAGCCTTTACATTATCCTTTGTCTTATCAGAAATGTCCATGATTGATCCAAAAGACTATTATGGAAGAATTGAAGAAATATATGAACTCACGTTTCCTGGTTGCAAACCTCTTAAACCTGTCATATTCAAATGCCATTGGTTTGATCCTCAACAAAATCGAGAGACCCCTGATATTGGACTAGTCGAAATTCGACAGTCATCCGTCTATGCAGGAGACGATGTCTATATTGTGGCTCAACAAGCCACACAAGTGTATTATCTCTCATACCCGTGCAAAACCGACGAACGTCTCCAGGGTTGGGACGTTGTGTACAAGGTATCGCCACACGGTAGACTACCTGTCCCAAACAATGAAGATTACAACATAGACCCTGATACATATGATGGAGAGTTCTTCCAAGAAGATGGACTACCTGGGAATTTTGTGATAGACTTAACCGAAACGATCGGAATGGAAGTAGAAGATGATGAAAGAGTTGATGACGAGGACGCTGGAGATGAGGTTTATAATGAGAGGGACGTAGAATTACTTGAGAAAGTACAATTAGGGCTTCACGAAGACATTCCTCCATCGGATGAAGGGCCTCTGGACATGCGCGATAGTGATGATGAGACTTATGATCCTGATAATCCCGATCGTGATGTTTATTTCTAATACATGTATGCTTCGTTCTAATTTAATTATTTTTTGCAATATGATGTTAATTTGTAATTGTGTTTTCTTTCTCTTTTGCAATATTATGTTCATTTTTAATTATATCTTCTTTATGTGTTTCTCTGTACTGACTGGTTTACTGGTTTTAATTTCATGTGATGGAACAGAAAGATGGTGGGCGGCGGACTTCAGCGTACGTGCTCGTCTATGTACAGAAGATTTGTCGGTTCATCCTCGGCGGACATACCTGAGGATTCCCGAGGGATCGCTAGGGGCAGCAAAGGCAAGGGTCGAGGGAAGGGTGGTCCGAAGAAGGGTAAAAAGAAGGGTCGACCGCAGCAGCAGCAGCAGGAGGAGGAGGAGGAGGAGGAGGAGGAGGAGGAGGAGCAGCAGCAGCACCAGGTGGACGAGCAGGAACAGGAGGAGGAAGCGGAGTATGTGCCGCAGGCGGAGGAGGAGGAGGGGGAGAGTGAGGAGGAGGAGGAGGGTGAGGAGGAGGACACGACAGAGGGTGGCTCTAGTGTGACTGTTTGGCAGCGAGGTCCCTCACGACTCCCTGACAGGCCGATACCTTTTGCCCTACGCCCGTTGATTAAACCCGTGGGCAAACGGTAAGTAACTTAGATGTTGTCTAATACTTTTTCATTTGGAAACTTGATATCACAATATAAACTAATATTTCTTCTTTTTCACTTTTGACAGGAGTTGGGAAATCGTCACACCTGCTGGTCATAACCGCTTGGTCAACGGCATCCTGGGTCTTTTGTGCAGGTTGCACTTCCCAGGCATGGTCCGGATGAGTGAGGACAGGTACGAGCCGGCCTGGACGTGGACACACTACCACAATGCCCCAGATACTCTCGATAGGGACGACAGGTGCTATGGGAGTAAGGCGGAGCGGGTGAAGGCCGAGCTCTGGGTAAGTCTTTCTCGCACTACACTGCTCAATACATCATTTTCATTGGAACATTTTTGCAATATTGACTGGAGATCATCGTGTTTCTACGCAGGATTTCTATAGGTTGGCGGATGGATATGCTGAGAAGGCGGAGGAGGTGCAGGAGTGGGTATGCAAGAAGCTGGTGTTGGACATGCACTACGAGGCGCAAGTTCAGTGCGTCATAAACTTCAGTGCTTCAAGGCTTGGGCAGAAGATGTCAAAAGCGGAAGCAAGAACCTTTAAGCTGACCCGGCCGCAATACGAGGAGGTAAAATTGTGCATATTCTCATATTAAGAACATCGCGTAATATGATCTTCTTACATGTCGTTCACTTGATCACGTGTAGGCGCCTGTGTGGTGGTGTCGTAATGATTCCGAGTGCTGGAAACTCATAGTGCACAGGTGGTTCACACCGGAGTGGCAGCAGAAGCACGACGCTGGCCGACAGAAGCGTTTGCTGATGCCATACCCGACACACCATCAAGGCAACCTTACGAACGAGCAATACAGGGCTAGATGGGTATGCATATTCATTTCTTTGTTGTAACATTCAATTATGCATAATTTGTAATCAACTTGCTGTTGTTTCGCAGTCCAACGCACATGGAGGCGCTGAGTGCACCGAGTTCATGGGATGGGCCTTGTCCCACAAGGGCAAGGCGTCCGCGTCCGAGACCACCTACAACCCTGAGGACCCGCCCGAGGCGTACAGCAATCCCTCCATCCACGGCCGCATCACTGCGTACACGGAGACGGGAAGGCAGGTCCATGGGCCAGAGTGGGATCCGAGCCGTGCACCGCTTGATGGAGAGGTGATCATGAGGGTGGGAGGAGGAAAGAAGCATGGCCATTACTATATTGGCGACAGCATTTTAGACACGGCCACTACTCCCACTCTCCCGGCCCTCCGAGCAAGGAGCACGAGCAGTGCCCCTCCCATACTCTCACGGCCGTCCGCGGCACTGGCCCACGTGGAACGACTTCAGGTTATTTTTGTTTTATTCGTCGTTACTGAATTTCTACATGGATTTTCTTTGCATTGTAACATTGCGATGAACAATTGCAGGCCCGGCTGGATGAGCAAGAAGCGGCACACCAGGCGTCCTTAGCCGCGGTTGAGCAGCGGATGGCCCAGCAGTTGGCGGTGCAGCAGCAGCAGATGCAGCAACAGATGGCTCTGCGTGAACAGATGATGGCCAAGCACTGGGAGGCTTGCATGGTAGCTTTTCAGAACGGACAACCGATGCCCCCGATGCCCACGATGCCCGCGACGGCCCCGATGATGTTCATTCCGACTCCGGCTCCTGGAACTCCTCCTGTGAGTTACTTGACAACCTTGTTGTTTCATTTCATTGATTATAGACTTAGTTTATCTGCACCGATGGAATTGGTAGGTTATTCACTTATTCATCTATGCTATGAGCGTGATTGTGTGTGTTCTGCTCTTACCTCTGCTCCTGTCTCCTTCTTCAACCAACAGCTATGAGCGTGATTGTGTGTGAGTGAATGTGAGCTCACTGATAACCTGGGATCAGCTGAGTTCAGGTAGGAAGGCTAACGTGCATATGTGGTTGTAGGACGGTACTATCTGGCGGACTCGGGTTATATGGACAAGGAAGGATACATGGTTCCGTTCCCTGGTACTAGGTACCGTAAGAAAGAGTTTAAGGATGTGGAAATTGGCGATTTGGCTAGACAGAAGAAGTTCAACTATGTTCATTCGAAGCTCCGCAATGTAATTGAACGTAGGTTTGGGGTGTTGAAGGAGCGATGGCAGATATTGGAAAAGGTGCCTTACTTTGAAAGGAAGAAGCAATCAAAGATTATCATCTCTTGCTTTGCTTTGGACAATTACTTGTGGCGCAGGAAGTTTGGAAATGGTTGATGGTACCCTTTGTCAGAGTTTGCGGAGATGCACAAGACAACAACTACTTCGGGGATGAGAGAGCTCATATCTTGGGTTCTTAGCGCAAGAAACACGTGAGCTGCAGCTCTCCCTCCACCCCTGTCCATGCATCTTATCTTGGTTTGCCAAAATTAAGAATTGTGATATATATGCTTTTGTCAATGGCAGGTTGTAGTTTCTGGAGGCATGGAGGTTAAGCAAGGCTGGTGATATATATATTAATGTGTTGGGATTTTGTGAATTTGTTTTCGGTCAGCACCCAATTGAAGTAGTAGTAGGATCAATTGGATAGGAGGGTCATCCATTTTGTCTAACTGCTTAACCTTGAGGTATCAAGTGACCAGTTGTTCACATTGAGATTTTGCTAATGAACCTGTCAATGTGTGATAACTTAATATATCTGAGAACTCATGTCTGAGCAAGAAATGGCTGATCAGTCATCTATACTGAAATGTTTGCAGAAGAAATTAATGTCAGAAATAAATTAAGGTATGTCAAACAAGCTGGTTATTTATTGAATTCTAGTGCTAATCAGTAGATGTAATTGTGGCTGGCTGCCTGTTTGATGCTTTGTTTTGTGCCTATGTGCAGTGGGAGTTTCAGTACCTGGACCTGGACCTGATGGAATGTACTGATCTGCTGGAATCAAACTGCTGGAATCAGAAGCAAGAGTTTAGTAACATGCTTTGTTTTTGGTTCTAATAATCATATGCTGTCATGTGAGAATGTTAACAGTTCGTGTGTGTGAATTGTGCGTGTGGACTGCAACTGAGAACTCATGTGCTATGTATTTTTCATTTGGTCAAACTGCTTCACAGTCTGTTAAGAATGTTGTTTGTGAGCAGTTAATTTGGTGGTGGGTTGGCGCCAAGTAAGAAAAAATTGGTGGATGCAGTGAGTTTCAACAGTTTGAATTTGAATGGAGTGAATGGATTTGCAGCAGCTTGGCGCCACCAGCAGCTTCAGCACGCGCCAGCAGCAGCTTCTGCACCGCTGGCTGGACGGCTGGCTGGTTATTGTTGATGGTTATTGTTGATGCCTGTGATGGTTATTATGAGATATATATTATGCCTGTGATGGTTATTATGAGATATATTATGCCTGTGATTTTTGAATGAATGGGGATTTTTAAACGCGAAAACAAAAAAAACAGAAACAATTTGGTCACTTTGCCGTGCGCCAAACAGGGGGGCGCACGGCAAAGTGACCATTCCTGTGGCCCCTCTGGCCTGTTTGCCGTGCGGAATATCTGGCGCACGGCAAACAGGCCATTCTTTGCCGTGCGCTGAAAATAGGACGCACGGCAAACTTCATTTCTTTGCCGTGCGCTCGCAACAGGACGCACGGCGAACTCAAACTCTTTGCCGTGCGCTAGGAAGAGGACGCACGGCAAACAGGCCATCCTCGCCGCCGTCAGCGCCGCCGCGCCGTTAGCGCGGCTGCCGGTGGCCGCCGTTAAAAAATGTTTGCCGTGCGCTGCGTTTTACGCACGGCAAAGAGTTTCGCCGTGCGTGCGATAAAAGGCGCACGGCAAACCCGCCTTTGCCGGGCAAAACTCTGCCGTGCACCCTTTGCCGTGCGCGCCTGGGAAATACGCACGGCAAAGAGTTTGCCGTGCGCATTCCTGTGTTTGCCGTGCGTCGCTGGCGCACGGCGAACAAGCGGTTTCCCGTAGTGATACTACCATGAAATATTTTTGTTTATAAATTTAAGAAATGAATTATTTTATTTTTATGAAAATCATTTTGTACATCAGGACTTTAACTCAGTGGTAAGAATAAAAAAAATGTAAAGGCAAAAAAATTGATGAACGAGTATGACCAGGCTGCAAGCCGCACACGCCACTTTCCTCTCTTGGGCCGAACATTGCTCTCAGGCTTTGCTGCAGCCTGCGGCTGACATGCTGTAGAAGTGAAAACATGCAGACCACAGATATTCTATATAATACGTACCACCTCGCCCAGACACAAAACATGCAGACCACATATATTCTATATAATATAAAGAGCGTCAAAGACACTGTGGTTAGCATTGGCCAAGTCATTTGTGCAGTGTGCGGGACACTTGGTTAGAAGTCTAAGGGGCCGTTTGGATTCTACGGACTAAAGTTTAGTTCTGTCACATCGGATGTCTTGTTACTAATTAAGAGTATTAAATGTAGACTAATTACAAAACTAATTGCACAGATGGAGGCTAATTGGCGAGACGGATCTATTAAATCTAATTAGTCCATGATTTGACAATGTGGTGCTACAGTAACCATTTGCTAATGGTAGATTAATTAGACTTAATAGATTCGTCTCGTGAATTAGCCCAGACTTCTGTGATTAGTTTTATAATTAGATCATGTTTAGTCATCTTAATTACCATCACAATATTCGATGTGACATGGACTAAACTTTAGTCCAAGGATCCAAACACACCCTAAAAAGGGAATTCCCGACGGTAATTTCCCGAGAAAATTCGGGAACCGAAGAAACGGTCAGAAAAATCGGTCCCCTGATTCCGGCATCGATTTCCTATTTTGTTTCTGTTTTTTTTTTGTTTCGGATTTTTCCCGTAAAAACGGGTAACGGTTGGGTAAATGTGGGTTGCGGTGCCGGTCTGTCCCATTTTTATCCCTAAGGGGTCATGTACAATAGTTTAAACTACTGTTGTCTATTTGATACACATATACAGCTTTACAATGAGTTATTTATTTTACTGTCTGTGCGATATTTAATACATATTCTAGGTTGTGTCCTTTTGCATGAGAGCTCGAGCCAAAACAGTAGACAAAATAGTAGACAACAACATATTTTTTCTCATTTAATGATGGTCACATCAGCTCAGTTTTTTTATTTGGACTTATATAGACGGTTGATGTCTAACCGTTGTACGTGCGATGGGCGAAGAAGACCTAAATTAAAGCCCCTCAGTCATAGGTCACTCCCTCCCTTAGCTATATGCCTCGCCTGTATAAATAGGCCCCTGAGGCGACCGGGGCCGCAGCACCCGCTCCGCTAGGCGTGGCGGGGCCTCAATGCCATGCCACCCACGAGGTCGGCTGAGCCCAGGGTCTGCGCCGCCTGCGAGCAGCGGCCAGGCCGGCACGCCCCGAGCCTCTGGCTGCTGAGGGAGAGGAGAGGAAGAGAGATATGAGGGAGAGGATGAGATAGAAGATAGAGATAAGACAGTGGGTGAGAACATAGAGATAAAGAGATGGAGAGACCGAGAAAAAAAAACCTTTATATGCAATGATATCGTTCTTTTTGTCCTTGATCGTGGCTTTCACCGGGACTAAGCCGATTCTTTAATCCCGTTGGGTGCCTCACTCAAGACTAAAGGGTGCGACTCTCATTAGTTCTAGGTGATGGTTTCACCCGGGATTAATAGGGAATCTTTAATCCCAAATGGAGCCACCACCTGGAACTAAAGACTCCTTTGGCCTCCTAGCTAGCTGTTGGCCCAATTCCGGTCGGGACTAATGAGTTGGACCGATGACTCTTTTTTCAGTAGTGAGGCAATCTTTTTTCGCAGGTGGCATTTTCCTCACGATGTTAAGATTGCCGTCGTCCGCGCGTTCAGAAAGTCGCAGTTGATCCGACCGTGTGGTTTTCTTATTTATTATGTTAACCACTCCGCCTCCTGGCCTTCCTTTCTGGATTCCTCCCCGCCTTCCCTTTCTGGATTCCGTCAACGACTGGCCGTGATGTTTTGAACCTCTACTCCATCGATTTTCATTATGTCCTGGTGTTACTTGGACAGAGAATAAGTGGGTGAAAAAATAAAGAAATAATATCTGTCATCACACATGTGTAGATTGGCAGATGATGCTAATAGATGCTAATAAGACTAATTATTAATAAAAGGACTGTTATTTTATTAAATAATAAAAATAACGTATAAAAATTTTGTTAAAGAAACTTCTATATTTGAACTTATTCGAAAAAATTAAGAGCAAAACTAGTCCTGACAAGTTGTACATCTAAGTTTTATTTATCTAAATATAAGTTTGGACAGGGAAAAAAAACTAATATAGAAAACTTATGTAAACAACTTTTGCACAGAACTTACTACAAAACTTTTAACGGAATATAAGTCTCGACAGGAAAAACTTATGTATTTAACTTGTTGCGCAGAACTTATGTACAGAAATTTTGAACGCAATACAAGTTCTGTGCTTTCAGTGCAACATAAGTTTTGACAGGAAAAAAAATGCTTCTGTACAGAACTTTTGCAAAAAAAATATCACTTACAAGTTCAGCTGATGTGAGGAAAGTCTTCTTCGGATTAGTTTTTTAATCAATTTTTTAAAATTTTTGTTCGTTTGTTTTTTATTTTACTTTGAAAATTACTTTTATTTTATTTTCCCGCACTTTTCTTCTCCCTATTTTCCCCAATCCCGAATGTTTTTTTGGTGAAAGGGAAAAAGGAAAGACGGCGGAAAGGGAACATCTCAGATGTTTTGTATCTGAAGACATGCGGAAAGAGAATGTACAGTGCACGGCACCTTTGTTTTTGTTGTATATACGATGCACGTACAACACTTACCGAAAAGAGAATGAGGTGGGCGCAAAATCCAAAAATAAAATTTACGAGGTTGTCGGTAGATCGATCGGCTTGAGCTACTACCGGGCGCCTGTCGACGCAGCCCTTGGAGAGCTTGGTCCCCCTTGCCACGACGTCGAACAGCTAACTGCTGCCACTAACATGAAGGATCGCCTTAGGAAATGCATGTCTAAACTCAGATCTATGTGAAACAAGAGACCAGAGGGTTGCAGCGGCTTTTCCTGAGGCCTCCTCCAATGACCAGCTCATGCCCGTCGATTGCATGGTGCAATCGGCGCGACCGCACAGGGCCCCCAAAAGTTAGGGGCCCCCTAAATCACCAATTATTACACTATCACTAGTAAATCAATGTAGACAAAGCTAGATTAGCTTCATTTACTACCGTTAGTTCCCTATCATGCTGCAGAATGCAAGTGTCTTGATCCTCCACGAGTGCACGAGATTGGCAAACAGCATGAGTTCTTCATGAGTTCTCCTAAGCCAGTCCTCTCATGTAGTCTCGTGATTTTTTTTCTAGTAGGCTCTCACTCTTCAAAATTCATCCCTTGCATTGCTCCCACATCTATTTCTATCCATCCGAGCTCTCTCATCTATTTCTATTATTCCGAATTTCCGATCAGGAAACAACAATCTTTTTGTATGCAACATGATGTTTGGGCTTTTGTTCTAGTTACTATATATCGCGCCAAGGTTCAATCATAAGTAATTTTACCTCATATATTTTAGATCATCTGTTTTGCTAAAATAGGCCCCTATTTTGTATTTTGCACCGGGCCTCAAAATTTTAGGTACGGGCCTGGACCAGCTCTAAGCTAGCTCAAAGACATTGTCTAATATTTCAATGGAGATAGAGAGAAAATCTGGTCAAAATATACATGCACATCATGTGAGGATGACGAGTGGGGTCATTCATATCATGAGCTAGGTATAATAAAAGTTAAACCATTGAAAAAGTTGTCTCTTAGAGTACTTAGGGCATCCCCAACCCTCCTAGTAGGATAGTTTCCATAGCATTAATGAGGGTGCCATGTAAGCATTGTGGTGATATGACAAAAGAATTAAAGAGAGGGGGAGAGAAGAGAATGATTTCTCATGCAAGAAACCATGTCTACACAAAACCAAGAAAAAAAGAGAGGGATTGGACAAGGAAAGGAGAGAGAAGAAATGAGATTGGACAATAATTTATTTTGAAGAAACTATGTATTGGGAGAGTAGTTTACATTATAAATGTCTATATGACATGGCAATCATAGAAACTATCAAGTAGTTTCTTAGGTTGGGATGGACTTAGAGCAAGACACAGGATCGTGCTCAATTAGAGACAGGCATTGCTGCAGCGCGTGAAGGATAGGCACCTAGCCTAGCAGCAGGGGCGTGTTGATGGGTGGGCTACTCAACGAGATGACGTCGTGGCGCTCGGCGGGTAAATCCATGGCATTCAGCACGGCTGTTTCTTAGAGCATGGCTAATAGATGCGCACGCTACAGGCTGCAACAGAGCGCCACGTGACTTGAGCAGAGGAAATAGTGGTGGCGGACCCAACCATCATTTAATGGTCTCTGTATTTCACAATAGACACGGGCCAATGGGAGTTTGAGGCAGATGTAAAACAGTGCATGCGCCGGCTTTGAGCGGGCGTTCTGTGAGTCGCCTCTTTCCCCTCTCTCTCCCATGTCGGATCACGCTGACGTGGCTTGGCATTTCGCCGGCTGAGCTGGACTTATTATACTCACTCTTATTTGACGTGTCGCCTGAGCAGAACAAGGAGAAAAGTGCTAAGTCCAAATATATTGCCGTTACCTAGTTGGAACCAAACAATTAATTCCTGTAATCCGTTGCTTTGTAATCATTTATGGTGTTTCGAATTAGCGTTACACAATATGAACCAAACAGAACCATAGTACCTTGTAACAGATGTCGAGTTGGGACGCGGCGCTAAGACTGAATTTTAGAAGGATAACCTTCTCCGTGACAAAAGGAAACGTTAGCTCACCGTGTGCTTAGTTCGCTCGTGATGAACATGGTTCAGTGACAAGTAGTAGAGAGAAGAAATTATAATCTTGTCACGATAATCGGTGTACTAGCCTTGTCAATGTTGACGTGAAGCTCACCGGATACTGGTGAAATGGATCCAACTAACCGGCTAACCCCACATTAATCCACCTGCCAAGCCAGTCACTCATATATATATGACAGTACTCCTGCATAATTACGCTGCTGATGCTCACGTGGAAGGAGATTAGATCAGTTATGTTACGCGTGGCCCCACTGTGTGCGTGGTTCAATACCTCAGTCAAGTCACTCTCTCACTCGGTGCACCAGCAGCTACACTCATAACGTTCCTACCCATAAGGCTACAAATTGGAGCTGTGGTCATCGACCAACACGTACTTGACGATGACTGTAATCAAAAAATCCATATCATTTGTGTTTCTGCTAACACGAGTATGAGAAAAGAGGTGACGGGTAATGGAAGACGCGGACAGGGTGGTGTTCCTTGGGGTGGGATGCACCGTGAATTCAAGGCGACCGAGGTGGATGATGTTTGCTCAATGTTGTGAAACTAGGCTTTGCACTGACAAAAGTAAAGCTGTAATATGTTTCTGTATGGTAGACTTGGAGATGCAGAAAGATGTTGAGAAATGAGAACCGATGTGGTAGAATTAGATTCATACTCTGTAGAGAGTAGACCACTGCTGCACCGAAAAGAATCTAAGGTTGTATAGCACGGAAACATTAGCTATGCTGTATGCACAAACAAAGGCAGGATAAATCTGGTCCTCTATCACCTATCTCAATGGTTGATTATCCATATTGTGGCAAAATCGCCATCTAAGGATCATACATCTGTTTTTTACTTTAGCATGGATTTTAGATAAACCTGTTTTAAATAGGTATTCTGGTATTTTCTTTGTTTATACATTATACTGTTTTTGGATAAAAATTAAAAATTACTCAAATGAATTTTGCCCTTGGCTCCCATAACAACAGCACATATTGGATCATGGTGCAAACTATCGTCGTTGTCAAAGCTAGTTAATTAGGTGTGTGAACGGTTGCAAAATTTTGAGGGTGGCTGAGCTCCACACCACCGTCGCCATGGCATGACGGGTCCGATCCTCTCTTCGATATGTCCGTCATCCGCCTTGGTCGGTCCAAGCATGGCATATGAGTCACCTCCGATGGCCGCTTCTCTAGGGGATGTGCATGGAGTGGCCGCCAGCCTGCCATCACCGTCGTCCGACCCAGAAGGCGTGATACGACTTGTTGGTTGTGGTACGCCTGTAGCAAAAGGTGGTGATGACTAATTGATATTTTGATTGTAGCCATCAACTCAGTGACGTTGTCCTTGGCGCACGGCGCCACACAAAAGGCAAATATTTTGGGTCCCCATGATCGAGAGCACCTAGAAACCACAAGCTACCGCTCCCTGCAGACGTGTGGGCTGCGTACACTACTGCATGAATGATTTTCACTGGCGATTCGTAATCCGTTTTCAAAGCTTTGGAAAATGGCGTTGTTTAAGCGGAAGTGAAAATCGGATTTTTAGAGCCGGTTTTGAACCACCTCTGAAAATTTGATTTTTTTCAGAGACGGTTCGTAACACAAATTGGCTGTGAAAACAATCTTGAAAGATGAGAACAAAAAATTAAATAAAAATATTAAACGAGCGCAAAAAAAATAACAGCAAAGGACACCACCCCCATTAACTGGTCACTATCTCCTCCAACGGCCCAATTATTTTGCACTTGTTGCATTATCCATGCTTCGATCTTGTGATCTCTTGTTTCTTGTGTATCTTCTAGCACCACTGCACGACACCATTACTTGTGACTCAATGAGTAATGCAATCTTTTTATATTAACATTTCTGAATTTTTATAAGATTCTAGAAGCCACATCTTTGATCTAATTACATTGTAAATTTTTGTGGTAGTTCCTTACATACTCTTGCTTCCAAAACAATAATATAAAAATAAAAATAATCATACATAAATTGATTAATAAGTGTAGAAAATTCATTTAGTTCATAAAAATAGCAAATCATTTCAAAAAAAAAACCTAAACTCCTCTATAAAACATGTAAAAGAGTATTTTCATGTCATATGAGAAAAAATAGTTTTAGGTGTACAAAAATCAAAGTTTGCCATAAGATGTATGAAAGAGTGTAAGAGATGTATGTGTTTATGAACAATTTATAGTCTAATTTTCTTAAAATATGTTAATTTTTTTATGAGAAGGCTATACACCCATAAAAGGACTCCATGACAATTTTCATAATTTTTAGACAAGTTTTAGATATTATTATTATTACTACTACTACTACTACTACTACTACAAGTAAAGGAGTATATTAAAGTGTGAAATATCCATAGAAAACCTATTGATTATTCATATATTTTTCTGGATATGATCTAAACTAGAGCATATATCCTTATTAGATACTATTTTTCTAGTATTGATAATAACTAGTCAAGAGACATATACTTCAATTTAGAATTAATAAGAATAAGTACCTAGAAATTTATTCAATAGTTAGAAAATAGAATATCATTTTTTAAAAAATCCAAAAATCCTCGATGGCAACATATATGTAGTATAAGACATTTAAAATTATATCTATGTAATATGAGCAAAAATAACATTTTAGAGTGTGCAAAAAAAATTGATGTTTCAGTCATTTAATATTAAATATTTCAAATCTTTATGATTTTTAAAGACCACACCTTAGATCCGATTGGTCTCAAATTTTTGGTTGTCCCTTCTGTGCTCCTAGTCCAATAAAAATCAGCAAAATAAAATAAAATAAAAATAAAATGATGTACATTATAACTTAGAACCGGAGGTGCAAATGAATTTTCACGGGCGGTTCGTGGCTGGAACCGCCTATGAAAATTGTGTTGATTTTCACAGCCGATTCTAGCCACGAATTCATAGCCAGTCTACTTACGACTCGGCTGTGAAAATGTATCAGTACCATTTTTTAAAATCTAGCTATGAAAATGGTGACTAGAAAAAATCAATTATGTATACTACCTCTGTTTCATTAATCTTGGATAGCTAAGGAAAGTGTTGATGAGAGAAAGTTGAGTTAATGGTAGCCGGGCTGGTTGGTAAAGATCGAAATTTACTCGCTTGGTTACTCCATGCAGCTACACCATACCTATAAATAGCTACGTCCTTCTCAGTCTTATGGCCGACGGCAACGAAATTGGGAGATGAATAGATAGACTGGTACTGGTATGCAGTAGCATGCAGAGTGGGGTGGGGGAGGGGCGTTCAGAAAGAGCTCAAATCTCATTATTGAATACATGGTGAAATATAATTCACTATGATTGCCAAGGCGAGGAATGTGCCGGGGCAGCGGAGAGGTTCAACAATAGGCTAGACTATTCAGTGCCGTTGGTGTCATGCTGTTGGGAGTGAGACGCAACAGGAATTGTAGCTCAACTAGATGGCAATAACTCATGGAACCAGTGCAAGCCAGCAAAATGGTTCTATACGCCAGCTCCTGGATCACAGTTGGACTCGGAGTAGCGACCAAATATGTATGCACGGTGATTCAAGAGCTCTGTTTTTCTTGTCTTCTTATCGCCGGAAACTCGACCGGCTGCGGCCGCGACGCTGGAGCAGTTGGTTTAGCCCGGGAAGAACTGATGACGACCAACATGGAGGTAGCTGTAACCATGTGTAATCGCCTTAATCGCCCACGTGTGGTTGCCTTGAATAGTCTGTCCCTGAATTCTTCAGACACAGGCAAGCTTTTTTGTCGTAGTGTGTGCAAACTGATGTTGAGTTGGTACGTACGTGCAGAACCTGAATTTGACCAAGGGCAACTTTACCCATGACAAAATAGTTCCTGAACATTGAGCTCGACGTGCTTCGTTCGCTCGTGACGAACATTACGCTGACAGGTAGAGAGTAGAATTGTTGTCATGTCACACTAGCCTTGTGACGTGAAGCTCAGTGGACAAGGACCTGTCACTAACGTACTTTACAAAAAAAGGAAAATCTTTTTGCGATCGAAATTGCAAAATCCAAGTGCCCACACTCATCAGTAGCTAGTATGGTACAGCTACCGGTATAAATATGATTCCTAAAATATGATTAATGATTGTGCTTTGATATAAATATGATTCTAAACATAAATGCCCATGGTATTTGTACCTACTAGTCTATCAACCAGTGCTCCCGCATAGGCTAATAATATGGATGATATGATGTTTAAAATCATAAAAAATTAGAACAAATAGTTAACTATAAAAAATATTTATCTTCAGCTCTCTTGTTTCTTAAATATTTTCTCACTTTGCATCGCCTGTTGTAATGCGTTTAAGTGAACTCTATATTTAAGCTATGCTATTAACATATAAATCTGTATGATTTATATTCTCATCGATTCATCCGTACATGTACATATAGTCTACACGGTGATATACATCATGCATATATACCTTAATAAGTTAGCATTATCTATATTAACAATAACAAAAATAGGTAATATATAATTATATACGGGTGTTAAGTTAGATGCATGCAAGTTTAAAGTTTGAGCTACGTGCTTAGTTAACATTGAAAATATATGCTCTCACTACTTTTTTATACATGTATATATGATCTACGTGGTGACACACATCATGCACACACACTTTGAGTTAACATTTTCTATATTATCAATTGATGACAGAGTTAAGTAACTTCAAATAATATATGGGTGTAATTTAACATATTTTTATTACAATTGTTATCATCTCTTGCTTTGTCCTTCGTATATGATCAACATGGTGAGACCCAACATGGATAAAACCTTAAGTTTATATTTTCTATATTAACAATAAATGCAGAACAGTAACTTAGAAATCATATACCAATGTACTTTTAGATGGTGTAATGACATATGTAGGTTATTTCTAATTATATAGGTATTTAAGATGTAAATTTAGGGGGTTATTTTGAATTATTTTTTATAATGGCATAGGCGTAATTAGATGAATATTAGGGGGTTACTTAAGTTATTTTTATAATAGCAAAGGTGGGTAATTAAGCTATAGATTTAGGAGGTTACTTTAGGGTATTTTCATAATGCCAAAGTGGTTAAAGTTTTAGAAAATATGATAGATCCAATGACTACGATGATTAGAGTTTATGGATTGATGGTCAGATGTTTCTCATTTTTGTGAAAATTTCTAGAATTTATCTTTTTAAGTAGCGCGTCTCGTGAGGATTAACATGGAGACCTCAAAAGGAGCCTCCAATTAGTAATAGTTAGATGGTTGCTTGAGTCAAATGTGGAAGTCGTTTCTCGCAAAAGCAGTTGACTTTAAGCACCTGCATGTAGAAATTTCGTAAGTACATGCAGTTCCATAAGAGAGTCGTAGGTGAGAATTGTTTTCAGTTGGCAGTCCTTTTACACATGTTGACATTCTCCATTTTCACAGGCCTTAAGTAGATGACACGCAGGTGACTAAGCTAAGGGCAGTCCTAACTCAAAGTTTGTATGATTATGCTATGGTATAAATATTGTTCAGGATGGAATTACATTATCGCTGCAATCTCCCATGAAATGTTGTTGATAAATGTGCTGAAATTGGAATGAAATATGTAGAATAGCGGCATCCTTAAGATAAATTTCAATGGTGTTTGTAAATATATAGTTGCATCAGTTAAATGCGCGTCGAAGTCGTTTCTCGCAAGCAGTTGACTTTGAGCACTGCACCTGCTTGTGGAATTCGCATTAGCACATGCAGTTCCCCAATAGTGTTATAATTCTAAATTGTTTTCAGCAGGCATACTAGCTCTTTTTACGCCTGCTGACATTGCCTCTCTTCACAGGCAGGCACGTGGCTAAACGACTCTAAAAACGGATGACCATCAGCAGCCTGTGTACAAAATTGTGATTTTTGACGCAGAGTCCAGTGTGCCAAAACTATGGCGACCCTCCCCCCCCAAAAAAATCCCAATCCCTAAAACCGACTAAAAACTTCCATTTCACTCGAATACGCAAGGGCAAACCTCTAATATCGTTTGCTTTTTGTTTGCAATGTTTCTCATTTTTATTATTTACTTTATCTTTTATTTTTTCTTCTTTCTTTTTTCTTTACCTTTTCCTTTTTTTTCTTTTTCCAAAGTTCTTTCTCTGCTACTTTTTTCTGAAGTTTTTCTATAACTTTTTTTTGCAACATTTGGCACCATTTTTCCATTTTTAAATCTTTGTTCACTTTTATTTGAACCACAATATTTTTTATGTTTTTTTACTTATCTATTTCTATAGATTTTGTTCATTATTTTTTCTATAGTTTTTTCTGCTCAAACTATTGTTTTACAATTTCTTATGTTCTCATATTGTTTTCCCCTGAATTTTGTTTTACAATTTTTTTGTTTCTTATTACTGAATGTTTTTTGTTCCGAACATTTTTCGTTTGTGATGTTTTTCTCATAAAGTTTCATTCCTGATTGCTACCAATTTTTTGTATATAACTTTTATTTCTATTTTTGCTATACAAGTCGTTTTCCAAAAGAATGTATATTTAGTCCTAGAAAGTTTTTTCCTCCAAACTTTCTGCCTTTCGTTTAATTTTTGCTCCGAATCTATCAAAACAATTATAAAAAAATTTGTTTCTAAATGTTTTTGTTCTCGAAATATAATTTTCTTCTATTTTTATCCCTAGTTATGTGAGGAGCCATTGTGGTGAAAATGCCTGAGGTAGGGAACCATGGACTGTGTTCACTCGAGGGACCGTGCGTACCGGGGCGATGCTACTCACCAGCGACGACGTGGGTGAATTCAGAAAGGGAATGTATGGGGACGTAAGCAGTCATGAAAGGAAATTCCAACCATGTACAAATTAATCAGCCCCATATTAGCCATTTATAAATTTGGGAAACCATTAATTATCTTGTCAGTCACACCATTAAATCCTTTGGCATGGGGGATGTTAGGTCCCTATTTGCTATATCCAGGGGAAGAAGCGACAGAGATTCAATGAGTCACCAGGTCATGAACGAACCCGGCCGGATGGCGAAGAGACAACCAACACGGATGCTTTTGGTATATATTGGATTGTAAACATGCATACGCGTTGCGTATTATGGTACACCATGTGTATGGACCAACTGAATCTCTGAGAATGGTTGGTAACTGATTTTTTATAAGAAATCTTAAATTACCACTTGGGGGTACCGCACGTGCAGCTATGCTAGCATCGGTAAAAGAACAAACAAATTATTTGCAAGCAAACCAAATGATTAACTGAAACGATCTAGTAGCCAATTGCTGGTAGTTGGTACATAGTACCTAGGGTTTAGGGATACCAACCAACTACCATCGATTGATACACCATCGAAATATCCCTTTTCGTTTCGATCATGCAAAATCAAACAAAATAGATTTTGACTCTTAATTTCTAAGAATATATCTTCAATTTCTAGATAATGAAAATCATCTCGATGGAATTATGGACATAAATATATTGATACAAGTTTTAAGTCCTAAATTGGTCAATGTTGGATATATGCCCGAGAGACAATAGGATTGGATCGGTTTATGGGCTTATGATCCACGAGGGATTAAGGTTACTAATGGGCCTACAAGGTAGAAGCCCATTAGCACGGCCCTTTAGCGGTAGAGAGACTATGCCATCTATTAGTCCCATATTGCTAATGGACGAGGGTGTGAGAGTTTTTTCTCCTCATATATACGTGGGAGGGGCAAGGGGAGGCGTACCAATTATTGGAGCCACCCCAAGCCCTAGTCGCCCTCCCTGGCCACCGCCCCTGTCTCCTCTCTCTCCCTCGCCACGCGTCCCCGGTGCTGGCACACCGGTGCTCGGCGTTCCATCCCCGTACGTGTGGATACTTCGGAGGTGCTGCATCTGGAGCACTAGGGCGAACCGCACATGCAGGACCAGATGGACGTGAGCAACTGCACGGCACTGCTACCTCGACGCGCTTCTCTACACCGAGACGGTTCCGCTGCATCTGCGCGTCTAGTGGTAATTCCGTGATCTATAACTGCAGTTGTTCCTGTTTTTCAGGGTAGACGATTTTGAATTGTGCTAGCGTAGCCTCCCCGAATACCTTCAGTGGTATCAGAGCCATAGCTGCCTCGTTATAGGTTCGAATGTGTGCATATGGAGATATGCGTGGATGTAGATGAGTCTCAGATCGGTTCGTGATCTTCGCCATGATGGTCGTGTAACGAACTGCTCCTACCGGTCGGATTTCCAACATCGGAGCTAAGTGATACATGTAAACCTAGTCGTGGTGAGATGTAGATCAATTGGATTGGTCGAATCGAACTTAGGTCAATGGCCAGGCGCATGGGATGTGCGGCGGTGGAGATTGGATCTGCTACCGGGCTGGGGTTTTCTGTGAAAAACAGGTTGTTCGTAAAACAGCCATAACTTTTGCATATGACCTCGGATTGAGATGATTTTTATATGAATTGGTCTACAGAAAATTTTACACATGAAATCGAACAGCTTTGCTGTTTTCACCGAAATTAGATTTGTGAAATTCAGCTCGGAAGATAGAGTTTTCTGTGATTGAAGTTTCGACGTCGGAATCATCTAACTAGTTTTTGCAGAAATTCATGTGATCGGTATGACCCTTATGTGTATGTGATGCATGTATGTAACAGAACCATGACCTGCGTATCATGTGTGTGGCAATACGGCTGGAGCCTTATGCATTGTTGATTTGATGTAATGGCCTGCATGCCAACTTGTAATGATCCAAGCTGCGACTATGTAATTTACATTACTTGCATACGCTAGATAGTAGTTCTTGGAGGATTCGTCACTGGAGGATGGCGCACATGGATCATGGAGATGGAGATCACCGTGATGGACAGCACCATGCAGATGGAGATCTACATGTGATTAATGGGCCATACCGTGTCATTATGTTATGTGCTTGCCGTTCTTACTACGTTCTATTTACATGCGATGATAGATATAAGTAGAACGATCGATCTCTCAGCAATGTTTAAGCTTGTGTGCCCTCCCAAACCTTGCACCATCATGTCTTGTACAATTAGTGGTCGGTCTATGAAATTAGGGTGCCACTGGTTTTTCCTTGACTAGATGGGTTCGTATCGGATACTTACTCGCATTGGGTTTGGTTATCTTAAACATGGTCATCTTAATAGTTAAGGACCTTGGGGCACAAGCGTTGGGCGCCGAGACATAGAGATGTCACCCAACAACAGGAGTCATATGAGATATGATTAGCAAAGAGTTGCTTACCGATCTACCCTGTCTTCTAGCGGTGATGCTAAAGCTCACTAGTCGACTTGTTAGTTGTGGATTCTGAATCACTAAGTATCAATTGAGGGATATTGATTTTAGTGGGAGTAGATTCAGTTAAATGTTTAATTTAATTTACTCGATCATCGATACATTTGTGTTAGTATTTTGCATTATTATTTTGTTGTAGATCAATGGCTGTCAACGCACCGTTTACTTTACGTTCGATCCTTGAGAAGGAGAAGTTGAATGGAACAAACTATGCGGATTGGATCCGCAACGTGAGAATTGTTCTTAGGGCAGAGAAAAAGGAAGATGTTCTAGACACCCCTTTACCAGATGAGCCTGCTGAAAATGCAACTGCTGCTGTTAGAAATGCCCACCAGAGAGTGTTGGACGTTGACAATCAGATAAGCTGCCTTCTACTTGCTAGTATGGAGCCCGATCTGCAGATACAGTTTGAGGGATATACTACACACGATATGATCGTGGCTCTCCAGGAAATGTTCCAGACTCAAGCTAGGACTGAAAGGTTCAATGTGTCCAAAGCTTTTGTGGAGAGCAAGTTGGCAGAAGGTGCAGCAGTTGGACCACACGTGATCAAGATGGTTGGTTACACTCAGAGATTGGAGAAGCTAGGCTTCCCAATAGGCCCTGAGTTGGCCACTGATTTTATTCTAGCGTCTCTTCCGCCAAGCTATGGGAGCTTCATCTTGAACTACCATATGCATGGGGCAGAAAAGGGCCTGAATGAGTTGTGTGGCATGCTTAAGACAGCAGAATCTGACATTAAGAAGAGCAATGGTGGCGGCCATGTGATGGCAATCCAGAACAAGCCCAACTTTAAGAAGAAGGGCAATTGGAAGAAAAAGGGTAAGGCTAAAGATGCGATCAACAAGCCAAACTCGGATTCCAAACCTGGACCAGCGCCAGATCAGCCATGCTTTCACTGTCATGAACAGGGTCACTGGAAGAGAAACTGTAAGCAGTACCTAGCAATCAAGAACAAGGGAAGTAAGAGTACTTTCGGTTCAGGTACGCTTCATGTTTATGTTACAGACATTTTTCTCGCTGATACTTATATTAATTCTTGGGTATTTGATACCGGATCGGTTGCTCATATTTGCAATTCGATGCAGGGAATAATAAGAAGTAGAAGCGTGGAAAGAGGAGAAGTTGATTTTCGCGTGGGAAATAATGCACGAGTTGCTGCGCTGACCGTCGGGACGATGCAACTTCCCCTCCCATCAGGATTTATTTTGGAATTAAATAATTGTTATTATGTTCCTAGTTTAAGTCGAAACATTGTGTCTCCTTCATGTTTGATGATGGATGGTTATTCATTTGCGAGTGAGAACAATGGTTGTGCTATCTCTAAGAATGGAATGTTTGTGGATTTTGCATCCATTGTGAATGGTTTGTTTATTTTAAATCTTGATGATGCGCCTATCTGTAATGTTAGTGCTAAAAGGCTTCGGCCTAATGATTTAAGTCCGACCTACATGTGGCATTGTCGTTTGGGTCATATAAGCGAGAAGCGCATGAAAAAGCTCCATTCTGATGGGCTTTTAACTTCGTTTGATTTTGAATCATACGAGACATGCGAAGCTTGTTTGCTAGGAAAGATGACCAAGACGCCGTTCACAGGTTTTTCTAAGAGGGCGCATGACTTGTTGGAACTCATACATACGGATGTGTGTGGACCGATGAGTACGACAGCTAGAGGTGGATTCCAATATTTCATTACTTTCACTGATGATTTTAGTAGATATGGCTATGTCTACTTAATGAAGCATAAGTCAGAAACCTTTGAAAAGTTCAAGGAATTTCAGAATGAAGTGGAAAATCAACGTGGCAAGAAAATTAAGGCCTTACGATCCGATCGCGGAGGTGAGTATTTGAACCACGAGTTTAGTAGTCATCTAAAGAGTTGCGGAATTGTTCCACAGCTTACGCCACCTGGAACGCCTCAGAGAAACGGCATATCCGAGCGACGTAATCGAACTTTGTTGGACATGGTTCGATCAACGATGAGCCAGTCAGACCTGTCGTTATTGTTTTGGGGATACGCTCTAGAAACAGCAGCTTTCACACTTAATAGGGTACCGTCTAAGTCCGTAGATAAGACACCATATGAGATATGGACTGGCAAGACTCCCAGTTTGTCTTTTCTGAAAATATGGGGTTGTGAAGCATATGTCAAGAGACTTCAGTCAGACAAGCTTACACCCAAGTCGGACAAATGCATATTCGTGGGATATCCAAAGGAGACTATTGGGTATTATTTCTACAACCGATCAGAGGGCAAAGTATTTGTCGCTCAGAACGGTGTTTTCTTGGAGAAAGAGTTTCTCAAGAGCAAGAAAAGTAGACAAAAGGTATATCTTGAAGAAGTTCGAGATGAGCCTGTGAGGCAAGACTCTACGAGTGAAGCTAATGTAGCAGAACAAGTGGAGGCACCTGTGGTGAGACAAGAACCACCACAACCACGAAGGTCCGAAAGGCCACGTCGCGCAACTGATACGATGAATCTCCTAATTACGGGAGAGCATGACATATTGTTAATGGAAAACAATGAGCCTAGGACATATGCGGAAGCAATGATGGACCCAGATTCTGAGAAATGGAAAAGTGCCATGAGATCCAAGATAGATTCCATGGGACACAATCAAGTTTGGAACTTAATTGACCCACCTGATGGTGTTAGACCCATCGAGTGCAAATGGATCTTTAAGAAAAAGAGAGATATGGACGGAAATGTTCACGTCTATAAAGCACGGCTTGTTGCAAAAGGTTTTCGACAAGTTCTAGGAGTTGACTACGACGAGACATTTTCTCCAGTAGCGATGCTTAAATCTATTTGGATCATTCTAGCAATAGCTGCGTATTTCGATTATGAGATATGGCAGATGGATGTCAAAACAGCTTTTCTTAATGGAAACCTATGAGGACGTGTATATGATACAGCCTGAAGGTTTTGTCGATCTGACCAATGCCGAAAAGATATGCAAGCTTCATAAATCCATTTATGGACTAAAGCAAGCATCTTGGAGTTGGAATATTCGTTTCGATGAAGTAGTCAAAGGGTTTGGTTTTCATCAAAACGTAGAAGAAGCTTGTGTTTACAAGAAAGAAAGTGGGAGCTCTGTTGTGTTTCTGATCTTGTATGTGGATGAGATATTATTGATTGGAAATGACATTCCTATGCTGGAATCCGTAAAGACTTCACTGAAAAATAGTTTTTCTATGAAGGACTTAGGAGAAGCAGCATATATTCTGGGCATAAAGATCTATAGAGATAGATCGAGGAGGCTTATAGGATTAAGCCAAGATACTTATATTGACAAGGTGCTGAATCGGTTCAGCATGGAGCAATCCAAGAAGGGGTTCTTGCCTATGTCACATGGTGTACACCTCAGCAAGAATTAGCGTCCTCAGACTGCTGATGAGCGTGAGCGCATGAATAAGATTCCATATGCTTCGGCAATTGGGTCTATCATGTATGCCATGATAAGTACTCGTCCAGATGTCTCATTTGCTCTAAGTATGACGAGCAGACACCAGTCTGATCCGGGTGAGAGTCACTGGACAGCGGTGAAAAATATTCTTAAGTACTTCAGAAGAACTAAAGATATGTTCCTAGTCTATGGAGGTGAGGAGGAGCTCGTTGTAAATGGTTACACCGATGCTAGCTTCCAAACTAATCCAGATGATTCACAGTCTCAATCAGGTTTCGTGTTTACTTTAAATGGTGGTGCTATGAGCTGGAAGAGTTCCAAGCAGGAGACCGTGGCCGATTCTATAACAGAAGCCGAGTACATCGCAGCTTCTGAAGCTGCAAAGGAAGGTGTTTGGATGAGGAAGTTTCTCATTGAGCTTGGTGTGTTTCCGAGTGCGCCTAGCCCATTGAACCTCTACTGCGACAACAATGGGGCTATTGCGCAGGCTAAGGAGCCAAGGAATCACCCGAAGAGCAAACATGTACTGCGGAAGTTTCACCTCATTCGGGAATTCATTAGACGAGGTGAAATCAAGATATGCAAAATACATACGGATTTGAATGTTGCTGATCCTTTGACAAAGGCTCTTCGACAGCCTAAGCATGAGTCTCACATGAGAGCTATGGGTATTAGATATCTTCTAGATTAGCTCTATTACGAGTGGATGATCATAGAGATGGTCATTTTGTATCTATGACATACTATTTATTTATTGAATATCCATGAAAGGCAACGTGTATTGATCAATAATTATGTGAATTATTTGTGAAATTCTTTACTTGTATGGTTATTCAAAAGATGTCCCTAATCTGACTCATTGATTAGCACATACATTAGTTGATGACTATATTTCACAAGTCATGGACATAGAGATGTCAGACTAATAATGTGGGCACATGTGTGACATGGGCTGGATTGACCCAACGTGAGATGTTGTAATATTGTTCTCTATTTTCACAACGTGTATGCTTTGTCCTAAGACCTAAGATTGTCGCATGTGCTCAAGATGTGAATTGACTTACTTAGGGGCTATCAAACGCTACGCCATAATTGGGTAGTAATAAAGGTAGTTTTCGGGTTTGTCAGGAAGCATGCTGTGAGACATGGTCAATCAAGATGGAATTTGCCCCTTTCTATGTGAGAGAGATATCTCTGGGCCCCTTGAGTGATCGGATCAAGAAATGCATGGCCGTGCTAGGTTAAGTGTTAACCTCTTGAAGGATCCGCTTCACAGATTCGAGAAAGAGAGGTCAGCTTTGAAAAGTAAGACCAAATATCGTGAGGCAAAGGGAATAGCTTGTACATGACGTTGTGGTGGTTCGTCTGATATGATCTTTATGTCACATGGGAGTTGACATGTCTTGCTAGAGGCCGCTGTCAACTATTGAAACGAGTAGGAGTACTCGGGTCATGTCCATGTGTACGTGAACCCAAAGGGTCGCACGCTTAAGGGGTTTGGAACATTGAAAGGCTTGACTAAGAGATTGTCTCTAGTGCAAGTGAGAGACTGTTGGATATATGCCCGAGAGACAATAGGATTGGATCGGTTTATGGGCTTATGATCCACGAGGGATTAAGGTTACTAATGGGCCTACAAGGTAGAAGCCCATTTGCACGGTCCTTTAGCGGTAGAGGGACTATGCCATCTATTAGTCCCATACTGCTAATGGACGAGGGTGTGGGAGGTTTTCCTCCTCATATATACGTGGGAGGGCAAGGGGAGGCGTGCCAATTGTTGGAGCCACCCCAAGCCCTAGTTGCCCTCCCTGGCCGCCGCCCCTGTCTCCTCTCTCTCCCTCGCCACGCGTCCCTAGTGCTGGCACATCGGCGCTCGGCGTTCCATCCCCGTACGTGTGGATACTTCGGAGTTGCTGCATCTGGAGCACTAGGGCGAACCGCACGTACAGGACCAGATGGATGTGAGCAACTGCACGACACTGCTACCTCGACGCGCTTCTCTACACCGAGACGGTTCCGCTGCATCTGCGCGTCTAGTGGTAATTCCGTGATCTATAACTGCAGCTGTTCCTGTTTTTCGGGGTAGACGATTTTGAATTGTGCTAGCGTAGCCTCCCCGAATCCCTTCAGTCAAACTATACAAAGCTTGACTTTTCACTGATCAAAATACCTCTACCATTTATGAATGGGTCCAAAGCTATGTATTGTTCGAACTTAGAATTTTGCTAAAACTTCGGGGGTGTAGTCTTTGTCACGGATGCAATTGAAAAGACATTGAGACACCATCGTGAAGTACAAACATCCATCACCGTGGAGATCTTTAATTCTCATCATCTCCTAGTGATTTGCCGGCCATGGATCTTGATCCACAACCTGGCATCTCTTTCTCCCGCAAGATACGATCTCTCCTAAACTCTTCGGTGGCCTCTCCCCTCGACTTTTTGGGTTTCTGGCTTCTGGTGGCTTTTCCAAGATCAAAGCTCAAGATCAATGAAGAATCAGTGGGCCTTTTTCTTCAATCCATCATTGGTGCTCCTTCTCATCTACTAGAAGTCTCAGAAATTGAGGATTGGATTTTCAAATTTAAAGTGTGTTCTCGAGCAGTGGGTTTTCTGGTTTATGATCTTGGCTTTCATGATTGTGATAAATTCAAATTGGTTTTCAATCTTTACAATGATCAATGCATCCAGTGAACATGACAATGCATCAAACCTACTCATCCTTGGATATATGTCAATTCCAAGAGAGACAAAAGATCTTATGCAGAGGTAACGAAATCCTCAAAACTCCATAATTCATCATTGCTTACTGGAGCAAATCGAACAATTTTGCAGAGCAGGTTTCACAAGAAGTTTGATCATGTAAAGCAAAGTTATCATCATCGCTCATCAATCTTCTCCAGGTTAAACAGCTCAGACCTAATGAGAAATTTGACTCAAAAGTCAGTTCCTTTGGCCACGAAGATTTTTTCAAATTCAAACCAACCTGCAACGGTCAGGGTAACACAAAATATGCCCCGCTCCCGGTGCTTATCTCACATGCATAGCCGTTTCTCGTGCATGAATGATTTACGGTGTCACAACTGCAAAGACTGGGGCCATACTGCCTCAAATTGCCCCACAAGAATCAAAGGTTTCAGGCCTACAAGGGCTCCGACAGATTGCTTCGCTCGAAATAATCCAGATCCTGCTTCTTTCAAAGAGGTAAATCTCTAGTTCAAAAAGAAAACTCTGATTTTTTTGCCTTGCAGCTCCATCAGCACCGCCTGACTTTTCTCCTCGTTCCTAGATTTTAGCATACACTTTTTTGGCAAGTCCAGTGTACAGTGCCATGGTCTTTACCACAAAAAGAAAAGAAGTCAATGACTACGGGGCCTATATCTTCTAAATGCTGGAAGCCTAAGAGAATGACTGGTGGACCTCAACCTGTAGAGGCCCACTTTTAAACAAGTTTCGGTGATTTCTGTTGCACCACTTCCGGTAAGTTTACTTACGTACGCGTCCCTTGGGTTCTCCAACAACCAAGTGGCACTGCTGGGGGCGAAGCAAAAAACCCCAACTCAACTCTGCAACCCTCCTCGCCGCTGGTGACAATGGCTTTCCAGAGGGCCGACCCAAGACCATTCATGCCTCCAGGGTTTCAGCTCCATCAATGGATACCACATTGGGCACAAGTTTCACGTGAAGTGGTTCCTCATCGACCGAGAACTCATGATGAATGGGCCATCGTCAACATCGACCCTATGCCAGAGATTGAAGTAGAATTCCTAACCATTGCTAATGTCCTTCAGGAGTTCTTTGTTGATCACTTGAATGTTCGCATTAGAGAAATCTACCTGAGTCATCTAGGTCAGGCTCTAGTTCGATTTGAATATGTTTATGATCGAGATAATCCGGTGGCCAATAGTCCGCATTTGTTTGAGGGGGCACGTATCTTCGTTCAGAAACACAACCAGGGCCAAAATAGGCGAGCTCTGAATTTTAATCATGAATGCTGGCTGATGCTTTTGGGTTACAATCTAGACAATTGGGAACAAGAAGATATTGAATAACCATCAATGAGTTTGGCCGTCTTTTGTCCTAGGAATATGATAAAGAGCATCCATATAGGCTAATTCTGCAGGCCAGGGTTACAAATCTTGAAGATGTTCCCAGTTTTATTCTTTTCACTGATGGGGAAGATTTTAATGGTGAATCTTGGACTATTCAATGTGAGATTCTCAGTCACACTATGCTGGGTGCTAGGCCCGCTGATGAAGAGCCACCTCCTCCACCAGAGAATAACAATGGTCCTGCTCCTTATGACTTTTTTGGCTTTGGTCAAAATGGAAATGGTCCCCCAAACCAATGGCAGCACAGTGACAATCAACAAGGGCCACATATTCAACCAATTTCTAAGAGGGGCCAGCATGGAACCCTCAACCTGATGCAGCACCTACTGCCATTCATGCAGAAATTGCACAAGATGCACAAACTGGCATTCCTGATCTGAACATGGCACCAGAGGTTATTCCAGAGGCTTAACCTGTACCAGAGGAAGATTTCATTCTAGTTCCACAGCTTAATGATTAGGAATAATAAGATCTTGAAATTTTCAATAATTTACAGTAGCCTGAAGTCATCTTAGCCAATGCTCTGAATCTGAATGAAGTTCAAGGCAATGATGCTGTCAGTTACACAGAAAATGAATCTTTCCCCTCTTCAGAAAGTTCAGTGAATAATGCAGGTCCTATGGACTTCTTTCCCGACTTCCTTCCAGCAATGCAACCTGCAGCTCCTTTCCAGATGTTACCACAAAATGATGCAGTTGAGAACCCTGAGTTTATGCAGCTAGACAACTTACAAGTTGGATTGGCAAGAATTCAGCACAGGCCAGATCCTGTCTTCCAACAGTTTAGTGGTGCACACCCAGATACCTTCAGACTTTGGGCCAGATTTTTCAACAAAAATGACTCCCAGCCAAAAGTGGAGATTCCCAGAATCTGGAGTGACTTCTTCACAACTCTATTGCTGTCACCAACCCACTTCTCACGGGCCAAAGAATTCCTCACTTCTGTTGCTTGGGCCTTTCTTAAGGAGTCTATTGCTAGCCCAACTATGTCGTTCTCCCTGCCATTGTTATGCCCACAGGTTCACAACAACTGTTTCAGTCAAATGGGAACGGAAACTAAAATAGTACAATCAGCAGAACTATCAAAGACTGTCACTCCAAAAAGGAAAAGGCAAGCCAAAGACAAAACATTGCAATTGGTAGAAAATGACACTCTCAGAAGAAGCCTCAGAGTCCAAAATAAAAACAAAGGCTTTAAACAGAACTCATGTGCTGACAGGCATTGCCTTGCCTGCATAGTTAAGCCTCCTACTCTCTCTACCTCTATTATCAAAAATTTGGGAGTCACTTTTTGTAATATGCCTCCACAGGATGTCTCTGATAAAGTCCTCCTCTCTAAGAAGAAAATTTCTAAGAAGGTGGTGAAAAGGCCAAGCAAGGACAAGAGTGAAGCTTCAAAACCATCCAAGAGGCCAGTCAAGTCCAAAAAAGCAAACCATGATGATCAAGATGAAAGCAATGAAGAATAAGCAGTTGCTTGGAAGCACAATGTTTTTCTTTTGGGGGAATGAGATGTCTAAATTTCCAGACTATCTTTTGTTTATGCAACGTTATGTCCTACATATTATGTATGTGGGTGACAATTATTATTTTCTGCTTTCTGGTTACCTATGAATACAATTAATCACTGTCGTGCTTGGAAAGTCCTATCTTGGAATGTCCGTGGAAGTAACTCTGATAAAAAATGGAATTCTATCTGGGATAAAATAGTGAAAGCAAGTTGTGCTGTGGTATGCTTGCAGGAAACAAAAGAAGTTTTTTTGATGCACAATCTATTAAGCAATTCTGTCCCTCTCACCTAAATAAGTTTGTATATCTGCCATCTAATGGGGCTTCAGGTGGTTCAATAATTATTTGGAATGGTTCAAAGTTAGATGGAGATTTGATTTTCACCAATGAGCTTGCACAATCAGTTGAATTTACAACCCTACACTCTGGAGCCAACTGGGTACTTACTAATATATATGCACCATGCACTGATAAAGGGAGAATTAATTTCATAAACTGGTTTAAAAACATTTCCATGCCAGATGATATTGACTGGCTGATTGTGAGGGATTTCAATTTAATTAGGAAATTAGAGGACAAAAATAAGCCTGGTGCTAATATCAACAACATTTTCTTTTTAATGAGGCTATCAATGCCCTGGGCATAGTAGAAAAACCTCTTAAAGGAAGAAAATACACTTGGTCAAATAAACAAGATTCACCACTCCTAGAGAGACTTCATTGGTTCTTTACTTCGGTTTTCTGGACAAATAATTATCCCAACACTCTTGCTCACTCCCTAACCATGGAAACCTCTGACCATGTGCCTTGTATTATTACAATAAACACTGACATCCCCAAAGCTAGAATTTTCAGGATTGAAAACTTCTGGATGGAACATGAACAATTTTTAGTAGTGGTGCAACATGAATGGTCAGTACCTGTACAACACACAGACGTTGCAAAGGTGATTACAGCAAAATTCAAGAATCTTAGAAGAGTTCTTAAAGCTTGGAGAGTAACTATATCAAGCCTCACTGAAGCAATTGCAAAAATCAAGCCTTTAATTGATTTCTTTTATATTCTAGAAGAATTTAGAGATCTGGCCTTACATGAATGGAACTTCAGAGAAAATCTCAAAAACACTCTTATATCCCTCCTAACCTAGCAAAAACTGTACTGGAAACAAAGAGGGACAATCAAATGGGTCAAATTTGGAGGAGGAAACACAAAGTTCTTCCATGCCAATGGTACAATCAGATTCAGGAAAAATGCAATCACCTCCTTGACAGATTCATGGGTACACAACACTTTGAGCATGCAGCAAAAGCAAACTTATTATGGGAAGCCTATAAAGATAGACTTGGTAAATCCGAATATACTCATATGGCCTTTGATATGCAATCTCTCTTAGCTATACATCCAGATCTTGGCTAGATAAACCTTTCTCCAGGGACGAAATTGATAAGATTATACAAGGACTGCCCACTGACAAATCACCAGGCCCTGATGGCTTCAACACAGACTTCATGAAAAAATGATGGCATATCATTGGACAAGATTCCTACAACCTTTTCTCAGCCTTCTATATGATGTCGATATCTGTCTACAAAGCATCAATGGCTCACATGTGACCCTAATCCCAAAAAATGAAGCGCCCACGACAGTGTCAGATTTCAGACCCATATCTCTCTTGAACTGCTCTATAAAGATCATCACCAAACTGCTAGCTAACAGATTATAGACCAAAATTATGGAACTCATTCATCAAAATCAGTATGGGTTTATTAAGTCAAGAACAATTCAAGACTACTTAGCTTGGTCTCTAGAATATCTCCATATATGTCATAAATCTAAGAAAGATTTGATCGTTCTGAAGCTTGACTTTGAAAAAACTTTTGACAAAGTGGAGCATGAGTTCATGATGCGAGTAATGTCCCACAAGGGTTTCAGTTCCAAATGGTTGCAATGGATAAAACTTATTTTCAGCTCTGGTACATCAGCAATTTTACTCAATGGTGTTCCTGGCAAAGTTTTTCACTGCAAGAGAGGAGTTAGACAAGGTGACCCCCTTTCACCTCTTCTTTTTGTTTTGCCTGCTGATTTTCTTCAGACTCTGCTCAATGATGCAAAGACACAAGGACTTCTGCACCTACCCATAAGAAATGGAGCAGGAAATGATTTCCCCATAGTGCAATATGCTGATGACACCTTAATTATCATGGAAGCATGCTCCCAGCAAGTGCAAATCATAAAGCATATCTTATACCTTATTGCTTCCTCAACTGGCTTAAAGGTTAATTTCAATAAGTCAGTCATGGTCCCAATTAACACCCCTGAAGAAAAGATGACAGAGCTAGCAGATTTACTTGGCTACAAAATTGGATCTTTACCTTTCACTTATTTGGGAATGCCTCTTGGTCTGCATAAACCCTCAGTACAAGACTTAATGCCACTGGTTAAAAGATGTGAGAACAAACTCCTAGTCACTTCAAATCTCCTATGTCAGGCTGGCAAATTAATCTTGGTCAACTCAGTCCTTTCATTGTACCCGACCTTTCTCATGTGTTTACTTAAACTCCACAAGACAGTACTAAAGCAGCTGGACAAATACAGAAAACACTTTCTATGGAGAGGAGCTGATATTAACAACAAGAAACCACCGAAAGCAGCTTGGCCCATGGTCTGCCTCCCCAAAGAGGAAGGAGACCTAGGAGTTCTAGATCTCTCAGTTCAAAATGAGGCCCTTCTGGTGAAGAATCTAGCCAAATTCTACAATAAGACTGATTTGCCATGGGTAAAATTGATATGGGATAATTATTATGATGATGGCTCCCTACCTGGATCCAAAACAAAGGGCTCCTTCTGGTGGAAGGACATCCTAAAACTGATCACTCAATACAAAGGTTGGGCCATCCCCATTTGGGATGATCTGTGGTGTAATTTGGTACCTACACAATCCTATCCACAACTTTATTCTTTCACCAAAGACAAGAACATTACTCTTTTTAAGGCCACTCAGGAACAACAGTTACATGACAATTTTTACCTACCTATATCAATGACAGCTTTTCAATAGTTTCAAGCTATTTTTCAACAGATCAGTACCATTCAGTTCAATGATAACAATGACACATGGACATATATTTGGGGTAATCATATTTATTCCTCTCACAAAGCTTACAGACACATGAAGAGTCATAGAGATTTACATCCAGCTTTCAAATGGCTATGGAAAGTTTCTGTCAATTAAAGCACAAAATCTTCTTTTGGCTTATGCTGAAGGACAGATTAAACACTAGGGGAATGCTAAGAAGAAGATCCATGGCCTTGCCTGATTACAGTTGTGTTCTCTGCTCATGTACAGATGATGAATCCATTGAACATCTCTTTCTGCATTACACCTTCTCAACATAATGTTGGCAATTACTTAACCTCAATACATCTATGAACTGGGGACCTTTTCAAAGTCTGGACAACCTGAGATACCAACTGTCAGAATCTTTCTTCATGGATGTATTTATACTCATGACCTGGAGTATTTGGACAGTGAGAAATAAAGTCATCTTTGATCATGTAGATCACAGTGTACAAGCAGTCAAAGCCACTTTCACAAAAGGCCCTGTTTGTTTCAGCTTCTGGCGAGCTTTCCGTGCATAGCTTTCCATATATCTGAAAGCCGGAAAGCTCTGAACAGTGGAAAGCCAGAAGCCACTTTTCGTGAGCTTTCCAGCTTTCCACTGTTCAGAGCTTTCCGGCTTTCGGATATATGGAAAGCTATGCACGGAAAGCTCGCCAGAAGCTGAAACAAACAGGGCCAAATTGCTACTGCATAGAGCTAAGAAAAAAATTAGTGCCAAGAATGGAAGCATGGATAGATCAAATGTTGTATTTTTTTTCTTCCTCTCTCTTTTTTCTTCTTTTTGTAACCTTTCTGTTATTAATATATAATTAGTAGGGGATAAAACCCCTCATGTTTCTTAAAAAAAAAGTACTCCGTATTTCCTTTCTCTAGAAAAACCATCGTGAAATATTGAAAGAGTCCGATCTAAATATGCACCTGGTACTCGCGCTTATTCGGTTAGGATTCTGAATAAGAGGTGAAACCACACAAAAGAAGACGATAAGACGAAGAACTACGCTCGCCCTGCGATCGATCCGGCGGCCGCACGCGCTTCGCATCAGACTGGGACGGGATGGCCTCCGCCGCCGACGAAGAACGTAACGTTGGGCAACAAGCGATGGACATGGACTCCACCGCCGACGACGAAGACGCGCTGGCCGTGCTCGAGTTCCACGTGTACCGAGTCGGCGTCCGCGGCCTCGTCAATCCGAGCGGGCCGACGTCCCCGGCGGCCGCGTCCGTCGTGGCCCCGACCGTCGACCTTTCCCTCCCGCGCCCGCGCGCCGCCGCGCTCGTCCGGGCCGCCGCGAGCTCCTGCGGCATGTTCGAGGTCACCAACCACGGCGTCCCGGCCGGCACCATCGACTCCGCGCTCGCCGCGGTACGGGCCTTCAACGAGCAGCCCTTCTCGGCGCGCTCGCCGTACTACTCCATGTCGCCCGTCGGGGCCGTCTCCTACGGCACCGTGGCCATCCCTCGGCCCAGGGACGTGCAGCCTCCGGCGACGCCCCTCATGACGTGGCGCGACACGCTCACCGTCGCCTTCGGCCACCCGGAGGATCCCTACGTCCGCAGCCTCCCGGCGCCGTGCCGGGGCTCTCTGCTGGAGTACACTGGTCGCTGAAGAGGCTCGCCGAGCAGATCGCCGGCTTGCTAATGGAGGGGCTCGGCGTCAGGGCCAAGCGGCTGGAGCAGGTCCAAGGGCGTCGGATGCAGTGCCACTACCACCCGCCGTGCCCTGAGCCGGAGCGGGTGCTGGGCAGCCGTGAGCACACGGACGGAGACTTTTTCACGGTGCTTTCACAGGACGGGGTCGGCGGGTTACAGGTGCGGCTGGACGACGGTGAGTGGGTGGACGTGGTGCCGGTGATCGGTGCACTTCTTGTCAATATTGGGGACTTGCTAAAGGTACATTACTTAATTTGTGTTCATCGTTCATGTAGTTTCTATACATTAAATGTATTTAACAACATAAAATGTCTATTTTGACCATCCAATTATCGTCCGAATTTGGATTTGGCCATCCAACTCCAAAACGAGTATTCTTGACCACCCAACTATGAAAAAGTTGATGTTTAGCCATTGAGCTGATTTGAAGAATGTTCTGACCTGAGGTGGTGGGCTTTCGCCATGAAGGATGGGGCCCACCCTTCAGACCTCCCTCACTACGGGAACCCGGCTGTTTGCCGAGTGCCAGATGCACTCGGCAAAGGCCGAAATACACTCGTCCACTGCTTCATCCACCATGGCCGACGGCGGGGCACACGTACTAGAGCTTCACCAGGTCGACGATGGGGCATTAGGGGACAAAAGAAGATGTGGGGTTTCCATTTTGAGGGTTCTTGTTGAGGTTTGGGGAATGGAAGGGAGAGGGTCACAAGCGTCGTGGTTGCGAGTCCACTACTACATAATTGATTTTTTCTAGTCACTATTTTCATAGTCGGTTTTCAAAAAGTGGCACTGATACATTTTCATAGCCGGTTAGCAAATTGACCGGCTGCGAAAATGATTTTCACATGCGGTTAAAACTTATTTTTGTTCATATGGCAACTATTATATGATTTCCATAGGCGGTTAAAAATCGGGTGTGAAGATAGGATTTTCACTGCCACTTCATCAGCGCCACTTTTCAAAACCGGCTATGAAAATGGGTTATGGACCGCCAGTGAAAACTATTCTGTAGTAGTGCTTTGAAGGTTGTGAGGAGCTTGATACATGAAGAGATAGAGAGGGGCATGTATTGGGGTGGTAGAGGAGGTTCTGGAGATGCTCACCATCGAACCAATCGAGTAATGGTAGCTGGACGTTGGAGATTGATGAGAACGATCTTTCTTAGTGCAAAAGCACAGGAGAGAAATTGAAGGGAAGAAAGAGATGACGGTGTCCGCCCACCGCCGACCACACCACGGTCAAGTGCCTCGAGACAGGGGAAGGTGGTGAGTAGGCGTAGGGGTTCGCGGTGTCGACATAGCCATGGAGGAAGCGTAGGGAGAGGAGGCCCACGACACCCTACACCGCTCAGAGGGAGATGTAGCAGTGTGAGACTGAGTCCGCGACAGGGAGCTCTTGATGCTTCCACACATCGGCAACCAGACCTAGCTAACCACCACGTGGATGGAGAGTGTGGATGGAGATGGGATTATGGGGGCAGAGAGGGGGAACAGGTGGAGCTTGCTGCAGCGGTGGTTGGGGAAGAGGAGGGGTGGCAGCGGAGGAACAGTGCAGTTTGGGGTGGCAGCGGAGGAACAATGCGGTTTGGGGTGGCTGCGGTGGAGGCCTCGGGCGGCAGAAGTGGCGTGTCGAGAAGAGAGAAGAAAAAATAGAGAGCGGAGAGAAACAGAGGTGACACGTGGATCCAACCATGTATTCTTCATGTCAGAAACTTGTCCATCAAAACAGCTCGATGGCCAAATGCAAACGGTTTCAATTGTTGGATCGACAATGGTTTCTGGTTTTGGAGTCGGATGACCAAAACCAAAGTTATACTATACTTGAATAATGCCAAATATAGAACTCTACTTTTATCAATCATGGAACAGTCTAAAATGATTTGCAGGTGATTTCGAATAATGAGTACAAAAGTGTGGAGCACAGGGTGGTGATCAAGTCCACACAAGAGCCTAGGGTCTCCATTGCCGTCTTCTACAACCCTGTCAAGCATGGCAAGACAGATTTCTTCGGCCCTCTGCCAGAGCTGGTGACAGCAGAAAAGCCTGCACAGTACCGGAGTTTAACCTGGCCGGAGATGCTGAAGAACAGAGTAGAATTGGGGCACGCTAAGCCATCATCACTTGACCGATTCAAGGCCACTTTGAATTGATTGTCGGGGTTATTTTTAGGACTTATATTCATGTTCGCCAATTTGCTGAGAAAATGTCCTGATGTGTTTGAGGGTACAAGCTGCAAAGCTCTAGTTACTTGACCATGACAATGCATGGTTTTTGTGGGCAATTCCGACCCTATTTGTAACTGTAATGGTGGTTTCAATCTTATACGAATTTTACTCGATTTTGCCTCGCTCTTAGTTGTCCCTGTCAGTAAAGAGACAAGTATACCTGTGCGGATTTGTCCATACTATTATGCAAACTTGGTGATTTTACCGCTCTTTTTGGCATCAAGTGTTTGGTTATTTTTTTTATGATCCCAGCAGAACTTTGACAACCAAACTTGATGGTTTAATTGCACACATTTTTCAGTGGCCAACAATTTCAGGTTCTATTGATTTAAAATTCTGTAAGAAATCGATCTAAACCCATAAGTTAATCTATACAAAAATCCGCTTTAGTTATCACCTACTATAGTAATCATGTCCAATGGACTATGGGATGATGAGAAAGGTATATGACCTGTACATGTCATTACCATGAGCAGCATGTCAGTACTACAAGAAAATGTGGTATCAGAATTATTATGAGACGGGTGGTCTGTGCTTCAGGTCTTTTCAATTGTATTATTCCTCTAATGACTAATATGACAGATTTTCATATATCTGCCTTCTGCTTTATTAAATTCAATTTATGGTGGGATTGATGTGCGCTATGATTCCCTGAAGCACTCCTTCCAGGTTGACATTGCAGTTTAATGTGCTGCCCACTGGTGTCACTCTAACAATCTACCCGTTCATAGCGTTACAATACAGAGAGTGTGCAACCAGCAGAGTGGACGTTCATTGCCATGTTGGACACAGCGCCTGACCTATTCCGCTATTCGCTCTGACTGAGAAATAACATCACGGTACGTGCCTGGCAATAGTGTGTTCGCTCCTAAGCCAGCGATCGTCTTTTCTCGTGCCCAAAACCCTCCTGTGCCGGTACCATGTCCAGTACTTCCGATCACAACCATATTCCATATTGTCACTGGCAGATTTGGTGTGACAAGAAACTTGCTGATACCTCCCATTGCTAATAAGCATCATGTATACCTCCCATTGCCAGAAGAAAACCTATATATATAACAAACTGAATTAAAGCAGTAGTACCGTGCCTGAGCTATAGTAGATGGGCCAGCTATAGGATCGAAAGAGAAACTTATATAGAGGCTGAAGCTGGGGTGAGGTTGGTAACACACCATTATCCTAGCTCGCTCCAGGCAGCTGCAGCGAATGTGAATATTTGATTTTCAACTTCGCTCTTCAATTGCATCAGTTCGGCACTGCTTTGTAGCAGATGTATTAATATAAACATGAAGGTGTGAAGTGCATTGGCTAGGAGGTGAAAGAAAAAATGACCAAGCTGAAGGTATCACTATAATTGATAATTGATGGTGACGGGTTGGGGATGATCCTCAATGAAACCACATGAAACCACTAGAATAAGGTTGTATATGTACTTGCAAGAAAAAAAGAATTGGCACGGGTGGGTGCTACATACATCATTGACAGTTTGACAGACATCAACGATGGTAACTGGCTGTATTAAGGTTCATTTTGGATGCTTCAGTGCGATTTTCTGCTTGATCGCGTAGGTGCTTTAGTGTGTATAGCGAAAATTCCTCAAGCCCTCTGGAGATGGTGTCGCGTCGGTCTTGGCTTTGATAACTCTGGTGTTGCTGGAAACTTGCTGGTACTTCCAATTCCTAGCTATCTAGCAATGGACATGAAATGTTCTCAAGGTTTAGGCTAACTTCGACCGATACATCCCATGACTATTTTATCCATTATCACCACCATCTCCAACCACTATTTTAGTTGAACACATGTTGCGCTCACATTTGGCTCCAGTGATTTAACATATAAGAGATCGGAAGAACAGTGCTTGCACGACAAATTTGAATCCTACTTTTATTGAGGCCACGGGGTAGCTGATGAAGATCAACAGAACGTGATCAGAAACTTGCTGATGCGTCCAAATCCTAGCTCTAGTTTAATCCTAAATATGTGTACGTCATAGTTCATAGTTGGACAGGCAGTAACAGTTGTGTGGTGAAGTGCCGAAGGATTAGCTACCATGGTTGAAAAAGAGTGCAGAACTCCAGATGAAAGAGGAGCTTATATATAGGAGCTTCACACTATAGGATAGTTTTTGTTGGCAGTCCATTTGTATTGTAGGCATTGCAAGCCAGAGGACAAGCATATGTTGGTTGGTTGGTTATTAAGCCACCCATGCAAACTGAGTGATAGCTCAGTGGTGTGGCTGGTCGTGGTTGTGCCCACCAACCAGAGTTCAAACTCTGGTATTTGCACCCAAAAAAATCCCTCTCGCTGTGCTCGCTGGCTTGGGCTGCTGCGCATCTGGCCCAATAGTGGCAACGGCATATGCCGGCCCAAGTTCAGTTTGGCCCTATATGGGCATGGGCCAGGGTTCGGGGGGTTTTCTCGGCCGGGGATTGTACGGTCCTCTTCTTAATTGAATACCGTGGAGGCGGTTCTTCCCCCACTGGCCGAGTTTTATTAAGCCACCCATGTGCATCCTTATCAGATCTGTTTACGTGTTTAAGCTGTTGCTAGCAAAAGAAAATTCATAAAATGTTACTCCCTCAGCTCCAAATTACAAGCTTAATGTGTCCATTTGTGAACCATGCATTGTCCAAACTTCTTAATATGTATTCTTTTTTGGTTAACTTGTGAATTTTTTTATGCCAAATTTCATAAAATGGACCACTTTAGAAATCATAACAATTTGTTTTAAATACAATTGTTAATAGAAGATTGAATTAGGCCTAACAAACCCGCATTGCATTGCATTCATCCATTTTTTTACTACTACACAAGGCTTATCACAGTCGGTTCGGTTGGACCTATCACAGCCGTCTTTCAAAAGTGATGCTGATAAAGTGACCCTAAAAATCGGCTTTTCACAATCGGTTTTTAACCGGCTGTGAAAATAATTTCAAAAACCGAAAATCAAAAATCAAATAAAAATGTTAAATGAGTGCAAAAAAAAATAACCACATGGGAGGCTAGCCCCGTTAACCAGACACCACCACCTCCAACTACACAATTTTTTGCACTTGTTGCATTCTCCATGATTCGAACTCGCGACCTCTTGGTTCACGCGTACCTCCACTTACCACTCCTTTTATATTAACTCTACCAAATTTTATAAAATTATAGAGGCCACCCCATTGATCCAATTAGGTTGAAAATTTTTGTGCTAGTTCCTTACAAGCACATAACTTTAGGAACAATATCAGAAAAATAATATAAAAATAAAAAAAAGTTGTATGAAAATTTATTTTTAAGTGCTGAAAATTTATTTAATTCATAAAAAATAGTGAATCATTGCAAAAAATTCCTGAACTCCTCCATGGAAAATTATATGCAATATAAAATATGTAAAAATATATTTATACATCATATAATCAAAAATAAATTTTATGATGTACAAACATCAACGTTTGCCTTAAGGTTGTATGAAAGAGTATGAGAGATGTATATGTTTATGAACAATGTATAGTCTAATTTTTTTGAAATGCATTCATTTTTTATAAGAAGGTTATACACCTATAAAATGACTCTATGACAACTTTTATAATTTTTGGACAAGTTTTTGATATTGTTGTTAATTTTACAAGTAATGGAGTATATTAAAGTGTGAATTATACATAGCAAACCTGTTGACATTTTATATATTTTTCATGATTTGATCTAAACTAGAGCATATGTCCTTAGATACTATTTTTCTAATATTTGATAAGAGCTATTTAAGAGACATGTAGTTCAAATTATAATTACTAAGAATAAGTACCTAGAAATTCATTTAATAGTTAAAAAATAGCAAATCATTTCAAAAAAATCCAAAACTGCTCCATGGCAACATATATGTAGTGTAAACATTTAAAAATTGTGTTCTTGTAATATAAGAAAAAATAACATTTTAGGGTGTGCAAACTAATCGATGTTGCACTTCTTTAATATTAAACATTTTGAATCTTTATGATTTTTTGAGACCACACCTTAGATCCGATTGAGCTGATTTTTTTTTCTTGTCCCTTGTGCACTCTTAGTCTAATAAAAAATATCAAAAAACAAAATAAAAATTTGTGTGCTGTAGCTTAGAACCGTCTTTGAAAATAGATTTTCACAGCCGGTTCGTGGCTAAAACCGGCTGTGAAAATGTATTAGTGCCACTTTTAAAAAACCAGCTGCAAAAATAGTGACTAGAAAATTAATTCTGTAGTAGTGTTTGTTCTAGTATTTTTAAATATCATTTGGTCATAGTTTATCTCAATTTTGAATTAATTTCAATAACAATGCATAAAATTCTCTAATACTTAGAAAAAGTAAATTGGCTCTAAGATTTATGAAACTCCTACACAAAAACATACATGAAGTCTATTGAATGTAAAAAAATATCTAGATATGTAAGATATTATTTTGGTATGTGTAGGTTTTTCTTATATACATATATGATAGAGAAACAATTTGCTTTCGAACCGCATCTGGTAATCAATTTTCTGGTGCGGGCGAGTGAAATGGCCAGCATTTCCAGGGTGTCCGGTGGTCTCAACCGCAACTGGAAATGTACCATTTCCAGTCCCCCCCAGACTGCCTTAGTACCCGTCAAAAAAATGGCCTCATCGTGTTTGACGTGTAGATAGAAGCTGAAGTCAGAGTGATTTTAGCTAAGATCATGTGACCGCTCCTATTCAACAGGCACCCTCTACACGCAGGTACTGATCAGTGACCTTGTCAACCAAAGGATGTAAGTCTGCCTTAGTGAACCTCGCAATGAAAAGTGGAAGTCCCACGTACGACATGGGAAGTTCCCAGTCTCACAAGGTAGTAGTGTTCTGATCGACTCAATCTGGTCCTCCGTGAAGTGGATTGGGAAGATTTGGCTCTTGCTGAAGTTGGTTCGCAGCCAGAAGTCTCCAGAAAAACTTTGAGAACCTCTTTAACGACCCGAAAATCTTGAGCGACCGGAGTCACGAAAAGAATGACATCATCTGTGTGAAAGAGGCCGATAGGATAGCACTCCATCCCTAATAATAAGTTAAGCAACCCACGACCATAAGCAAGTGACAGGATGCCACTCAGCATTGATAGTGGGTTTCAGCGATGTGGCTGGAATTTTGCTGATACCTCACATTCCTAGGTAGCTGTTTGCAACTATGCATATATACCTACGTATGGGCGGACATGCTTGCCATGGGATGCTGAAGGAAACTTATATATAGGTTAGTATATGACCAGCTAGGAGAAAAAACTTATATATATACTGGCTCAAGTTGGTGGTGCGAGACTGAGATATGGGGTGTGGGTGAGGGTTGTAGCATCTCTTTATCCTTGCTTACTCGTGGCAAGCGCAGCGAATACGATCTGGTTTTTCAACTTTGCTCTTCAATTAATCGCATCAGTTGTGCACTCCTTTGTAGAATATACTGTCATTGACATGAGTGGGCCTTTGATGTCATTGACACATCAATGGCAAATAATGGACTTGCAACTTTTTCAACCACAAGTCCAATCCATAAAGATAACTTACCATTACCAGTCATTGAGTTTTCAGCATTTGAAACTTTTAATAGAAGTCAAGATCAGACTCAGACTTCACATTATCTGAAGGCTTCAGTATGGAACTAGTTAGTTGTATTGAACATAGATATTTTCTTTTTTCTGTTTTCCTTATAAACAAGTTGATAATTACCAAAGCAAATTCAACTGAAAGTTTCTCTTCCAATAGTTTCCTTCGTTGCACCCCACTCAATTGAATTGTACCTTGTCTCTTACAATTAGTAATGGTATTTGACATGCATATAATTATATAATAAGAGGCTACGTACACAATGCTACTCCCTTGATCACGTTCGTGTGCGCCCATGGAGGACCCTAGCCTCATTTGGTTTCCATGTGGTGGCCGGGAACTTGCTGATATCTCACATTCCTAGCCAGTTGTTACATACTATCATACCTACATTTGGGTGGACATATACATAAATCTACCATGGAATAGGAATTTCAATTAGAGTGGCGAGTAGTTGAAAGGAATCGATGTTCGTGATAGCCTAAGAGGGGGAGGGGGTGAATTAGGCTTTCTAAAAACTTAACCTACCACATACCTTCTAATTGCACAATATGAAACTAAGACAAGCTATCTAGATGTGCAACTAAGGTTTCTTCTAGTGTTTGCACCCACCCAAAGAGTTTTGCAACCTAGAGCCAATCCTATCAAGATACTACTCTAGAAAGGTAAAGGCACACAAATTGCAAGTATGAAATGCGGAAGCTTAAAAGGGTTAGAGGGATGCAAACTTGACACGAAGATTTATCTCGTGGTTCGGCTTACGCCTACTCCACGTTGGAGCTCCACAAAGGATGTGCTCCCAGTCGCCAAGTCTTGTTCCCGGTCAAGGCCTTGAGCTCGCCACAAAGGCTCCCCAATAGGGATGATGAGCAAGTCACCAAGACCTTGCTCTCATCAACCTACTCTCCCAGAGATCTTGACGCCGCCTTCACTACGAAGCTTCTTCACCAAGGAAGGGGTCTCCTCTTCCCCCGCACAATGTCGTCGTCGCCTCTCCACACCAAGCCGAAGGGTCGAAGACTTGCCGGCGAGTTACCAAGACTCCAAGGTGCTGGCACACCGAGATTACAAGTGTAGGTTCACTCTAAAACCAAGCACAAGGCTCAACACCTTGCAACTCACTCACTAGGGCTATCCTAGCTCTCTCACTCACTAAGGATGTAGAATGTAGCTCAAATGGTGGCTTGGATGTCTTGTAGGTGTAGATGAACTTCTCTGGACTCCAGCAACTCCAAATGGCCGAATGGGGGTGGTATTTATAGCCCAAGAGGCTCAACTAGCCGTTGCATAAAAGCTGCACGAAATCTGTGAACGTCGTATGTTCTGCCGTGCACTTCACCCCCATCGGCGGATAATACGCCGTGTGCTTTTTGTTGGCATTTCATAGCATCACCACTAGATTAGTAATGGCGCTAGAGATGCCTTATTATAAATCTTAACGTTACAGAGATTGTGCAAGCGCACAGAAGTACGTTGTAGCATTTCACCCTGAAGTATTCCAGATTATCGTTATTTGTTTATCCGCAGTGAAAGCGTTTAGTTAAAGAGAGGTGTCATCCAATGCATTTACTCACAACATCATTAATTTACCATAATCTAGACAGGGGTAAATGATATGGAAATGTATGGGTAATATGACACATAGAAGTTCATTGCTCATCATTAAAGAAGTCTTAGTTAGTAATAGAACATTAATAAAGATTACAAAGGGTTTATTAGCATCATACAAATGGGACTTGGATATACAACATTATCCTATACAAGCTCATACAAGGACATATGCAAGAGGACATATCGAGGTGTCCAGTGGTTCCCTCATCAAGGGACGACAGGAGGACGTCTTATCATAAAGGCCTAATATCATCTCCCGAACGTGGAGGATTACAAAGGACGGACATGGCTGTCACCACCTGCCGCCTACCTCTACAAATCCGTGGGGTAGCGATACCCTCAACAGTATTTCGTATTCCAAACACCATGTTTGCAATATGAAATACAACTCTATCTATCACGTTAATAAATAGAGCAACCATAAGGCACATTGAGCCAATGTCATAGCATACGTCAACTTGAACAAGGTGCAAGACATAAGTAGTATATACTAAGTAAGTAAAGTAAAATTGAGGCATACAACATAAGTATGAAGATACTTCCATTAAGCTCAAAGTATTACAAGTAAGTAAAGAGATACAAAAGCTGAACTCTAGAACTTACCAAGACTCCTCCGGAAGCCCTTCAGAAGATCTACTACTAGAACTATCACTACTAAGACTAAGACTAATCTTGTAGCAAAGGAGAGCTCTTCTTCTGGTGTGTGTCGAGTACGATGCTCTTTGCAGGTATTTATAGCATCCATAGGCGGTAGAGGATCAGCCAGGGGCGGCTGAGAATGGTTGGCTATGGGCCTAGGTCGGCCAAAGTGGGCGCATCGGTCGACCTTTAGATGCACCGCCTTGAGCATTACACAGTCGAGATGTACTCCTGATGGCAGTTTACAGGTACTGGTCAAGGGGGAGGCGAAACGGCCACAGCCAAGTCGGCCGACCTGGGTCTGCCGCCTTTCGGCCCCACTCTTTTTTGGTTGACTGCCAGGTGGGTCCTTATGGCGGTTACAGGTGGGTACACTTGCTTTAGATGCATTTGATTTGGGGTGTGGGCCCTTCAATCCATGGGAGTGACACATGGCTCATCCCTTACCCTTGACTTCAGCCGACCTTGATTCAGCGTCCATGATCATACCTTAGTGTGCTTCTTGACCTGCATGGAAGATTGGCTCGAACAGGTTTCAGGCCAGGTCGCCCGACCTGGGCCTGTGCCTGTTTTCCTTGATCTTTTGTGCCAAGGTCCCTGTACTCAAATATATTCTATATATGCATGCTACAACATTATTTGAATACATTTGTCTAAGATACGCTTGATCTTTATTAGTTTCCTGAGCATATTGATGGTCAGATTTTCGTTATAAGGACTGTCAACACTTTTCCAACGGTCGGATTCCCTTTTCCAACGGCTACCTGCACACATCGTATGCTTCTGAACATGTACACCGATGGTCAGCATTTCATATGCCGTGGCCTTTCCTCCATCTTCACTTGACATCGTCCCTGTGTAACTTGTACACCGTTTGTCCACCGATGGTCGGCATATGATACGCCGTGAAGGGTATTGCTGACCCTAACTTGATCTTGCCCATGCCTTGAACATTGTATCATCCGCCCTTCAAGCGCACAGTAACATCGGATCATATGCCGATGCTTTTCTCTTGAATTCCTTGAGCGCCGTATGCTTCTCATCATGTACGCCGTCTATCGCCATATCGTACGCCATATTGTGTTATCACTGTTCTGCTTGACCCATCAGTACACGCCGTATACTTCTGATTTGTACGTCATGCATCTGCGTTTAATACGCTGTGTACAAACTTTGCGGGTTTATCTAATTCAATCAACTCAAGCCCTTTCCATGATTTCATATGCCAATACCATGTCATAAATACTTCAAAATAAGACTCTCTGATTTTTTGCTATACTTTGGAATCATTCTTGGGACATAATTTTCTTTGTAAATTACTTAACAAACACGTTAGTCCCAAATATTATATTGTCATTCAATCACCAAAATCATAATATAATGGCACATAGGGCCATTTTTGTTACAGTAGTGCACTGCTTTGGCTTATAAAGAAGCTAGTCACACAAGCTTGAGAAGAGAAACATGTGGTTAGTTTGGGACAAAATAATGTTCTCCAGCAGAAATGTCCACTACTGCAGAACTGGCCTTCAATACCGGGCAGCAAACCCCCTTTAGTATGGGGAGTGCCCTGTACTACATTTTCAGTATCGGACGCAGCCGGTACTAAAGGTCCCTTTAAGTACCGGCCGGCTTCACCAGCCGGCACTTATAAATTTCCGTAGAAAAAAATTAAATCACTGACTTCCGAACCTATTGTTCACGGACTACCTTCTGCTTCAGCTTCTCCATGGAAGCTAGAATCAATTTATTCAACACAGATGCAAGCAACAAGTTCGCACGCTCATAGATCGACACTTATGCATAACTTATGATGCACATAGATCACAACACAAGATTCACATAGATCACAACTCATGATTCACATCGATCCCAACATACACGCAACTGATCATGATTCACATATAGAAAAGTTCACGGACTCAAGAAGTTTACCAAAGTTGTGATTCACATATAGAAAAGTTCACATACTCAAGAAGTTTACCAAAGTTCACACAACATCAAAAAAGTCAGATCAACATAGAATTCACCATAAAAGTCACAGATTGAAATAGAAGTTCATACACTCAATCTCGCCCGAGGGCCTCGCCGGAAGCTGAGCCACCTGTGCCCCTGCCTGCGCCAGCCGAGGACGCGCCTCCCGTGCCGCTTGCGCCGGCTGGGGGACACACCTCCCGTGCCCCTGCCCGCGGCGGCCGGGCCCGCGTCACCCGCGGCACATGGAGCCACACCCGTGGCGGCGGTGGTTCGTGGTGGCCGTGCCCCTGCCCACGCCGGACATCGGGGCCGCGCCGATCCGCCCCTGCGTCAGGGGCCGCGAGCTCCTCCCCGCACCGGCCAGCTCACCCATGCGCGGCATGGCGGCGGCGCCTTGGCCGTGGCGTGCCGGCCTGTTCCCGCTCCATCGCCCCTCCTGCAAAGAGAGAAGAGAGAGGAAGTGAGGAAGAAGATAAGTAAGAGAGAGAGGACTGTTTGGTGCGCGTGAAGGAGAGAAGATAAGAGTGAAGGAGAGAGTTGGTATCCCTCGGATGTAAAATAGTATCTGTTGGGTGCACCCGGTACCAAACATGGACATTTAGTACACGGTGGTGACTCGGCCTGGTACTAATGCCCCCTTTAGTACTGGGCCTTGCCAATATCTCGTACTAAAGGTCTCATGCACCTTTAGTACTAGGTGGTGGCAAGACCCGGTACTGAAGGGAGGCATTAGTATCGGGCTGAGCCGCCGCTCGGTACTAAAGGCCTCCCCTAGGCTCTAGCCGTTGGGACCGGTACTAATGCCCAATGTTAGTACCAGCCCAAAAAATATTTGGTACTAATGTCAAATTGGACCCTAGACCGAAGCCCCTTTCTCCAGTAGTGGTCGTGTTGATTCAAGTAATTGCTCGTTCGTAAATGACAGCATTTGATGCACCTCCATAGTTGAGATTTTTAATTTTATTTTGTGAGACAGTCCTACAACAAAATGAGCGCTGCCACTCGCTGGTGTTGAGATTGCGAAAATGGGGAGATATGATGCTGCCAAGTGGTGTCTTATGATTTTAGGGCCACTCAACTGATGGCCCTACTAAGTAGTAGAATGCAGTAGAGGTGATGAGTAGTGGTGACGGCTCACTTAATACATCATGAGGCTTGTTATTCTTGGCCCAAATCACACCATTTGAGGAACATGGCTTCGAATAAGCCATGCATAAAGTTGTAGTTCAGTTCTGTTGGTTACATATAGTTCAATTTTTTTATCAATATATAGAACTTCTGAATGAGAAGGAAAAACATAAATTAGTTCTTAATGGCGGTAAGACGTGCTTTATATGTGCCAAATTTCCTTTGTATAATTCACCATCTATGTGCTTCATTCTTTGATAATCAAGTAATGCTGAAGTCCAATTTCTAAACCACGTTCATTATCTGATCCAATACTTCAATAATATGCTAAGTTTACCTATAGTTCTGTCTCTCCCTGATGTAGCTCGATTGCATCGGTGTTTTGAGAACTTTGACACGATGCATATTCCTTGGCCATGGCGGTAGCAGCATGTGCACCCCAACCGTGCATATGTTGGTTGTGACAGAGAGCGTCACAATGGCATTAATTGCTGAAGCGCCATTTTTTATTGCTCGTGGTTTAATTTACTACGCAAAGGACTCAGTACAGTCTACTATCGTGTACCTATTGACAGTGTTATAAGGCCCTAGTAGATCGATCTGAGGACGTGCCAGAGGCTCCTCTTTCTCTTGGAAACTTCACACCCATCCTCGGGACAGCGCGCAAAATCCATTCCCGTCCATCAGCTGTAGAACGATCCCAGATGATAAGGGGAGATAGTGCAGAGAACAGTGACCTTTCTTCATATGCATTCATCATAGAGTTTAACGAGAATCTTTATGGTAACCGCATGCCGGTGATCAGAAACTTGCTGATGCGTCCCATTCCTAGCTAGTTTAATCCCAAATATATGTACGTCATACTTCATAGTTGGATAGGCAGGGTTGTGGTGCCGTGCCGATGCACTACCGGAGAACCCTCCATCCATCCTCCCTAATAGGTCACGGTTGTAAATGGCCCGGTACCAAAAGAGTCATTAGTACCGGATCTAAACTTGGTAGCCCTCGAGGACCTTTAAGCACCGGATCCTAACATCACCCGGTACCGAAGGGCACCCTTTGGTACCGGGTGGTGTTACAAACCCGGTACCAAAAGGCTCTAGACCCTTTGGTACCGGGTCAAACCATTGACCGGTACCTAAGGGACGGACCCGAAAAAACAATTCACTCTCGTTTTCTCCGGCCTCGCTCCTCTTTATCTTCTCCTCTCCGGTGAAAATATCTATCTCTCCGATCTCTCTCCGTAGCTCTCTCTCTCCGCTCTCTCTCTCAGCGGGCGTGGGCGCAGGAGGGCGGCGCGGCGAGCGGC
>CM014271.1:59653509-59675144 GCA_004135705.1 Alloteropsis semialata | reverse complement strand
GATAATGACTATGAACTTGATGCTAAAATTTGAGAGTTAGGATCAACTATTTGTTGCTTTTCGGCAAAACAAACCCCACAGCCAAAAGCCTTGGATTTTTTAGGAGTCGGTGTTATAAACCATATTCGGATAATTCTTGCTGAGTATTAGTTACTCAGCCTTGCTTGTGGCTTTCTTTTTCAAAGTGTGATTTCAATGTGTCCGATGGCTCCGAGCAGTGGATCATTGATGGTCAGACCGTTCCAGCGGGTTGGACCGTTGAGTGGATCGAGGACTAACTGGCTTGTTGTGTGCTTTTGATGACATGTTCTTCGGGCTTATGAACATGTTACTGTACCTCGTCGTTTAGCTTCCGCGCTTTTATTCAGAACTCTGGTGTGTACTTTAAGTGTTCTAAACTCTGGCTTGTAAAACTTAATTGTGGAACTGTTGTAATTTGTGGTGATGTTGGTAACATCTGTGCTCTCCTTCGATTGAGCCCTTGTGCACATTGGTTCGATCGGAAATACGGTGGTTTCATCGGGCTTGACCCGACAGATCGTCTGATTGAACTGTTTGAAGTACGAGTAACCGGATCAAGTGATTGAGACGACGGTTAACGTGCTTGAGCTAGTTTAATTAGGGCGGTTCTGCCACACCTTACTAAGCCTCCCTCCCCCTAGCGCCATGGGAAAGAAAAAACTCAGTCGCAAGATCAAGTTGCCGCGCCTCTTTTTCGGAGACTCCCCCCGTAGCTCCGCCGAGCCACCGCCCAGCAGACCAGAGGGCCCGGCAATGTCTACGCCGCCTGTCACTCCTCCTCCTCCAGCTCCCCTCCTAGCACTCCCCTGGCATGGGGACGAAGGAGTCGCTAGTGAGCCCCAAGAGGAAACTCCGGCGAGGGCGTCTCCTGTCCCAGAAGCCGCTTCGTCAAGCGTCGCCGCCGGGAAACGTCCTGCACCACCTTCTCCAGCCCCGGCATCTCCCATCTCCCTCTCTTCTGGCGGTGAACCAGAAGGAGGCAGTGGAGCCCGACTGAAGCCGGAGTCCTCGCGTGCAGGCGCATCCTCGTCTTCTGCTCCGGTCGACACCAGTGGCGACGAGGAATTCGCCCGACGCCTCTTCGTCTCTCTGAACCGGGAACTGATCAGGATCCCAAGAGACATTGCGCTCGTGGACCTCGTCAGCGACTCCGAAGAGGAGGACGCGGAGGAGGCTCCACCGCCTGGTGCCGCACCGCACTGATCCTCGCCGACGATGTTAGTTAGGACAGGATCGGTGTTTTTAAATTTTTAGTTTCAGGATAGTCATCGATCCCCTGTGAAATGTACTCCTTTTGGATTAAAATGAAGTAATTTCACTTTAGAGATGCAACAATAGTCCCTTTTCCCATGTTCAGAAATTTTTACATTGATCAATTCATAAAACTGCTTGTTCAGAAAATAAAAATCCCCGAACGAGATCCCTTTTTGAACAAATCAATTGTTTTAATGCGTTTGGGAAATTTGCTCCCAGTCTCGGACGATCGGGCTATTTCCTCGGAACACGTTGCATATTTGCTCATTTAAAATTGATAGCTTCCTCAGTAAGCTAACAGTCTCAAATGCATTGAATTTGACCAACACGGTTTCCAAAATGACTCATGCCGCAGAAAAAGAAAAGAATCTTTTGGATTAACAATGACTGCAGATAACACGGATCGAGGCCAGTTTTCTCGGGGTTCGTGCTCCCTCGCGAAACCATAAAGCCCCCAGGTGTGGCCGCCTGGTCACCATTTAGCCTTTCGTCTTCCTCTGCAGCTCGCCATTCTGCATCTATCCTTTGCCATTGGTCTTCCAGTCGCTCCAGCCAGCTCCCCATTGCCATGGCCTCTGCTCAGCAGTCCTTGTCTGGAAATGAGTCTTCCGAGGACCAGAGCAGTGCCGCCGCCACCGGAAGGGAACTGCACAGCGGCTCCACCGTCTGTACGACGGACAAATACTGGGAAAAGTCCACCGTCACAGCAAAGCACTTGAAGCAGTTGGAAGATCTTGGATTGCTCCCGACACCACCACCTTCCCTCGCCGTTCGGCAAAAGGTCAGCTCTATCCAACGGCCAATACTCTTGAGCTTGTTGCGTTCCTCGATTTCTTCCATTGTGGGTTCGGGGTCTATCTGTCGGATTTCTTCCACAGCATATGCGACTTTTACCAGATTGAGCTTGTGACACACTACGCCAGTCGCTAGCGTCTTTGCCTTTTTGTGTGAAGCCTGGTTAGGAATTAAGCCATCACTGCTGCTGTGGAGATATTTTTATACTCCATCATTTTACAAGGATCAACTCATGGTCGGGTCAATTCGGTTCTCCTTGAGAGTTCAGGATATTTATATCCCCTTTCCAGGAAAAGACTCCTGGAAAGGTTATCAGCGTCACTAGTTCTACATCACCCTTCCCCAAGCCCCACTGACAAAAGGAAAGCATCTGATGCCCTATCTCAAGAAGGAGAAGAAAGCCTTGCCCAAAGTTACCCCTGCAATGCAGAAGCACATTGATCGGATTCTTGAGCTCCGTCAAAAAGGCTTGACATCGATTCATGTGGCGGAGATTTTTATCAGATGGAGATTCATCCCGCTCATGACACACGATCGTTATGCCTGGACCTTCATGGGTAACAGCGACCCGAACAGGATGAAGCCTGATGGTAAACCCTTTTTCCTCGTGCATTTGGTAAATTTTCCTAGAACTTGGTCGGTCATTTGAATTGCCATGACTCTTAACCAACAGTTGTTCTAGAATCTGAAGTGGCCGCTCGCCTGAAGAAGATGATGGGCGCGGAGCTCCCCGATTGGGCAGGCGTCCCCCCTCCTTATAGTGCCGACAATCCTGCTCCAGAGGTAGATTTTCTCACGAAAACCATTTTTCCTTAGCTATTATGTAAGCATTGTAATTTCTTTTTCCCAAACAGGCTACTCCCGCTGTTGATGCTCCCGTTCAAAGTGGAGCTATCAACATCGAGGAGGAAGTGGAGCCAGCGGTTGACCAAGGCGCCGAGGCCCCGACCACCGACCTGCCTAAAGAACCACCTGCTAAAGAGAAAAAGAACTCGGGCAGCACCAAGGTCATCCAAACCCACAAGCGCTCTCGTAGCGCCAGTGTGGAGAGGACGACTCCGGGATCAGGATTTCTTGGTGCATCCGGTGCCATAGAACCACCTGCCGGCCGCGACCCACTTCATCCTGAAGATCAGGTACCAAGCATGATCATATTTGGGCGTTTATTTGCAGCTTTTGATCGCATCACCAAATTTAAACGTGTTCGGGAGATTTCTCGTCAGGAAATTCGACCGACCCTGCCACCGAAACCTTCCTCGGGTATCATGAAGAAATTCAAAGTGACTCTCTCGACGTCCGAGTAATGGTCTTGACTTGTTTGGTTTTGGCTGATTGTTTCTCACATGGTGAATGGTTTTGTTTTAACTTATTTGCTTTGTTCGGGAAATATAGGTCCTCCAAACCTGCAGCATCCCCTCTCCCCAAGCCATCGGAGAAAAGAAAAACTCCCAAGCCTGACTCGGCAGCCTAGCCTGATGTTGTGGAGAGGTCACGAAGCCTGTCCCGACTCCCTTGGGCCCGATCATTTCTTCACTCTCTGCAGCCGAAGAGCGATGGCGTTCGTTAGACACTCGTGCCTCTGCTGTGGAAGCGTCTATGACCAGACTGGAGGCCCAAGTTGCCATTCTCCAGTCCGAGAAAGAAGGTACTTGTCTTTGTTTAGTCATACTTTGCTTTTGGTTCTTGTCCACAAGCTATTTCCAACACAACGCTTTTATGTCATGTAGCCAACTCCAAGAGCGTTGATTTGCTCGAGAAGAAGAACTCGGACCTGGAAAGCTTGCTCGGTGCTCGGGACAAGGAAATTACCAACCTCACCACTCGCCTTGAAATTTTGGAAAAGCACAGCCAGACTCCGGAAGGCAAGCTCATGGAAGGTGCATGCATGGCTGCGACACACACTGTTGGAGCCTTGAAAAGCCATACTCCAGAACTTGACGTCACGCTGCACTCCAAAGGCTTCAAATGTTCACGCGAAGAGGCTCAGGTATTGTATGATTATCTTGCCCCACTGGTAGAACCCTCCATTTGAGTGACTCAGAGGACTCGTCTTGAACTTTGTGGTGGATTCCTGTAATAGGGTAGAAACTTAATAGAGCGTATGAACTTTATTTTGGCTGCAAAACATATGCTTGCATGTTTTTGCATAAATTTTGAGCTGATCGGTTCTTACAACACTTTTGTAACTGATAGCTTTGCCTTAGCTAATGCCCCGTTGCCACGAGCTATTTTGGAATTGTTTAGTTGTTTGAGACACGAGCGGTCTTCTTGAACTGTGTAATCCTTTGTAGTCATGGTGTTCAGTATTTTAGCTTAGTTTAGCCTTTGCAGTAGAAAAAGCCCTATTCTTGTGAGGTAATTGTACCATAATAGCCCCCGGGCTCTTTTGTAGTATGGAAGCATGCTACAAAAGAGTCTAAAAGTACCAATCACAAGAATTTCCCGATCGTGTGGGGAGCCCCCGAGCGTTGCGCTTGGGATGCATAGAATAGGTTTGAAGAATTTTCAGCATAGTAGTCCCTGGCTCTTTGTTAGTTTATGCAATATGGTAACAAAGAGTAGAAACAGAATAGAAAAATAACACCCAGCCCCCGAGAGTAAAAGCGAGGGTGAGTAGAGTATATATAACTTATCTTTGTTTTTTTTTGTTGTTGGCGCTGGAGGTGTCGCGGATGACGGCTTTATCTGCCATACTTGCTGGACAGGCCTGAGCTTGCTCGATTATCTTTGTTTAGGTGTAGAATCTGCATAGTTGATCCATGTTCCACGTGTTCGGCAGTATGTCTCCACCTATCTCCGCAATCCTGTAGGCTCCTGGTCGGGTGCGATATCTACTACAATGTACGGCCCTTGCCATGGAGAGGACAATTTAGTTTTGTCCTTGGTGCGTTGATCTAGTTTGAGCACCATGTCACCAATGCATAGGCTTCTTTTGCGAACGTTAGCATCGTAGTATTGCCGCAACTTCTATTGATACTGGGCCACCCTAAAAGTGGCTACATCACGAGCCTCCTCAAGAAGGAGTAGCTCATTGATGCGTTTATCAGACTCTTCAATTTCTAAAAACACTGCCACGCGCGGGGCTTTAGTCGGATATCGGATGGCAATATTGCCTCGGCTCCATACACCAAGAAAAAGGTGTTTCACCTGTCGCTTGGTTCATGGTGGTCCTCATCGACCATAGTACTGTAGGAACTTCATGAATCCAGCGCTTGTTGTAAGCTTGCAATCTGTCAAAGATCCTTTTCTTGATGCCTTGGAGCACGATGCCGTTAGCACGCTCTACTTGCCCGTTTGTCTTCGGGTGATTTACCGATGACCGATCATGCTTGATCCCGTGGTAGTAACAGAAATCAGAGAACTTTTTGCTTTAAAACTGCATTCCATTTTCAGAAATTATCCTGTTCGGGACACCGAATTGTACGACAATACTCCGCAGGAATTTAACAGCTGCCTCTTTCATTATTTTCTGAACCGGTTCGGCCTCAACCCATTTTGTAAGAGTGTCGATGCCAACGAACAAAAATCTGTAGCCTCCGACAGCCCTTGGAAAAGGCCCGAGGATATCTATCCCCCATGTGGCAAAGGGCCAAGACAAGGGAATATTGTTTAAAGCTTGCGCAGATTTTACTTTGATTCCGTCCGAAGAATTGGCATGCCTCACACTTCTTTACTAACTCACTTGCGTCTTGAAGAGCTGTAGGCTAGTAAAGCTCTGTCAGAATGCTTTCCCTGCTAGATATCTGGGAGAAGCATGAGATCCGCAGATTCCTCCGTGAATATCGTGGAGCAAACTAATGCCCTCGGCCCGTGTGATCCACTTGAGGAGCATTCCATTTTGGGTTAATTTGTATAACCGCCTGTCAACCAATTGATAGTTTTTGGCTTTACGATGGATTTTCTCTAGGGTTGCATCATCATCGGGTATAGCTTGGTTTGTGAGGTATGCCCGGATTGGATCCATCCAGTTCTCCTCATTTCCAACTAGTGTGGCAGCTCGAGCCGTATCGACCAATATAGACTCCTTAATGGATTTGTTGGTTGTCGATGCTGCTCCCTTGGCGGGCTCAGCTTTTTGATTCGGTAATGAAACCGACACAGATGGTTTAGTAAGAACTTCAAGTAACACGTTACCTGGACGCCGTGTGCGCTCGGCAGCTGCCTTTGCCACCTTGTCTGCGTCACCGTTGAACTCCCTTTTTACGTGTCGTACTTCAAGCCCATCGAATTTGCTCTCCATCCTCCTGTATGCTTCCAAGTATTTAGTCATGACATCACTCCGCGCACTGTACTCTTTCATGACCTGCTTTGTAGCTAACTTGGAATCCCCTTTCACGAGCAGCCTCTTAACGCCTAGAGAAGCAGCTATGTGGAGTCCTGTCAAAGGCCCCTCATACTCGGCAACATTGTTAGTGGGGGTTGGATCAACAAAATTAATTTGTAATGCATACCTGACGACGTCGTTATGCGGTGAGATTAGGACCACCCTAGCCCCGCGCCCGCTCTACAAAAAGCTCCATCGTAGAACATTGTCCAGTGTTTGGGATTTTGGGTGGCCTCTTCGGGTTCGGGGTTTGTCCACTCTGTGATGAAATCTGCTAGAGCCTGCGACTTGATGGCAGTTCTGGGTATGAATTCAAAGTCGTAAGCCCCAGCTCCACAGACCATTGTGCAATCCTACCCACAACATCCCAATTATGTAAAATAGTGCCTAGAGGATAAGTTGACACAACCTTGATCTTGTGGCTCAGAAAATAATGCTTGAGCTTCCTGGAAGTCATTAGTACAGCATATAATAATTTCTGAATCTGAGGGTACCTTGTTTTGGCATCATGCAACACCTCGCTTACGAAGTAAAGGGGATGTTGTGTTGTCGACTTTTCTGTAGGCCTCTCGACCACCAGAACAGTGCTAACAATAGTCGGTATTGCTGCTACGTATAACAACATCTCTTCTTTGTGCCTCGGTGGGACCAGTACGGGCATTTTCTGCAATTATTGTTTGAACGCTTGGAACGCCTCTTCTGCTTCTGCCGACCACTCGAAACGATCAGTTTTATGCAACAGTTTATAGAATGGCATACCTCATTCATCTGACTTGGACACGAATCGACTCAGGGATGCCATCATGCCTGCCAACTTTTGGACCTCGTGGCGGCTGCTTGGAGACTTCATGTCATCGACTACCTTGATCTTGTGTGGATTTGTCTCTATACCCCGCTGCGAAACAAGGTAACCGAGGAGCTTGCCCGATGACACACCAAAGGTGTATTTGGCGGGATTGAGCATCATCAAGTTTTTGCGCAAGTTGTCGAATGTTTCGGTTAAATCAGTGATCAGGTTGCCTTTCAACCTACTTTTCACAACGATATCATCTATGTATGCCTCCACATTACGGCCGATTTGGCCCTTGAGAACAATGTGAACACATTTTTGATAAGTACAACCTGCGTTTTTCAGACCAAAAGGCATCTTTATATAGCAATAAACACCGAAGGGAGTTACAAATGCAGTTTTTTCCTCATCGTCAATGCACATGCTGATTTGGTGATACCCCAAATAGGCATCTAGAAAACAAAGCAGCTCGCATCCTGAGGTTGAATCTACAATTTGATCTATCCTAGGTAACGGATACTCGTCCTTCGGGCACGCTTTATACAGATCGGTATAGTCCACGCACATCCGCCACTTTCCGTTGGGCTTCTTGACCATGATGGGTTTGCCAGCCACTCTGGGAAAGAGACCTCTCGAACGAATCCGGCTTTGAGTAGTCAGTTGATTTCTTCGTTAATGGTGTCTTGCTTCTCTGTGGTACATCTTCTTTGCTTTTGCTTGACCAGTCGGACGCCAGTTCGTTTGCCAAGCTTGTGCTCAATTACCTCCCTAGGGATCCCGGGCATGTCAGACGGTTCCCAAGGGAACACATCTGCGTTTGCCCGGATGAAAGCAATGAGCTTGAGTTCGTCTTTGTCACCCAGACCCGAGCACACTGGGTGGTCTTGGTTGGGTCCGCCTCATCAAGGGCCACCGATTTCGTGCCCGGCTCGGAGCGTTTCACTGCTGGCAGGCTTGGTGAGGCTGCAGCTGGCGACTCGCCTGCTTCCTGTGATGGCGTCCCCTTGAGCGGGGTTTGGTCCACCACAGTCTACTTCTCGGCGACGCCATCATCGATCTTCTTGCCCCTCTCGGGCACCGGTACGGGCACTTCTTTTCCCTTGGCCTTTGATTGGGCCTCCGCTGCTTGGGAGGTTTCGGTGACTGCTGCCTTTGCGACAGCGGTCAACAGGTTCTTGGTCTTTTTCTTGGCAGGTTTGGCAGCCTTGGCTGGTTCCTGCTCTCCTCCTTTGATCATGTCCAGGGTCTTCATGTCGCACTGGACCGCGCCCTTGCGATCTCCGCAGATGGTGATTGGGCCCAGTGGCCCCGGGACCTTGATCATGGAGTAGGCAAAATGAGTGATCGCAATGAATTTCTTCAAGAACGGCTGGCCCAAGATGCAGTTATAGGCTGATGTGATATTAGCCAACTCGAAGGTGAGGAACTCTGTTCTGATGTTTCTCCCTTCCATGAGGGTCACCTGCAGATCGATCCTCCCTAAGGGGAAGGCTTGGATGCCTGGTATGACCTCGTAGAAAAGCTTCTCCACTGGGGACAATGACCTTAGGATTTCGAGCTTGTCAAAGGCGTTGACGAACAACAGATTGAGGGCACTTCCACTGTCAATCAGGGTTCGTCCGATCTTGCGAGGCCTGATCCAGGGCTTGATGCACAGTGGGAGCAGTGGCCCATCGTACAACGTCTTGTGGTGATCCCTTTGATCAAACGTGATCGGGATTTCAGACCACCTCAAGGGCTGCCTACAGTGTTCAGTGCTCGCTACCTGCCTCTCGACCAGCTTTAGCTGGGATTTGGAGGTTCGGGTCGAGCAACCACCAAAAATTGTGGCGATCTCCAGGTCTTAGGGGAGTTGTGGCTCATCGTCACAATCCATGTAGTGTGCTTGCCGAGGGTTATGAGCAGTTTGGTCACGCGGAGCCCCTTGCTACTGGCTCTCCTCCTCCTGCTTCTACTTCTTGTACACCGTGCAGTCCACAAAGTGATGCTTTGTTGACCGGTGAATGAGGCAGTACATCAGGAGATCGGCAGGTTTGCCCTAGCATCGGTACGGGGCTTTGTTATCCACGGCCATGATTTCGTCCCCCGCGGTCTTGCGCTTCTTGTTCTTGTGCTTATTCTTCTTCTTGCCTTCCCCGGACGGATGGCTTTGTTCGGGCTTTCCTTGGACCCGTGCTCGGGCGTCCGCCATCTTGGCGGTCTCCTCCAAGATCCCATAGAGCTTGGCCACCATCTGCGGGTTCTTCTTGGCAAGCTCCTCCACTGTTCGGTCGCCCTTGCAGCCCTGATTAAAGGCCATAATCACCCGATCATCCACCATACCCGGGATAGTATTGCGAGTATCGCTGAATCGGCGGATGTAGTCCCGGATGGATTCTCCAGGCTTCTACACACAGTTGAGAAGATCTCCTTCGTGTCTGGTGTGTTTGTAGGTGCCCTGGAAGTTGACTTCAAATGTCTCCCAGAGGTGGGTCCATGACTTGATGCTGGCCTCGAGCAGGTTCATGAGCCATGTTCGGGCAGATCCCTGCAGGGCAGTTCGCAAGTAATTGGCCTTGACGTACTCTTCTCCCCTAGTGGCGTCGATGATCATAGAATAGATCTGAATCCACTCAAGGGGGTTGGTGGTTCCATCATACTTTTTGATGTTAGTAGGATGGAAGTTTTCTGGCCATCTGACCTTGCGCAGGCTTGGAGAGTATGCGAGGCATCCCCCTGTGCCGGGTCGGGAGTCACGTGGTGGTGAATCCGGATGGGACCGGTAATAGCCCTCACATGTTCAGTAATCTTGATTGTAGTTGAGAGTTTCCCGAGCATCGCGATTTCGGCGATTGCGTTCGAGCTGCGGGCGCATATCACGCCCCTCACGCGGGCAGTACCTAGGCTATCCATTAACAGATCAAGAATGAACCAATTGTGGTTCACCATGCCTGTTTGATGGAGCTTGAGGTGCGGCAGCGGTGGCCTCGAGCCGTTCCTTAGCCTTGTCCACTGCTTCCCGAGCCTCGGCCATTGCTTCCATCGTCTCCAAGAGGGTTCGGATCTACAGGTTGTCCTGTTCAACAGCCCAGAAGTTGTTGTTGAGATTCCTGGGAGCCAATGAGGACGGAGCCTGCTCTGTACGGGTTTTAGCCGTCTGGAGAGTTGGTGCGTTACTGAAACGTGGAGGTCCCTGAGGTCTGCGCGAGCTGGATGACTCGGTGCCAGCGCTTGCTCCGTTCCCAGTTAGCACGTTGATGCAGCGGTCCTCGGGCTGTTCTGACCCATTGCTTGATCCACTGTAGTCGAGATCCAACTGAGCAGTGCGATCGGCAATGTCCTCGGGAGTTGGATCCGCGAAGGTGGCGAAAACTTCCTGACCGGCGCATGTGAGATCGGGATCATGGATCCCTGCGAGCTTGAGCTCGTAGTTACCTTGGTGCTCGAACACGAGATCTCCAAATCGGATCTCCCATGTAGGCAATAGATGGCTTGGAGCGTAGAGATCAGAAGCGGAGGCAGAACTCCCGATGGCTTCCGACTTGATGGAACTGGGCATGTAGGGTATCAATGAACTCTACGCGTCGGCGAACCAGACTCCGTTGACGATCAGCATGATCTTTCTTCACGCACGGGCCCCTACCTGGTGCGCCTCTGTCGAGGTTGTACTCAGCAGATATTTGTCCGGCAAGCACCCCGCTTCGTGCGAAGATTGATCACGGTTGTGGAACACAGAGACTCGGGATTTAATACTGGTTCGGTCCCTCGAGATCGAGTAACAACCCTACGTCCAGTTGCTGCTTGTATTATTTCGGTGAGTACAGATTACAATGCATAACAAATACTCTCGGGTGGATTGGCTATGATTGGAAATACACTCTACGTGCAGGACCCCCCACTATTTATATTCGGGGAGATGTGCCTTACAAGACAAAACAGACCTAAACCTAGTAGGACTCTAACCATCACCGGGCCTTCCTTCTGCGATCGAGCCGTCGTGTGTTGTTCGGAGTCTTCTTCTCTTGGAGTCGTTAGTCGGTAATCCACGTGATCGAGCACCCAGGTATTATGGCCTCAACAGTAAATATCTCAGCAATATTGTAACATGTTCCGGTGCATAAGATGTGCATGTTCAATAAATTTGGTAACCAAAATCATTTTGGTGTGATCTATGCAAATTTTTACAAACATTACAAGATGTGCATAAGATATTAACGTTAACTAGTTTACACATTTTAACTACCTTATCATAATGAAAAAGATAAAGGCTGATTTTATAAAAATTTAGAAACAAAAATCAACTCTTTTGGACCTTATATGACCAATCTACACATATTTGAGTTGTTAATTACGAATCAAAAACAGAAATGTACTGTCTATCAAGAACTGGAGATGAACTCGGACACTGCATAACAAGTGGGTCCAACAAACGTCGGGTGCCAATCCAGGACTCAAAAATTTCAGACACCGAAATTTTGACCTTGAAAGGATAGTAATACCCCTGCATCCAAACGTCGGGTGGCACTGAGTATTCAAGGGCATTTTTGCGAACTCACGCTGCGCGCCTCAGTCCAATATATTGATTCCGGTCCCGCTCTCAAAAAATCAACTCATTTCTCCCCGCCTTCGCCCCGTACCTCCTCCATGGCCTCGCCCCGAATCTCCTCCACGCCGTCGCCCCGCACCGGATCTCCTCCTCCTCCTCCTCTTCGGCCTCGTCCACGCCGTCGCCCAGGACCACATCTCCTCCTCCTTGTCGGCGTCGTCCCGTACTAGATCTCCTCCTCCTCGTCGGCATTGGCCCGTACCGGATCTCCTCCTCCTCCTCCGCCTCGTCGATGCCGTCGCCTAGCACCGGATCTCATCGTCGTCGTCCTCGACCACGTCCACCTCGTCGCCTGCACCGGTTCCGCACCACAACTCCTACCTCGCCTTGCCGGAAGGAAAGACATGGATGCGGCATAGGCCAAGGTACGATGAGTAAGGCTAAGGATATTCTATGGTTACAGATTGTTGCATTACTCATTGTAGTGTCAGCAGTTTAGTGTAGTACAATCTAACACAAAAAATTTGTTGCCAACTTTAGGAACCTCCAATAACTGATTATGAGCGGGAGCGTGAGGCCACATCATATCTTAGATCAGCCTCAAATCCATTACTGGATCATGGCAGCACTTCTAGTCCTGTCGAAGGATTTGATTCATCAGATTATCACCCTGAAGCTGAAGAAAATGTTCAGGGGGATGCTGATACGGACTTAGAGGAGGAGGAGCCCCAAACCCTTGCAATTGAGGTAAATGTTGTTGCTTATTCTTGTGGTGGCGGGAAAAATAGATTATTTCAATGTCATTAGCATACATTAGTGTTATATGATACACTTGTATGACATGGTAATAAATATACTTTTTCTACAACAGGTTCCTCCTGCACAAACTAGGCGTCGCAAGGTCTCTACAACACGGTCCAGAGGCAAGACCGACATGGCTAGTGCTGGAGGAACTCGAACCAAAAGAGTGAGGCCGTATGGACCATCAGAAGCCATTGGTGCTGTGAGAACAAGGTCATCCAAAAGACTGCATACTGAAGAGCTGCCTACAGTGACAGAGGAGCCTAGCGCTGAATGTGTAGAGACTCAACAGTCTCATGATGTTGTTGGTGCTGAAGGTGTAGAGACTCAATAGTCTCATGATGAGCCAAGTCCTGCTAGCCCTTTTCATGACTAGACACCTCGAGAGCATCATGATGTTGTTGGTGAAGAGCACAACCTTGATTCAGCAATTCAAGGTTGGTAAATATCATCAGTATTCTCAACCTTGGTAAATATCATCCTTAAGCACAAATATAACAATTGAATGACATTTTTGCAGCCTCAAGGAATCCTAAGCGGCCGAGGGGCCGAACCAAGGGACTCCTGCTGGACAACATGACCAGTTCTATGGGGAGAAGGCTACATATCTCTATACCTGAGGGCTTGCCAAGGCCCCTTCAACCTACACAGGCTACCAAGTTTGCATTGGGGGCTAGAGTTATTGTTAGGAGTCAAGTTCTTATCTTACCCCATTTGAAAAATTATAAGAATACTGAGCCCTATGATGGTTTTGTCATGAGGCTTCTGTAAGTGCCTATACTACACCCTGTAGTTTTAAATTCAACTATGGTACCAATGGGTGTAACTCACAAACTATTTCAATTGACATGACTAGGGGACGTTGGCGATCAACAAGGACAGGGCAACAGATAATGCCTGTTCTAGTGTGTTCAAATCTGGGATACGTCAGACGCGCTATAGGTTGAAGCAGATGTTCTTCAACAATGTCCCTACTGATCAGATCAGAATCACCTCTCCTGCTGATTCTATGACTGATGTACAGTGGTCTAAGCTGGTTGAGAAGTGGTTCAGTGCGAAGAACAAGGTATTGTTGTTCTTCGTAAAGTCTCTTTTTACATTGAATTCCATTTTCGACTGGTGACATAGAGACTGTTCGGCTGGTAGAATGAATAGTGCTCGGCTGGTAGAATGAATAGTATTGTGTGAGAGGAAATAAGCCGAAAGAAGTCAGCTGAGCACTGTTCATCGGACCAGCCGAACAGGCTCATAGTCTCTCATGCCATTTTATTTTAGTTAACTGCTGCAAAGAACAAGATAAACCGTTCTAAAGTAAAATATCATCAGGCTACTGGATCTCGTTGTTATGTTGCACAAATTCATGAATATGTAAGTCTTACTTTGGGCCGTTGTCTATGCTACCCGTGTGTTGACACCGGATTTTCGCACCTGACATGTTGGGTCAGATGATGACGTGGAGAGGTTGAGACTGCGAAGTAGACCCGTTGACTGGTCAAGGCCAAAGGTGACAGAGAAGGAAGCCGATGCTGAAGAAGGGTCCGATGAAGCAGGAGTCCGATCCAATGACGAATTCAAGAGGGAAGACACGTCGGCTAAGGAGGAGGCGTATCAGATTCGGGGACTATTTCCTTTTCAGAAGGTGTTTGGGAGTCCCGTTGTATCTTAAGCTTAGTTTACCTTATTTAGTTAGTCTGGTCCGATCAGGACTCTCCATGACCAGGGTATAAATATGAACCCTCGTCCATTGTAAAGAACTATTCTCACAATCAATACAACCCGGCTTCACGCCAAAACCCTAGTAGTAGTTACCGACGAAGCTCATTGGTGGACGGGCTGCATCAGTTCTGATCTCCGGCTTACCAGTAAGTTAGTCAATTTATCGAACTAATATAGGCTTTGAATTGAGGCGCATCGCCCTTTCTCGTTTATATTGTTCAACCGATTTATCTTTGGATAATCAAGATTGATATAGATTCCCTACGTCGGAGCTAGATCAATACTGATTATTCAACAGATTATCGTTTATCGGACTACACTTTAAGCCTAGATTCCCTACGTCGGAGCTAGGTATCAAGATTAGTCTAGATTCCCTACGTCGGAGCTAGAATAATCTTGGTTACTAAAGGTAGTCTTTGCGGTTTGTTGGAGTTGCTAGATTGGTATAGATCTACGCCATGTGAATCAATTCTACTTCTTCAACGGCTTTGAGCATGGGTCTTGGTCCGATTTAAGCAATATTTATCTTACAGCATCGTTCTATGTCCGATCCTGCCTTGTGGTTTAATCTGGTTGTTCTTTGAGTATTACATTGGTGTAGATTCCCTACGTCGGAGCTGGATCTTTGTAATACGCTTAGATTAATCTTTGACTGTCATGTTTGGTCTAGATTCCCTACGTCGGAGCTAGGTTCATCTTGATTAGTTAAAGGAAGCTTTGGTTATGCCTTATTGCTATTTGAATGTTAAGTATGGTGTAGATTCCCTACGTCGGAGCTGGATCATGCTTAATGGTTTGGTAGCATATCTTAGAATCAGAACGTATCTGTTAATGTTTTGCTTGCTTATTTTGCTTAATCTGATCAANTGTCTGACGACTGACTATACAGGTCATATTGAAAATGAGGGAGATGTTATGTTTGAGTAGCCAATCAAGTCGCAGATTTTAGGCGTGACAACAGGCTACCACCCAAGAACATGTGGGATTATGTAGACACACGTGTTTTAAGATTTTATATTAATAAAAAATAATTTTATATATATAACAAAATATTGCGATTTGTATCTCGGTCTAAACACAATCTACATATTAAACAACAAGTAAAATTATGGATTAAAAGCACCATAAAACAAATAACGATACATCTCAACAATCATTCTCTCTTTGCTTCAGTCTCCAAACTTATTCTCCTATAATTTCTCTATCTCTCTCCTACTTTTGATCCACCTATGATATATCTCTCCCTCTCCTAACTTGGTCCAAATATGACATCTCCCTCTCCCTTTCCTAACTCGATCCACCTGTGGTATTTCTCTTGCATCTTTCTCTCCTAACTTTATAAACAAGTGATCTCTCCCTCCCTTTCCTAGCCCAAGCCACCTGAGAAGTATCTTTGTCTCACTCATCCCCTCTTAGCTTACTTGATCAATATGGATTTATCTCTTTCCATCCCTCATCTTCCTAGCCTGATTCATCTGTGATCTCTCTTCTTTCCACCCTCTCCGAACTCCATATGCCTTTAATTTATCTCCTCTTCTCCCTCACTCATCCCCTCTTAGCTAACTCGATCGATATGTGATTTATCTCTTTTTATCCCTCGTCATCCTACCCCGATTCAACCGTGATATCTCTCCTTTCCACCCTCTCCAAACTCCATACAACTTTAATTTGTCCCCTCTTCTCCCTCTTATACTCTTTATCCTAACTCGATCCACTGTGATCTCTCTCCATCTCTCCCCTTTCCTTCTCCTCTCTCCCTCTTGGCCTCTCCTAAGTTGATCCACATTTGATTTTTCTTTACCTACTTTCCACTTGTTTCCTAACTCGATCAACCTTTTGATCCCCCTCTCTCCTAACTTAGACACACCAAGGTTTGACAAAATCTATTCAGGTTAGGACCTACAGCAAAAAAAAAAAAGTCACACTCAAACCTCACATGCATTTTTTTAGGTGACCACATGTGCAGTCTTGCACACACATGATGCCAGTGATCGATTTGAGCCTATCTTACTTAATTTTCAAGATAGCAACTGCAACTTTACAAAACATAACATGATAGGGGTACATCAAAGCATGTGTTACATTCATTTTGCTAAACTGAATTTAAAGACTAATAGTGGTTGTTAAAGCCTGTTTTAAGGGCACTGAATAATGTAACCAAAAAAGATTTTTACTCCTTTTAGCAAATCTAGTAGTAAAAATACTAACTATGTTTATATTAAAGACATGGCAAAGGATGTATTCTAGTGAAAACATCAAAACAATAAAACATTTAATCAATTGCCTACGTGAATTTGAATGAATTCGTCTATAAAAAAAATCATGTAATTGAAAAGTACCTAGGTATGTGATGCACCTACGGCACGCACATCTTTAAATATATTCAAAACCGTCCACAGTATGGTGAACATCATATGTTTGCTCCTTGTAATATTATATAATCTGCTGAGCCTGAAATTCAGCCACGATCCTCCATATGCTTATCCAATGGCTGTTAACGTACTCAAACTTTCAAATGTAGCCAGCATATCCCAAAGAAAGAAGCAGTAGTCATAGATCAATAATATCAGATAAGTACATAATAATAATAAAGCACAAATGGAGAACAAGTAACCATGGGGTTGCATTATTACAGGCAAGGAATAAAAAATTCACTCTTGCATGTGCTGCTTGGTTGCCTCCAACCATTAGCCAAGCAAATTAATTCACATGGTCTCCACCAACATGGGGCATTTACATACCAGAGGGGATACCCAAATGATAATCCTCATCTCTGATGGGCAATTAAATGATTAAATCTTGCAAGAGCTCTCTGAATGTCTGGGGAGCTTTGTGTTGCCATATATAATTAGATGTTCTTCCCTCATGACCAACCTCCGTAGCAAAGCAATCAAACTCAGGTCATTCAGCACTTTGTTTGGCTGTATCTTCAGCTTCTCAGGCTATCCGCACTCGTCATACTCTATTTCCATTCTCTAAAAGGAATATTCTATCATGGTCATCAAGATTCAATTTTTCCCGTACTCATCATCCTCTATATCAACTACCCTATATTTTATTCAACCATCTCCAACTACCATCTCCTCTCAACAACACATTTTTTCATAACACAATCATTTAAAAATATTATTCTAAATCATGAGATGGCAATAATTAGTAATAGAACCTTTTAATTAAATATTTATAGTTATTCTATTTTGTCTTTTTCTTTTTTCCTTATTTCCTTTTCTCTTTTTTTTCTTTTCCCCTTTTCTCGTCTATTTCCCTCCTCACCCCTGTCCAAACCGTCCACACCCAAGCGAAGCTGATCTCCCCGGTCATCGTGTGCTGCACGTGGGAGATACGACCGCCGATTTTCCGTGTCAACACATTTTTGGCACGCCCAGTGGGACACGAGAAACAAAATCCAAGATGTCGTCGTCTGATGCTGAACAAGAAACTGCAGCAAGACTTGCTGCTGAGAAAGAAGCTGCTGAGAAGGCTAAGAACGACAGAAACAAGACGCCTGAGGTGACCATGCCCATTACAAAGGCCGATCTGTCCAAAGCTCAGTTGGATGCTGTTCAGGCCCAGATTGATGCGTTTGAGAAGCTCTGCCTTGGACAGTTTGGGCGTAATCGTTCAGGTCCTATACTCAAAGGTCCTCTCCCGGATCCAGAATTGATCAAAAAGACAACTGATGCTCGGGAGTACCAGGTTAACATGATGGAGATGATTCACCAGGCTGTTCATCATGCATTGATCAACCAATCAGGCACCTTGGTGAATTCTTTGGACAATCTCATCAAGAAGGCGGTGGACGATGCTATTTGCTTGAAGGGTCCAGTGTTTATAGCAGATTCTGCAGGAGCATCAGGATCAGGAAAGAGGAAAAGAAACTACAGATAATACAATGACCGTTGCTCCACAGATGCCGATTGCTCCACCACCTCCTGTTGAACTGGCCAACGGTTTCCTGTTGATGGCCGATGGAACTATAGTCGGCCCACATGGTGAAAAATATGCCAGAACTCTGAGCGAACAAGAAAAACAACCTGCAGCTGCAAGGCTACGTGCAGAGGTTCCTTCACATCAGCGTATGGTCGGAGATTACAATAACTATGTGATGGACATAGCTGATGGGATGCCACATGAAAATCAACAGTCCGATTGGTCACAAAAGATAGCCGAGGTGATCCAGAATCAATTCGGCTTGAAGCCTAAAGATGAAGCGAGGTTGTATCGGCACCCGTACCCATCTTACTTTGATGCAGTGCCACTTCCTCCACGTTACAGAGTGCCGGATTTTTCCAAATTCTCCGGGCAAGATGATATGACCACCATCGAGCATGTGAGCCGATTCTTGGCTCAGTGTGGTGAGGCTGCTTCAGAGGAGGGACTTAGGCTCAGATTTTTCCCTCTGTCACTATCGGGGCCGGCGTTTACCTGGTTTACGTCGTTGCCAGCAGGATCAGTCACAGGGTGGTTCGATATGGAGAAGCAGTTCCATAAATACTTCTTTTCTGGTCTCAATGAGATGAAGATCTCTGATTTGATTGCTATCAGGCAGAGGAATGATGAGACCGTCAAGGAGTACATTCAACGATTCCGTGACACTAGGAATCGGTGTTACAGTTTGAAACTGTCTGACATGCAGTTGGCCGAGCTTGCATTCCAGGGTTTGCTCGCGCCGATTAAAGAAAAGTTTTCTGCCCAGGAGTTTGAGACATTGGGGCAACTGGCTCAGAAAGTGTCAGCTCATGAGGTCAGATATCAGGAGATGAAGCGTGTGAAGTTCTCCAAGCAAGTATCTTATCTCTCTGAATCTGAAGAGGAAGCTGATGTCAACATAGCTGAATGGACTAAATCCAAGAAGCCAGTGTCGCTCCCGTGGATCAAACAGAATCCTGAAAAGTTTGGATTCGATATAACAAAGGCCGATAAGATTTTTGATTTGCTGCTTAGTGAGAAGCTTATTCAGCTTTCTCCAAATCATTCTATTCCATCGGCCGATGAGTTAAAAAACGCAAATATTGCAAATGGCACAACTCGACATCTCACGAGACCAATGAATGCAAAGTGTTCAGAAGGGAGATCCAATTGGCTATTGAGTCAGGCAAGATCAAGTTTGAAGACAGCAAGAAAGCCATGAAGATCGATGGTCATCCCTTTCCCAATAACTTTGCTGATTTCTCCTTTTCTGTTAATATGGTTAATGCTAATGAAAAGGGGAAGTTCAAGGTGCTTACATCGGACCACGCCAAGAGTTCTGGTGCCGTTGATCCTGTGGTTCAAGTTACTGTTGAAGAGCTACGCAGGAATCATCAGGCGTTTGGACGTGAATCTAATGCTCCTGGTGGATATCGGCCGCGTGTGACTTCCCAAATGTTGATCAACAAATACAAGAGGCAGCAGGCAGCAGCCCGAGCGTGGGAAGAACGCGAGGAACGACGACGTCGGAGGCGTGAATATCAAGCAAGGCGGCATGATGAAGAGTTTGATGATCGGCGCCGACGTGATGACAGGTCCGATGGCCGACGCCGATATAATGAGTGGTCCGATGGCCGACGCCGATTTGATGACAGGTCCGACGGTCGGCGCTGGTTTGATGATAGAGTTGACGGTCGTCATCAGTACGGATATAGGTCCAATTGGTATACTGATGAACATCAAGGTTACGACCGATACGACCAGGATGATGATCATTGGGGATGTCCTTTCTTTGTATTCTGCTGGAACGAGAAGCTTAGACTGCCGTCGAAAGCAGATTGTCCTGAATGTAGCTTCCAGTATGAAGAGTACAGAGCTTCCAAGAGAGGTCGACGATCAGTTCATGAACGGATCGGCGTCAGGATTGATGATCATCATCAAAGAGATGAAGGCCGGGTTAACACTCATGGCCACAAAAATAATGAAGGCCGGGTTAACACTCATGGCCACAGAAATAATGAAGGCCGGGCTGATGCTCATGGCCCTGAAAAAATGGAAGAGAAGGCTCCAGTTCAGAATCGGATTGAAGAACCTCCAATAAGGCCTGGACAGTGGTGCCCATCGGGGATTTCTAAGTCCAAGAAGAGACGTGTGCAACGCTTGCGCTATAACGAACAGATTCAGGAGCAAGAATTGGCAAAAGAAAAGAAGTGGCGCGTCAAGATGGCCAATGATGGTGAAGCAAGTACATCGGCCACAATAAATATGGTTTTGATGTTGCCTTCTGATTTCGCTGCTCCTGATGAACAAGACGACCATGAGATCGATTATGAACTGGAAGAAGCCGCTGCGTGCTTGGTTCTTGATTCAGAGAAGGCGGTCTTTGAGAAACCAAATGCAAATGGGTATCGGCACCTGAAGCCTCTGTATATCAACAGATACGTTGATGGGAAGCCGATGACCAAGATGTTGGTTGATGGAGGAGCTGCAGTCAATCTCATGCCTTATTCCACGTTCCGCAAATTGGGAAAAGGGATTGATGATCTAATCAAGACCAACATGACGCTCAAGGACTTTGGTGGAAACGTTTCCGAGCCTCAGGGGGCAATTCATGCTGAATTGACCATCGGCAGCAAAACATTGCCGACCACCTTCTTTGTGATTGATGGCCAAGGTTCCTACAGCATGCTCCTTGGGCGAGATTGGATTCATGCCAATTGCTGCATACCATCCACAATGCACCAGTGTTTGATCCAATGGCAAGGCAATAAAGTGGAGATTGTCCCAGCTGATGATTCGGTTGGCATTGCTACAACTGAATCAACGATTTGGGAGTTCGAAGGAATTGAATGCCTATCAGGAAGAACATGGGATGGTGACTTTCTCAAGGTGTCCGATCAAGGACTACAGCCGATTCAAGCAGTCGGCTCTGAGACTTTATTTTAAATGACTGATTTGGTCACTGATCTTTATGGACCTAATATTGATACTGCTGAGCAATGCACCATGGAGCTTGATGCAATTGGTCCAATCAATACAGAGGCCGATGTGGTTGACACAGTTCCCTGGACCATGCTCTTTGATGATTCATCTTGCAATGATGGTTGCGGAATCGGCCTGATTATTATTTCGTCTCGGGGGGCAAGGTTTGAATTTGCTTTTCCAATTGAGAAATGCACAAATAATCAGGCGGAATATGAAGCATTGATGAAAGATCTCCGGATTCTTAAAGAAATCGGCGTTCAATTTGTTGAGCATATTCCAAGACATCATAATGAGGAAGCAAATCGGCTGGCGCAAAAGGCGTCTGGCTATCGGCCTATGTCTGATGTGATGGTACAAGAGATACCAGAAGGAGATTGGAGGAAAGAAATCGTTGAATATTTGAAGGATTCTTCTGTCAAGACTTCTAGGAAGTTATGTTACAAATCAATCAGACATGTCTTGGTTGAAGGGGAATATTTCCTAAATCATTAAACAAGAAATATTTGAAGAAGTAC
>CM014271.1:59633219-59649877 GCA_004135705.1 Alloteropsis semialata | reverse complement strand
CTGCGCGCTCTTGAAAATATTGAGGCTAATAAGCTTAGAGTGGCGAGGCATTATGATAAGAAAGTTAAAGGGAAAGAGTTCAAGGAGGGCGATCTTGTCTGGAAGGTTATTTTGCCAATTGGTTCTAAAGATCCCAAGTACGGCAAGTGGTCACCGAACTGGGAGGGACCTTATCAAGTCGTCCGATGTGTTCCTGGAAATGCTTATATTCTACGAACGCTTGAAGGAGAAATGTTTCCTAAAGCATTAAACGGGAAATATTTGAAGAAGTACTACCCTAGTATTTGGGTAAACTCATAAGAGCCGATGCTATGCGTCAGGCTTGAAAGCCGATGGAAAATCGCCTCAAGAACAAAAATAAGAGCCGATGTGATATGCATCGCCTTAAGGGCTATATACAAACAGAGAAAAATACATTACATCATCAAGCCGTTCGATGACGGATCAGGCTGTTTGAAAAGGGATTGCATATATATTCATATATTTCTCATACAGAGGATTTCAGAAGACAAAAGGATCTAGTAGGCGCCGATGTACTTTGTTCATCATTGCCAGAACAGGACTAAAAAAAGGGAAGGGCAAAAGGAAGCGCAAGTTTGAGGAGATATCTTCTTCCTTGAGTCGAAGAAATCCGCCCTGGATGCAGTCCCTTGAAGAGCGCGCCGGTGGACGCCTCGCCCTAAGCCTGTAAAGGGCACTCTATTACACCCCTCTGAAAAACCTTCCCTTCGGTGAACCAATGGAGGAACCTCACGAGAATTCTTCTAGCGGAAGTTCCACCTGGATTCACTGCTGGATCAGAAAAGGGGGGAGTACCCTATACTTCTTCACGAGAATTCTTCTAGCAGAGGAGGAGGAAGGAGTCGGATCCTATATTAAACAGAAGGAGTTTGTGCTCTACCATGAATATTAGCTGCGCCATGGCTAAGGGATGGTGGAAGAAGAAGGCTTGAGGCGGGTATTTATAGCCGGCAGTCGGTGGATGCGTTAGAGGAGAAGTGGAATCCAAGGGGCGCTTGTGGAAACCGTCCAAATGAAGAACAGTATTCTCGTGGAAATGTGGCATTGATTCAGGGCTGCCGTAATTAAAGGAGGGGCGTCTTTTGAGGAACTGCATTGAAAAGTCGTATCGCCTGGATCAGAAGACGCATGGATACCCGTGAGGTAAATGTAGGGATCCATATCTGTTCATTGTCAGCGATGATATTGCCCGGGAGAAAGATCGAAGAGTCGCGCAGTGCAGGGATGGAAAGTTTCGGCACGAAAATCGGTGAAGGAGTTATGATGACAGATACGAATTTTGGAACAAAATGATATTTTATTCCAAAATTGGGGGGCATGTGTTGACACCGGATTTTCGCACCTGACATGTTGGGTCAGATGATGACGTGGAGAGGTTGAGACTGCGAAGTAGACCCGTTGACTGGTCAAGGCCAAAGGTGACAGAGAAGGAAGCCGATGCTGAAGAAGGGTCCGATGAAGCAGGAGTCCGATCCAATGACGAATTCAAGAGGGAAGACACGTCGGCTAAGGAGGAGGCGTATCAGATTCGGGGACTATTTCCTTTTCAGAAGGTGTTTGAGAGTCCCGTTGTATCTTAAGCTTAGTTTACCTTATTTAGTTAGTCTGGTCCGATCAGGACTCTCCATGACCAGGGTATAAATATGAACCCTCGTCCATTGTAAAGAACTATTCTCACAATCAATACAACCCGGCTTCACGCCAAAACCCTAGTAGTAGTTACCGACGAAGCTCATTGGTGGACGGGCTGCATCAGTTCTGATCTCCGGCTTACCAGTAAGTTAGTCAATTTATCGAACTAATATAGGCTTTGAATTGAGGCGCATTGCCCTTTCTCGTTTATATTGTTCAACCGATTTATCTCTGGATAATCAAGATTGATATAGATTCCCTACGTCGGAGCTAGATCAATATTGATTATTCAACAGATTATCGTTTATCGGACTACACTTTAAGCCTAGATTCCCTACGTCGGAGCTAGGTATCAAGATTAGTCTAGATTCCCTATGTCGGAGCTAGAGTAATCTTGGTTACTAAAGGTAGTCTTTGCGGTTTGTTGGAGTTGCTAGATTGGTTTAGATCTACGCCATGTGAATCAATTCTACTTCTTCAACGGCTTTGAGCATTGGTCTTGGTCCGATTTAAGCAATATTTATCTTACAGCATCGTTCTATGTCCGATCCTGCTTTGTGGTTTAATCTGGTTGTTCTTTGAGTATTACATTGGTGTAGATTCCCTACGTCGGAGCTGGATCTTTGTAATACGCTTAGATTAATCTTTGACTGTCATGCTTGGTCTAGATTCCCTACGTCGGAGCTAGGTTCATCTTGATTAGTTAAGGGAAGCTTTGGTTATGCCTTATTGCTATTTGAATGTTAAGTATGGTGTAGATTCCCTACGTCGGAGCTGGATCATGCTTAATGGTTTGGTAGCATATCTTAGAATCAGAACGTATCTGTTAATGTTTTGCCTGCTTATTTTGCTTAATCTGATCAACACCTGTGCGAGCATCTTGTTTAATTAACAGGTTGATAAGTTAAGTCTGATTATCTAGCTATCTGATCTGATCATAGTTAGAGAAATCTAGATTCCCTACGTCGGAGCTAGATTTCTCTGAAAAGGCTATAGTCCGATCGGTTGGTTAGATGGTCCGATAAGACGAGTCAAACTGGTAACTAGACAAGGTGGACAATGTATCGGCTTACACTTTGATTATTTAATATCTTGTTTCAAGACACAGCTGATCCATTATTTTACATATTGGCCTTGTTTTATGCTTTATTTCATTATTCAAAGGCTGGTCTGTTATATCAATCAAGATCCGATCCTGATTGGTCCGATTCTGAAGTCCGATTTGGTGTCTGATTGAGGTCCGATCACTCGGTCCGATTGACGTCATCATTGAGGCCCGATTTTAAGGTCCGATCAGTATCGGCCGATACGTGTCTGATTGGGTCTTGGCTAAAATTCGACGTTACTCCATCGTCTGAAATAGAGCCGGCACAATCAAAGAGCAATTTAACTGTTTTATTCCCTTGTCAATTTCAGGTCAAATTGACTGGCACGCCGCGAACCTGAACTGGAGTGTAGACTGGCACTGGAGCGAAGCTGATCTCCCCGGTCATCTTGTGCTGCACGCGGGGAATACGATCACCGATTTTCCGCGTCAACACCGTGTCTTAGGCATAAGTCAGTGCTTTGTTTGCTGTCAATCTGACAAGCACTTTTGTACAGATTCAGCAGAAGGATGCACAAGCAGCTGCGTGAAGAAGGTCAGGAAGGACTACATGAACGAGGAAGAGAAGAAGAAGAAGCTGATCATGAAGAGGGGCTCAATGCGGTCGAACTGTTCAAGGTTTGCCATACCAGTAAGAAAAAGGGCATTAGTGAGGCCGCAAGAGAAGCAATGGTAAGGCTCGTTACAACCATATCTGCTTCTCTATGTGCGTTGTCGAAGATGTCCATTGCAATTGTCCCTCTGCTCATTTCATTTTCAGTCTTTCACACTGTTGGTAAACTATTTTTCGCTCCAATATGAAGTCTTCTATGGAGACTATGCAGGCAGAGGCTGCTGCCGATGGGGAGGCAGCACTGCATAATGCTGAGGTTGTTTCGAAGATTCTGCCCCAGATTAGCTGCACCAGCACTTTTCTTAAGAATGCTGGTATACCACTGAACCATCAAGAGACAGAGGCTGAGCGGGTACTTCGCAAACAACTTGCCGTTGAAAAAGATAGTGCAGCTTCCCTCGCTGTGGAGGTGAATGCCCTGAAGAAGAAGGCTGAAGCTGCTGATGAAAAGCTGGAGAAGGCCCAACAGGAGTTCGAGGAGTACAATAAGAGGGCGGAAGAGAACAATGCCCTCCTTTGGCAAATCCTCAACTTGAATGCTGCTGGTAACTCCTCTCAACCTACTGTTGCTCCGTGATCATGTGTTGGATTGTTGTTTGTACCAGAAACATGTGTTCTGTGGTGATCTGTAATAGGTGAACTCTGATGCATTCTGATGCATCACATGTGTATGTGGTTCAGTGATGGGTGAACTTGTGATTCTTTGATGGGTGAACTCTGATGCATTCTGATGCATCCAATGTGTATGTGATTATGTTCATACTGTTTCTGATGCATCAAATGGTGATAATGTCATTCTATTGATGTTTCTTTCTATGATTCTGTTGATGCATCAAATGGTGTTGTTTCTGTCAATTTGAAAGCTAAAACGTGGATGAAACGTGGCCCTCTGGGAAACGCACACGAGGTCCAGTCGCAACTGGACATGTGGCGGCTTCACGATGTAACACATGGCAAACCAGGAAAAAACACACGGTGCATTCACGGCAAAAACATGGCGCAACCAAAAAAAGACACGTGGCTCAACCGACACATGGCGATGTCAGGTCCAGACACGCGGCACGACCATATAGGGGCACGTGGCCCGATCAAATACTTACACGTGGCCAAATCATGAACAGACACGTGGCCCAACCAATAACTGACACATGGCCAAATCCTGAACGGACACGTGTCACAACCTCGTGACGACACGTGGCTAAGCAGAAACGCAGCACGTGGCAAAACTGAAAGCTGACATGTGGCCCAATCAATAACTTACACGTGGCCAAGTCACATACCGACACGTGTCACAACGACTTGACGACACGTGGGTAAGCGGCAGCGTGTCACGTGGCATAATTAAGAACTGACATGTGGCACTACAGGGACGCGACATGTGTCGCAGCCTCGTAATGACATGTGTCTATGCTTGAGCGAAGCACGTGGCTTAATCTGAAATGAACACGTGGCGCTTTACCAACTTGACACGTGCCACCAACCCGTGGCTACACGTGGCCTATCGCGAGCGCAACACGTGGTGGCCCGAGGAGGTGACACGTGGCGCACTAGCAACATGACACGTGCACGGATAAGATCTCAGCATGTGTCCAGCCACGTGGACAAGCCACGTCATCAGACACCGTGGCCAGTGCCACATAGACTTGCCATGTCATCGCCATTGTGGCGTGCAGCGTCATCAATGACGTTTTTCTGCGGCGTCATAAAACACAAATCACTTCTGTGACGTGAAAGCATTTCGTCATAAATGAGAGGTCTTCTATGACGAACGTGATGATTCGTCACCTTACATCTTTAGCGACGCGTAAACTATGATGAATCCAATTTTGTCATAAATTCATCACAGAAAACCTTCTATGACGAATTTGCGCTCTGCTGTGACAAAACTGAAATGTCATTGATCAGCACATTTCTACTAGTGTGATTGGTTGGTTGCGCAGATGAACAAGGACATGCTCATGAAGATGGCTAGCACTGTGCGCAGCGGCAGAAAAGGCTTCATGTCCAGGTAGCTTCTATTGACTAACTCGCACAGCTAGACTTATGTCTTGTTCATCAGGAGAGATGGCAATGAATACAAAAACCTGAGCTTTTGTTCAGGAAGAAGAAGGCTGTCAACAAGATGACCATCAGGGAGGAATTAGCGGCAAGATGGTGCTGCAAAGCATGCTCAAGAGAGTAGGGGTCAACAACATACCTGAAATTGAGGAGGCCAACATCTTCAAGTACGGTGTCATTATCCAGTTCTTGAATCCCAAAGGTCTTCCTTTCTTTCTCTGTTGTTGCTTTTTATTGTTACATATTTGTTGAAAGTAGGAATCCTAATGCTACGACTCGTTTATCTAATGTTTCTGCTCTTTTGATGCAGTGCAAGCTTCGATAGCCATGAACAATGGGTGGTCAGTCGATCTCCGTAGACGAGAACAATGGCGGGTTGGAAGCAACGGTTGGTGGGCAGAGCGGTCGGTGACGGGTCGCTGCAGGCTATGGGCGGCGGTCGAGATGGCGGCTTTATGGATTTGGATTTCTAGGGTTGGGGGGAGTTCCATGACTGGCGGATGTAGTGGAATTGGTGGTGGCGGCGGTCGGCCCGGCGGTGGGTGCGGGCGTAGGGCGGCGAGTGAGGGTCGGCGGCAGGGGCGAGGAACCACTTGCGTTAGTGGAGAGCGGGGAGGACCGGTGGGGCGGGGTGTGGAGGGAGCGGCGTGGCGGCAAGGGCGGGTGGAGGTCGATGCCAGCGGGGGGCGGCGAGTGAGGGTCGGTGGCAGGGGCGAGGAACCACTTGCGTTAGTGGAGAGCGGGGAGGGCCAGTGGGACGGGGTAGGGAGGGAGCAGCGCGGCGGCAAGGGCGGGTGGAGGTCGATGTCAGTGGGGGGCAGAGGTTTGCACGGGGAAGAGGAGGGAAGAAGATAAGCGGAGAGAAGAAGGTGCTTACCTGATGTTCTTCGATCGCTGGTACCAGGTAGCGGCGAACGAGTGCTCCTGAAGATCCCCACTCTGAAGAATTTGATTGACCAATCATTCAATCATCATCAGATCCATAAATAATATCTTCTTATATAAGTGAATGTTCTTGCTTTGTAATGGATTGCACAAGTGAAACTATGTTGCATCATATTAAATGTATTAGTAGTTTGAGAATCCAAAATCCATTTTAGTTTCTACACCTGCACTCATCCCCCCTTGATTTGTCTAGATACAAGATGGAAGCATTCTTATTTTCCACTCACCATCCGATGTGGTTAGGCATAATCCAGTAGAATCAAGCACCTGTGAGTATCTCTCTTCTTTTTGCACTAGCTTTAGTTTGTTTCAAAAGAACATTTTAAAGTAGCTATCTCAATGGGTTCTTCTCGTGATTAGGTGTGCTTTTAAAAATACTTACATGGTTTGAAGATAGTTTTAAGCAATTGACTTATGTTTCATGTTTGACATAGAAAAAGCTCGAATTTACCTTTGGAGCACAGTATTTTTATCATATTCTTGAACTGTTCTATGCATGTTGACTCAATAAAACCATTGTATAACTTGATAGAACAAATGCTTACATGGTTTGAAGATTGTTTTAAGCAATTTACTTATGTTTTATCTGCGATATAGAAAAAACTCGAATTTACCTTTGAAGCATAGTATCTTTGTCATATTCTTCAACTGTTCTATGTTGTTGACTTCCTAAAGCTGTTGTTTAACTTGATAGAGCGAATGCTTGCATAATTTAATGATGGCTTAAAGAATTAAGCTTTTGAAAGAATTAAGAATGAAGTCTCTAAGGTTTTCTTAAATCACGTGCGTGGCGCACGAGCACTTTACTAGTTTTAAGAAACATAGATGGAGATTTGCTGTTCATTTAGTCCGGCCCGGAACGAATACTTGGTCTGTGCAGCAAATAACACAATTGAATCTGCCGAGTTCCGATCAGTGTGTCAACGTGACAGCTAGTGCAGGTAATGCCAATAATCTTTTCTTTCCAGGAAAAGTATCTTCTTACATGTCACTTCAATTTCTGCCATGCACATTCATCTCATAAAGATTGTGTTTTGCAGCAACCAAGTTCTAATGGACTGTCATATCCCATGATCTTTGGTCATAACCTTGCGTCAGATGATACAGTCAAGCTTCCCATCACTACATCACTTTCTGAATAGGAATTTAATAGTCTAAATTTAACATTGAGCAAATTGAATAATTAATCATGTGAGGAAGTTTAACAAAACTCATAAAAGAATTTCAGGTATGAGCTGAGAATTGTTATGAATCTGTGAAAAACAATTTCACGTTATTTGCAATGGACTTGAAGTGTTTTCAACGTTTAGGCTAACTTTCCGTTACATCCTCTTACTATTTTAGCCACTATCACCAGCACCTCCAGCCACTATTTTAGTTCAATACTCCCTCCCACCCTCTGTCTACAAATGATAGACGCATTTTGTCTTGGGAAAATTCAATCAAAGTAAATTTGACTCTTAATTACTTTTATAATATAATGCCAATTATGAAAGACTCAATATCATCTAAAAATCTCTTTGAATACAAATATATTAATATATTTTTTATAAACTAAATGTACATATAATTGAGCTAATTATTGGTCAAATTTTGTTAAGTTTGACTTCTCTCTGATCAAAAAATGCCTATCATTTCTGAATGGAGAGAGTACATATTAGACTCACGCTTAGCTCCAGAGGTTCTACATATAACTATACAAAAGATCGGAACAATGCTTGCACGACAAATGTGCATCTTACTTTTGAGGCCATGGGGTAGCTGATGCCCATTAACATGGCTCTGCCACAATTCACAATCACATCGACATAATAATTATCAAACTGAAGCTGAAGGGCATGCACCATCAGACAACTCAATTCTGCATAAACCAATATGTTGGTCTTTGCTGATGCAGTCAGACTCCTTCATAACTTTCACATTCACGACAAGTATGTGGCTCGCGTGATTCATCGTAGCTAGGTTTCACATTCACAGCATGTATATATATGACTCGTGCGATTCATCGTTGCACTGCCAGTCAGAGCTTGGGAGCACATGGAGACTGGATACAGCGGATTAGTGGCATCATCCCGATAATCTTCCTTTGCTTTGTGGACGATGAAAGAGCTTTGGATGCACTAAGTAGTGACCATAAGACTATAATATGGATGCATTCCTAGGTCATTGGACAAAATGATCAACTCTATCCAGAACGTGCGAGAGGCTCCACTTGGATGCTTCATATATACCGTCCATCCTCGGGACGGCCCGCCAAATCCAGTCGTTTCCCATCCATCAGCTGTACAATGACCCCAAGATGGTAACGGCAGACGGTGCATGCATAGAACAGCAGGCCTTTCTTCATCTACCTTTATCAGAGGGTGCAACCATAATGTTGATGAAGATCAACAGATCGTGATCAGAAACTTGCTGATGCGTCCAAATCCTAGCTCTATAGTTTAATCCTAAATATGTGTACGTCATAGTTCGTTGTTGGACAGGCAGTCCTAGTGTTGTGTGGTGCAGTGCCCAAGGATTGGCTACCAGCCTACCATGGTTGAAAAAGAGTCCAGAACTCCAGATGAAAGAGGAGCTTATATATAGGAGCTTCACACTAGGATAGTTTTTTATTGGCAGTCCATTTGTATTGTAGGCATTGCAAGCCAAGAGGACAAGCATATGTTGGTTAGTTGGTTGGTTATTAAGGCACCCACGTGCATCCTTATCAGATCTGTTCACGTGTTTAAGCTGTTGCTAGTAAAAGAAAATGTATAAAATGTTACTCCCTCAGCTCCAAATTACAAGCTTAATGTGTCCATTTGTGAACAATGCATTGTCCAAACTTCTTAAAATGTATATTTTTTTGGTTAACTTGTGAATGATTTTATGCAAAATTTCATAAAATGGACCACTTTAGAAATCACAACAATTTGTTTAAGATACAATTGTTAATATAAGATTGAATCAGGCCTAACAAACCCGCATTGCATTGCATTCATCCATTTTTGTTCTAGTATTTTAAAATATCATTTGGTCATGGTCTATGTCAATTTTGAATTAATTTCAATAACCATGCATAAAATTCTCTAATACTTAGAAAAAGTAAATTGGCTCTAGGATTTATGAAAGTCCTACAAAAACATACATGCAGTCTATTGAATGTAAAAAAAATATTTAGATGTGTAAGATATTATTTTGGTATGTATGGATTTTTATTATATACATATATGATAGAGAAACAATTTGCTTTAGAACCGCATCTGGTAATCAATTTTCACATTTGCGCGAGGGAAATGGCCACCATTTCCAGGGTGTCCGGTGGTCTCAACCGCAACTGGAAATGTACCATTTCCAGCACCCCCCCCCCCAATGTACCCCATCAAAAAAACGGCCTCATCGTAATCGATGTGTAGATAGTAGCCGAAATTAGAGCGATTTTGGCTAAGATCATGCGACCGCTCCCTATTCAACAGGCGCCGTCTACACGCAGGTACTGATCAGTGACATTATCGACCAAAGGATGTAAGTCTGCCTTAGTGAACCTCGCAATGGAAAGTGGGAGGCCCAGGTAACGACACGGGAAGTTCCCAATCTCACAAGGTAGTATTGTTGAGATCGACTCGATCTACTCCTCCATGAAGTGGATTGGGAAGATTTGGCTCTTGCTGAAGTTGGTTCGCAGCCCAGAAGTCTCCAGAAAAAACTTTGAGAACCTCTTTAAGGACTCAAAAATCTTGAGCGACCGCAGTCACGAAAAGAATGACATCATCCGTGTGAAAGAGGCCGATAGGATAGCGCTCCATCCCCAAGAAGTTAAGCAACCCATGACCACAAGCAAGTGACAGGATGCCACTCAGCCTTGATAGTGGGTTGCTGTGGCTGGAATTTTGCTGATACCTCACATTCCTAGGTAGCTGTTGGCAACTATGCATATATACCTATGTATGGGCGGACATGCTTGCCATGGGATGCTGAAGGAAACTTATATATAGGTTAGTAGATGACCAGCTAGGAGAAAAAACTTATATATATACTGGCTCAAGTTGGTGGTGCAAGACTGAGAGATGGGGTGTGGGTGAGGGTTGTAGCATCTCTTTATCCTTGCTCGCTCATGGCAAGTGCAGTGAATGCGATCTGGTTTTTCAACTTTGCTCTTCAATCGCATCAGTTGTGCACTCCTTTGTAGAATATACTGTCATTGACATGGGTGGGCCTTTAATTTGATGTCATTGACACATCAATGGCAAATAATGGACTTCCAACTTTTTCAACCACAAGTCCAATCCATAAAGATAACTCACCATTACCGGTAACTGAGTTTTCAGCATTTTAAGCTTTTAATAGAAGTCAGGATCAGACTCTGACTTCACATTACCTAATGGCTTCAGTATGGAACTTGTTAGTTGTATTGAACATAGATATTTGCTTTATTCTGTTTTCCTATAAACAAGTTGATAATTACCAAAGCAAATTCAACTGAAAGTTTCTCTTCCAATAGTTTCCTTCGTTGCACCCCACTCAATTGAATTCTACCTTGTCTCTTACAATTAGCAATGGTATTTGGCATGCAAATAATTATATAATAAGAGGCTACGTACACAATGCTACTCCCTTGATCACATTCGTGTGCGCCGATGGAGGACCCTAGCCTCATTTGGTTTCCATGCGGTGGCCGGGAACTTGCTGATATCTCACATTCCTAGCCAGTTGTTAGATACTATCATACCTACATTTGGGTGGAAATATACATAAATCTACCACGGAATAGGAATTTCAATTTGAGTGGCGATTAGTGCACTACTTTGGCTTATAAAGAAGCTAGTCACACGAGCTTGAGAAGAGAAACATGTGGTTAGTTTGGGATGAAATAATGTCCTCCAGCAGAAATGTCTACTACTGCAGAACTGGCCTTCAATACCGGGCAGCAAACCCCCTTTAGTACACGGGGTGCCCGGTACTACATTTTCAGTACTAAAAGGTGTCTCTTTTAGTACCAGACGCAGCGCCCGGTACTCAAGGTCCCTTTTAGTACCGGCCGGCTTCACCAGCCGGCACTTACAAATTTTTGTAGAAAAAAATTAAATCACTGACGTCCGAACCAATTGTTCACAGATGTTGGGGATCTGGCCCGCCGACAAACGCCTTCTACTTGTTTTGCTCTATCTCATGCGTAAGGGCAGCAATGAGCAAAGGAGATGAAGCCAATTTAGCTTCATCTGCTTTACAGGTCTCTAACCTGGCTTCGGTCAGGCAATCGGCTTCGGTGATCACGTCTCGCTGAATACTAAAGACAGTCAGCTTCGGTCATCACGTCTCGTTGTATACTAAAGCCAATCGGCTTCGGTGATTATGTCTCGCTGTGTACTAAAGCCAATCGGCTTCGGTCATCGTCTTACAGTATACCAAACTGACGTTATCTGAACCGAGTTAGAAGCCAATTTGGTGAAGTATTGATACTATTGAGTGCCAAAAGCTATGAATGAGTTAATGGCAAGCTTCAGCTCACTCTATATTGCAGGTTCTTGGAGGAGCCGTCGGCTTTCTAGACGCTGGGAGATGGCTTTGGGTCATCTCAGTTCGGAAGAAGCCGAATCCAGGGGCTACTTAGCTTTTTCCAGCTGGCGAAGCAAGGGTGGACCAAGTCCAAGAAGACCAAGTCTAAGCCAAGTCAAACACGGAATCACAAGTCTACGCATTCACATTGGGAGGAGAAAATGTACCAAAGTGTCCCTAGGCTATTTGTATTGTATAGTCTAGAGGATGATGCTTGATCCCAGGGGTATAATGGGAATGTAAAGACCTTTGGTCTCCCTATAAAAGGAGGCCCCTCTCCCACATGTAAAGGTTGTTGATTCCAAGAATACTGTTGATAAGTAATATATTGTTGCTTGTCCGAGTCGTTCAGTTTCAACCGTTGTCTGGGTTCATTGGCTTCGGCTACTAACCCAACAACTGGCGCCCACCATTTGTGCAGTGCACGAACAAAACCCACGATAACCACCATGCCACCCAAAAAGCCAATCAAACCAACCAAACCAACCACCACTATGCCAAATGCAACCCTCAGCATCAAAGCCGCCCCTGACCCACAATTCCATCAACAACCCCACCACCAATAACCGAAGCCATTCTCGACGATCAAGAGATCGATGAAGAAACCCTTACCACTGAGGAGAGAATGCACCGACTTGAAGAAAGGCTTCGTCTTCAACGCCTCGAGCAGCAGAGAGAGCTGGATGCGGCACAGCTCAAACTAGAGCAACAAATGCAAGAGGAGGAAGAGGAGCAGTAGCATCAATTGCTGCAAGTCAAAAAGCAGCTCGAGGAGCTGAGGCAAGCGAAGCAGAGGAGGCTGAACAACACAAGCTCCAGAGCTGAAAAGCTGCGTCAAGAACTCGAGAAAGCCAAAAAGCAAGTCGCTGAGCTCCAAGCAGAGCTTAATGAGCCAAACATCACCATCAACCCACCAAACCACAACTCTTCATCCCAAACTGGCTTCCAAACACTCCACACTCGCCTCATCGACCATACGTGCCCACTTTCAGAAAGCCTCCAACTGGCAAGATGGCCACCTTCCTATAAACCCATTTCTCTACCAAGATACAATGGCCTCACCGACCCAAAGCAATTCCTAATGAGCTATGAAGCTGCAATAGCTTCGACAGGGGGAGATGATGTTGTTCTATCAAAATCCTTCATCATTGTCTGTGATGGCACAGCAATGAACTGGTACACGAAGCTGCCTGGCCTATCAATCAACAGCTGGTATGATCTGAAGAGGGAGCTTATCAAAAATTTTGGCATTATGGGAGACCAATCACTCTCATATGCTGAACTCACACTACACCAGCAGCCGAAGGAGCCCCTAGAGGACTACTTCCGCAGATTCGTCACTTTACGTGCTCAAGGGCTTCGCCCCGGATTGTTTGCATAGCATATCGCAAGAGAAAAACCAGCTACTCTGGCAGACCTGTATGAGGAGTTCAAAAAATACTGTCACTCTGACAATGACAACAGAATGAGACTGGCTAGAGAAGCCATCATGAGAAACCAATATGAGTCACAAGCCAAAACCCATCACCACAGCCATAACTACCAAAACTACTCCCACCAAACAATCATGAAGGTAGACAATCCGCCTTCTTCCTACGAAACCAAACCACTGTACCCAGAAAGCCAATACCCCAACCAGAGAAATGAGCCCACTCAAAGGGGTGAAAAAGCCGGCAGAGGCCGAGGAAGAGGAAGAGGTCCAGCGGGACCTGAGCTCTTTTGCCAATACCACGGCAAAAATCACACCCATGGTACAGAACAGTGCAGAGATATCAAGAAAACAATAGAAAAGCTAAGAGCAGAGAAGATTCAAGCAATCCAAATGAAGCCAATATCCGCTTCGCAGCCAAATACCCAAAACCCTACCTAAGCTATCCAACCATACTGCCCAGTATATCCTTCGCTAAACTCAAACACTGTGCACCCATCAACAGCGATGGCAACTCAATATTTGCCTTCGCCACAAACCTTTCAGCATTATTACCCACAAGCCATATATCCTCACTTATACCCTCAAACCTCCCAGCAAGTGGCTTTGCAAAACATAAAGGTTGAGGAGCTGCCACCACCACCACCACTTTCACAACAAAAAGCCAATCAGAAAGAAGCACCAAGTCCACTCCCAAGCTATGGACACATCATGCCCATTTCTAGAGGATCATCGCTTGCTTTTGAGAACAAAAAGCAAAGTAAAAGCTATTTCCACCAAGTCAACAACATCTCTGTTGATGGCCCGTACAAAAAGTCGGAATGGTCTCATATGCCCATCACCTTCACTGAGGAAGATCTCAAGCTCCACAATTACCCACACAACGATGCTATGTCGATCGAAGCCAATATTGCTGGCTGGACGATTGGAAAGGTGCTAGTGGACACAGGAAGCTCTGCTGACATCATCCTAGCAAAAACATTGAGAAACATGACCAATATCAACCCAGACAACCTGGAGCCATCAGACACTCGGGAAAATTTCACTGCAAGTATCCTTCGGTGACACATCCAATGCAAGAACAGAATACATCACCTTTGATGTAGTAGACATGGTCTTTGATTACAATGTCATCTTCGGAAGAGGAGTCATAAACGCCTTTGATATCATCATAAAGCAGTCATTCTTATGCATGAAAATGCCAGCTCTCAAAGGAGTTATAACTGTATATGGTGACCAGAGGGAAGCCAAAAACATCGAGAAAGCCAGAGCACCTGGTCAGCGAAATGTGCATCTGCTTGAAGAAAAAGATCCATATTACCCAGAAGAAAAGCAAAATATTGAGAAAGATAGTGGAAAGATGCAGAAAGCTGCAGACACGAAGCAGGTGCAGTTGCAGCCTAATGTCTTTGACAGAGAAGTGATCATTGGCTCAGATCTAGAGCCGGACGAAGAAGATAGGCTCATCGAATTCCTGAGAAATAAAAAGGATGTGTTCGCTTGGTCAAGCAAAGATCTACCAGGTGTTGACAGAAGCATAATTGAGCATAAGCTGGTAATCAGTCCTGATATGAAGCCAAAAAAGCAAAAGTTGAGAAAGATGTCAGAAGAGAAAGCTGATGCAGTAAAAGCCGAAGTGCAAAGGCTGCTGGACGCCAATGTCATACGCGAAGTCAAATATCCAACATGGCTAGCAAACACTGTACCAGTTCAGAAAAAGAATGGGAAATGGCGAATGTGCATTGATTTCACCGACCTCAACAAAGCTTGCCCAAAAGATGATTACCCACTACCAAGAATCGACAAGATTGTTGATCAAGCAGCAGCAAGTGAAATGATGTCCCTCTTAGATTGCTTTTCTGGCTATCACCAAATCTGGATGAAAAAAGAGGATGAGGAAAAAACCAGCTTTATCACACCAGTTGGCACTTTTTGCTTCGTCAGGATGCCCGAGGGGCTTCGGAATGCAGGAAGCAGCTTTTGCCGAAGGTCAAGCACAGTGTTCAAGGACGAATTGTTCAAAACCATATTGGCATATGTTGACGACATCTTGGTCAAAAGTGCAAAAAGGCAAGATCACGTATCAGATCTGGCAACCCCCTTCGCTCGCATGAGACAAGCTGGTCTCAAGCTAAATCCAGAAAAGTGTGTATTTGGAGTGACCAAAGGCAAAATACTTGGTTGTCTGGTTTCAGCTCACGAGATAGAAGCTAATCCAGACAAGATAAATGCAATACTTGACATGGAAGAGCCAAAGTGCATGAGAGATGTGCAGAAGCTGTCGGGCAGAATTGCCGCACTCAACAGATTCATCGCAAAAGCAGCAGAGCGAAGCTTACCGTTCTTTGCAACACTCAGAAACGCAGCTAAGTTCCAATGGGGGCCAGAGCAGTCAAAAGCATTCCATGAGCTAAGGCAATACTTGACGCAGCTCACGAAGCTAACAGTACCAAACCCAAAAGCACCACTGCTACTGTACATTGCAGCATCACAATCAGCAGTTAGTGCAGCGCTCATCACAGAAAAGCTGGTAGACGGCAGAAACATTCAGCAGCCAGTGTACTATGTGTCGGAGGCATTGAACTCATCGAAGCTGTTTTATACCGAGATTGAGAAGATGATCTATGCAGTGATAATGTCTTCCAGAAAGCTCAGACACTATTTTGAGGGCCACAACATCAAAGTCCTCACAGATTAGCCTCTTAAAGAGCTTTTGAACAACAAAGAGGCTTCTGTCAGAATACGCAAGTGGGCTGCGGAGCTTTCTGAATACGTCGTGGACTTTGAAAGGAGAACATCAATCAAATCGCAAGTCCTAGCTGACTTCATTGCGGAGTGGACATCGCCTTCACCACAAAATGCTATCAGAGAGGAAATTTGGCTGATACACTGTGATGGTGCTTGGGGGGACAAAGGAGCTGGCATCGCAGCAATTGTGCAATCGCCTTCGGGTGTAAAAATGAGATATGCAGCAAATTTAGAGTTTTGCAAATGCAGTGACAGAAGCACAAACAACGTTGCTGAGTACGAAGCTGTGTTACTTGGGCTCAGAAAAGCCAGGGCTTTGGGAGCTCAAAGATTCACTGTCAAAACAGATTCTAAGGTGGTAGCAGATCACATTGAAAAAGAAAGCATAGCGAAGCAACCAGAACTCATCAAATACTTGACCATTGTACGCTCAATGGAGAAAAAATTCAAAGGTTTCACTGTGGAGTACATCCCAAGAGCAAAAAATGAAGAGGCAGATGCTTTGGCTAAGGCAGCTGCAAAGGGGGATAAGCTTCCACCTGATGTATTCTTTCAAACATTAACATCACCAT
>CM014271.1:59611734-59628760 GCA_004135705.1 Alloteropsis semialata | reverse complement strand
ATTTGTGTTAACCTCATATATTTGAAAAAGAGAAAAATGGCATGGACAGCTCTATAAGGAAATTAAGCTTTGTAATAAAACGATGTTTCTTAAAATAATGGTCAAAGTTATGCACGGCGATAAATGAGCTGCATGTTAATTATAAGTAGTATAATAGTATATTGTTGCAACGCTGCAGGCGATTACATATTTCGCCTTTAAGAATTTTCTGGAAAAAGAATTAGAATTTGATCGATTTTTTGCACCTTTTGCTCGTTTTGGAAGAGCGCGCGTGCAGAAGGGAAGAAATTGAGATGTAGAGGCACGGTCCAAACGTAACCAAACGGAGAAGCTCGTCTGCAGCTACTGCACAACAAGCTAAGCCAGGTACGGGCGAACAAACTAAACTCTGGTCTGGAGGATCACACATTGCTCGTTTTGGAAGAGCGCGCGTGCAGAAGGGAAGAAATTGAGATGTAGAGGCACGGTCCAAACGTAACCAAACGGAGAAGCTCGTCTGCAGCTACTGCACAACAAGCTAAGCCAGGTACGGGCGAACAAACTAAACTCTGGTCTGGAGGATCACACACTTTTTCCGCGAACTTGTACTGCGTCGGGGGTAGAGAGACACGACCGGATGGGATCCAACGCGTCGCCGTCGGTCAGAAATTAAAATAATGTCCTCCAGCAGAATTGTCGTATTGATTCAAGTAATTGCTCTTTCGTGGTTGACAGCATTTGGTGAACCTCCACAGTTAATATTTTTCTTAAATTTTGTGACAGTCCTCCAACAGAACGAACGCGTCCACTCCCATGTGTTGAGATTGCAAAAAATGGGGACAAACGATGCTGCCAGGCGGTGTCTTATTAGGATTCTAGGGCCACTCCACAACTGATGCCTGATGGCACTACTCAGTACTAGAATGCAATGGAGGTTAGTAATGGTGACGGCTAACTTACTACATGATGAGGCTAGTTATTTTTTTGAGGCAACAGGAGAGGTTGGAACCCCTACTGGATATATATTTAAAATATAGAAGAAATGGAGGTACACGGAACAAAGCTCGAGAAACAAAAAAAAAGAAACAAAGAAAATCAAGAGAATTACAGCAACCTTTGTAACCATTGTTCTATCAAGGAAAAATAGATCTGTTTTGCTCTATGGAAAACCAGAGCAAATTCCATAACAAACTGTTCTTTGCACCTCTGCACTGTTGATTGTATGCCATGAAAAATGAGATCATTCCCCATTGTCCAGATGGCCAAACTCATTAAGATAATCATCTCCGTGAAGAAAGGAACAACCAATTGAGCCTTCATGCTTTCAGTGTTACCAAAGACATCACTCTGAATATTGACAGAAATGCTTAGGACAGGAAGACTTCCAGATCCACTTGTAGGCATGATGTACGATGCTTATAGGCCTTTGAAGAGGAAAAGCTTGGGGAACCCCAAATGTAACTCCACCGGTTATGTTCTGTCCCAAATGAAAGGAATGAAAATGCTGTTCAAGCACATGTAACTGCCTATACAGGTCCTATTTAGGGGAATGTATTGGCTTCGTATTTGGGTGCAGTTGCAGTGCAATGAGGAGCAAAGAGAGATGATAATCCAAGCAGGCCGCCGTACATTGGAGATGTCAGCTCTTCGCTTCTTCGCCTCTCATGGATGGTCTTTTAGTTTACGGATTGACTACTAATAGTTTTGTTGCTATCTTAATATGCTTTCAGAACTGGTTGCGTGTAGTGTTTGGCTATTACGTGTAATAATGTGTGGACTGATTCCACCTCAACGAGGGGGTTGAAGCCGGATATTATTTCCATTATCTAAAAAAAAAGCACCTGTAACTGCCCAAATTCTTGTGTTGAGAGGGCCAGGTGAAAAAGGCTATGAAACTGCTCTGTAGACCAAGCTTTTTGCATGGTGATTCTCTTATTGCAGGCATAGGAGAAAAGTTCTGAAAAGCAATGCTTGGAACTGGTCCACCCCAAAGGTCATTCCAAAAGTAACAACTTTGCCTATCTTGAATATTGACCATTGCCATCCCTTCATAAGCATCCAACAGCTTCAGATGATCCCTCCACCAGGACCCTTTCTTAATATGGCTGGGCAGCTTACCATTGTGATAGCGTTTCTGCCAAATACGTTGGACCCAAGGAATGTCCTGTCTGTTAAAAAACTTGTGCAAATTTTTCAGCAACAAGGCCTCATTTTGTGTTCTTATTTGTTGCCTCAAATCACACCATTCGTGGAGCATGGATTCTGATAAGTCGGTATGCATATCGTCATAATTCAGTTCTGTTGGTTACATAGTTCATTTTTTATCAATATATATATCACTTCTGAAAAAGAAGAAAAATGGAAATTAAGTTCGGTCGGTAAGATGTGCTCAATATATCTGCCAAATTTCCTCTGTATGATTCACCATCCATTCTTCGATAATCAAGCTAAGTATGATGTCCAATTTCTGAACCACGTTCATCTGATCCAAGTACACCTGTAGTTCTGTCTCTCCCTAATGTATCTCGGTTGTATCAGTGTTTTGAGACCTTTGCACCATGCATAGGAGCTAGCAGTGAGTACATATATCCTCGATCGAAGCAGCAGCTTCCTGACCGGTTGGGATTAATGTGGCTCTGAAGCTACCACTACTACAGCAGGAGCATCACAGGCGATTCGGTTGCCCACATCACAGCCGGTTTTCAAAAGTGGCGCTGATAATCCCTTTTTCACAGTCTTTTTTAACCGGCTGTGAGAATCTGTTTCATAGCCGGTTTTGGACCTCGAAAACCCGCTGTGTCCGACGCTTTCACAGTCGTTTTTTTGCCAAAAACCGGCTGTGAAAGTGCTTTTTCATAGCCGGTTTTTTCCAACCAAAACCGCTGTGAAAGGGCATTTTCACAGCCAGTTTTTTGCAAATAAAAACCGCCTGTGAAAGCTCATTTTCACAGCCGGTTGTTTCCCAAAAAACCGGCTGTGAAAGAGTTTTTTTACAGCCGGTTTTTGTTGGCAAAAAACTGGCTATAATAACAATTTTCCAGTAAAAAAATAATAATTACGTATAATCTACAGCAAGCACAATATTGCAATATATAAATCCAGCAAAAACAAACAACAATACATCAACTCACAATAATAATAATACAATCTCATAATGTCCATGCAATGACATCAACTCAAAGTCCAGACATATCAAGTCCATACATATAGAGTCCATACATATATCGAAGTCCATACATGAAACCATACATATCGAAGTCCATACATCTAGTCCTAAATCACACAGAACTCACCACCTGGTCTCACAACATGGTCTAAAATAAATCCACATAGTTGTTCCTGAAGTGCCCAAATCTCACTAAGAAGCAACTCAGAAGTATGGAGACTACAATTCTGCACACAACACCATAATAGCAATGTAGTTAGTGACAAAATATCAATGAATAACAAGAGGCACAAAAATGAATATGACAATAACAATGAATATGAAAACTAAAACAATCATTGCGGACCTGATCTGCTTGTTCTCCGAAGTCATCTTTAGTTGCACATAGCATATAATGCATCACATAGAAGCTGCATAGATTGTTTTCAGGCGGCTACCTAAGGATCCATTTCTTTTCAATGATATCAAATTTTTTTGCAAATGGCCTACATATAATGCCCCCTTTTTTCCTGTACTTGGCTAAAGCACTGCATACATTACGAAGAATTGGTAACATTAGATGGTAGATTATCTAAAATACATATACACATTGAAAAGAAGAAAATGGTTGTCCTGACTTACGTGTTGAGGAGGTTGATGAGAGGTTGGATGTACTCAAGCTTCGTCCGTTTCGAGTCATAAACCTTAATAGTGCTCTGATCAAGGCATATGTCGATGAGAACATGGTGAAATCTATATTTAGGATAAAACCAAATAAATCATTTCTAAGATTGACCAAAGAAAGTAGTGATTTAAAGACACTTACTTGCAATTGTATGAAAGAAGTATGCGCTTCTTGTCCTGCATCTTGAGCATAGCATTCACCAAGTAGGTTAAGCAGTAAGGCTTTTTAATCTCTACCTCATTAATAGCTTGAGGGTCTAACAATCCTACGTCTGTCGTGCCTTCTTCCTTCAACTTGTGTGCCACCATGCTACAAAATGAGGAACCTTTTAGACAAGGTTTATTCATGGAATAAGTTGTAGGAAAAAGATAGTTTAGACACTTACAGAGAAAATAAACTCATGATTGAACAATCTACGGCATTCTGCTGGTACAACTCATATAGCGATTCAAAATAAACCCAGACTATGTCCTCTATTGATTTGGACGCTGGCTTATGAAAATGTTCTTCCTTGTATCTCGCCCCAAATGCCTCACCACTCTGACCTTTGTACCATTCATGCAAATTCTGCATTCGCATGGGTAAATGAGGTATTTGCCAGGGTTCCACAAGATCCCTCCCCGGTTGGAACGGCCATATAGGCAGTGGAGGTGTAAGCTTACCATCCTCTTCCAACTGCATAAGGTCTTCCTGTGTGAGGTTGTTTTCTGCTAAAAACTCTTCCCTTGCCTTCTTATTTTCCAGGAAGTTTTGCTCGCTTAATTTCCGGTTGGTTTGTTTACATATAGTGCACCCGAAGTCTGATGGAGGCTTCCAGTTATTCCTTGTCTGTGGAACCATTGCTAATTTGTAGAAGTGAAGTACCGCCTCAAGGGGTACTGGCGTTTATTCCTTTTCTGGCATTAGCGATGTTATACTCACGTTCACTTGCTTTTTCCTAGTGCCTTGGTTAGATTTGGTTGGCCCTTGCTCTTGCTCTTGCTCTTGCCCACATGGTGTATTAGCATACACTGGATACTTAGAATATAACGTAGCAGACTGCATGTTCTTTTCCCTTGGGCTTGGTGGCGGGGTACGATCCCTTGAAGGATGAGTCGTGCTCACCCTTGAACATCGGCCCTGAGAAACACGTTTTTTGGGCCTGGGGCTTGATGATCGACTTTCAAATCTTTCTGGCTGTGGGAGTGCATCATTGTCAAGAACAAGTAACAATGGACGTTCATCCGACTCACAGACGCGTCGTCAAATGAGATATAGCGCTTACGCCAAGCCATGAAGCAACCAATGTTGTCCCCAATTTTCTTCTTATCATCCTGCCCGGGGATATCTAGCTCCACTCTACGGTACTTTTCTTAACAATGGCATCAATGGTGACTTTGGCGTATCCATCCGGCAATGGACGGCAATGCAATTGAACCCCTTCTCCGGTAGGCCATGCCTGCCCAACCGCAACCTTGGTCTTCCAGAATTTGTCCTGGATGTATAGCTTGCATTATCTTGGTTCTGTGATCGCATCCACTGGGAAAGACATGGCTGCATCGTCCGCAGGAAGCCCGACACTTCCGCAACTACTACGATGCACGACAGGGCTTGTGTGAATCTCACCACCTTGTTCCGGAAGCGAACCTTGGTGGCGAGCCTGCTTGCTGAACTCGTTCCGAAGCTTTTGGGTTACTTGTTGAGTTACTTGTTCGGTTACTTGTTCGGTTACTTGCTGGCGGACTTGTTCGGTTACTTGTTCGGCAACTTCCTGGCGAACGGCTTGTATCATAGAATTCCATTGGGACTCTCGTGCTGCCTTGCTCCTTTTATGGCTTCTGTATGTGCTTACATCGTCTACGAAGGCAAGGCCCCAGGGAACAACTCCGGTGCCTCTTGTGCGTCCAGGGTGCTCTTTGTTTCCTAGAGCACGTGTAGCACGTCATTCTCTTTATTCGGAATAAAGAGTCTGGCCTGAACTTCACTTTGGGCTTGCTTTATTTTACTTGCTATTTCCCTGGATTCTTCTGTGCGGTAACTAAGGGAGCCATCAGGGTTGTAATAAGCACCACGAGCAAGCAGGTACCTCACGGCACGCTCATCCCAACCATCTGTCTCAAGCGTTGCACCAGAGCTTGTCACCGTTTCAGCCATCTCCTCCCACTCGTCTATTTTCCCAAGGTACCCACGAGACCCACAGTGATGGTGCCATGTATTCTTAGAGGAATTAACTGTATTTTTTGAGCAGGTCTCTTGTACCTTAGGCCTCTCATAGTACTTACAGAATCTTTCCCAATACTGCTCCAGGTTCGGATAATGTTTCCAGTTAGGCACCCGACCTTGCTTCCTTATCCGATTTAGTACCCCCCCTAAAATTATTTGCTGACTTGCCCATCGTTTGCAGTGCTTTGTGCTTTGCAAGTGCCTCAGAGTTTGGATCGGGGAAAATGAAATGTTCTTTCATCTTATTCCAACATAGTTCCTTTATCGGATTAGGAGGTTGCATGGCCATATCCTTTGAATTCCAGCCATGATATGTGATCAGAACGTAATCCTTCACTTTGCGCCCTGCGGCAGTCTTGTAAGGCCCTTTAATCTTCTTTAGTGAAACTGGCTCCCCGGTAATATCTACATGGGTGATTATCATTCGGCCTGTTGGCATTGTTGACGGTCCTTAGACACGCCAATTGTGAACCACAAGCGCACGGATCGTTGGTAACTTTTTCCTTAGAGTATTCTCCCAAGGTTTTTCAATCCGTGGATCGACAAAGAACTACCTAGTGTTCTCTATCTAGCCAAACGGATCTAATCCAATCATGAAGCATAGATTGCACACGAGGTTAAACATGTGTGTGAAGTTGATGAATGTAATGAATGGATCACAACCCCACGACATGAGGTAACATGACCAAAGGTAGCACAAGCCTACCGTCTTCTAGTTGCAACTCCGGCCAAAGCAATAATCAATCTAATATCGTACAAAGATAAATAGTCATCTCTAAGAACTTTCCCATGGGCGCCCTTGTGAGGTGCGCGTCAACGCCTAAAGTTTTTCAAAGCTTTACCTCAAACGCCCACCAAGTGCTCTTTACTCAAAGCTCCTCCTCCTTGGTGGCCGCGCAACAACTCCCATGGTACTTGCCATCGATCGTACTCAACATTACGCAATCGTTCGACCTTTTCCCTCCCGCATGCTGTCACCACACGAGGATAATCATGCCGACTTCCTACACACTACTAAGATGTATCCATAGGGCATAGACTAATCATCACGATTAGATCTATTCCTACTAAAAACATATGCTAGCTAGACATATGAGAAAGAGAGCATGCATCTTAGAAAATCAAAGTAAACAAGACAAGTAGATTGATATCACCATCGAATGTACATATGCCTTGATGAGTTCAAGGCATGGCTCCAGAACTCCACCATGGCTTCACCACGTAGGGCCAACCATGGCAGCTAGGGCATGGCTTAAGCCATCTCCTAGGCAACCTCGAGTACTTGCGGCGGTCGTCGGCTTCCTTCGATGTGTGTCCCTCTTCGCGTCGACTTATGGTGGATTGGATCTGAATCTCCCCTTCTTGAGGGCACCTAAGAGGTTATATTTATACCCTAGGGGAGCCTTGGGGCGTGCTCCACCTTCCCTTCCATGAGGTCCTTGCTTGGGAGTTAAGCAAACTTGGTTTCTATAAGATTTGACTCGCCCAGATTTTTCCTTATTCGCAGTCCTACCTTCCCGACGTCATATCTCCCATGTCAGGACTCCAAATAGGGAAAACTCAGATTCTAAATTGTGTAGCACGAAATTATCTCCAACTTTGGTATTCATAAGTTTCCTTAGAAATAAAGTTAACATCCCCAAAATAACACCGGAAGATAATCTATCTGATTCCGGACTTCTCTGTGCAGCATGCATTTCGGGGGCGATATCTCCTAGCTTTATATTCCAAATTATGCTTTCCATTATGTCCAAATTGAAGATCTCGACGATGGCTACAACTTTGGTATTCAACATTTTGTTATTAGAGGTCATTTAGATCTCCAAATCTGCACCAAAATATCATGCTGTCCTGGGCTGCGCGAATATCTCTGAGGTTGCCTTGATATCGTGGACAACTTTCCAAATCTTCAATTTCTTCATGCTTAAGTCTCTCATAGCCAAGGTTCATTAAATGTGGACACCTAGGATCATGAGTTGGGCTATGAAAGCCCATATGGTCCTTTGATTGGGCTCCCTCCGCTAGGCTCGATTCCTTTGAGCTCGTAGTTAGTTTTGGGCCTTGAATATAAATGCCCCAAATTGGGTCATTTTCCTGCAAAAACACAATATGCTCCAAAACACAACACACATACGAAAACAGGGTTATTTCAAGTGCCAAGTGGTGGGTTAGTATATGAATTAGTCCAAAACCACCACCTAAATAGCACTAAAAGTGTACGTATAACGAGCGTCAATATTCCCCCCCATACTTAAACCTTGCTCATCCTCGAGTAAGTCCAGGATCTTTGCTTAGCTAGAAAATCAGCATTGCCCTTCAATGTCTTCCCTGCACTTAGTCATACACAACAAGATACATTGCTCTCAAGTGTTTAGTATTTAAAGTTCAAGTTGTGACCGGCTACTTTTCATTATGGAAGATAGACTAGCAATAAAGAACAAGCCACAATAATAAATAAATGCAATGCTCTTGAACTTAAGCGAACTTTAGACCTTTACCTTGTTCCAACATGAAGGGTTTTCAAAAAGATGCATATCCAACATAAGTGAGATTCTCTTGCAAAAGCTCATGGAGACACTCATCTCATCAAGTCGCTCAAGCCTATACTAGATTATTTTCAACCTATTCTACTCAAATATGAAAGTGGAAGGCTTATATGGAGCTTGGCAGGTAAAAACAATCCTAGCAAAACATAATATTTGAAGTATTGTCAAACTAAGAGAGAAATCTATTGGAATTACCGAGACTAGTCAAAAAGGCCATGGAGAATAAATGTTGGAAAAACAGAGGGATGGAACACACACATTTAGATAGGTGGACATGTGCAAATGGCAAGTGGATGATCCCGAGGCACAAATGAAGTCCTCGTTATTGGATTACACATGGTTGGAAAATTGAGTATGGAATTGTCTTCAAAGCACTTGGAATTTGATGAAGCTAAAACAACTAAGGAGCATTATTTCTCATTTTTTTTCTTTCTTTCTTTCTTTCATTTTTTCCTTTCATATTTGTTTCTTTTTTCCTTTTTTTCTTTTTCCACATTTTTCTTTCTTTTTGCTCATAAGAACTTTTTGCAACATAGTACTTACTCAGCATCCTTCCCCCATGCTTAAATGATTGCTAGTCCTCAAGCATAGAAGTGAGGGTCGATAATTGCTGAAGTAAATACACAAAATCCATCTTGATCTTTGGGAAAGTCACTTGAATCTTCAGGGAGTTTCTTTGATGCCTCTCAAATTGATGTTCTCTAATTTAGGCTCTTGATTCTTCTAAATTTTTCTCGAGATAATGATCCATACTCAATTGTAGGTTGTGGTCAAGGAGGTAATCACAAAAAGATATTTTGGATTTCGGGTGGATATCTAGTGAAGTTTGTGAAGTTCCGGTATAGAAACTCACAATGCATGGATAGAAAGGCTAGCAAAAGGAGGGTACCCAAAAATAGAATGGCCAGCTTCTTAGTCTCGAACCATAGAAATCAATCTTAATCCAACTCATCAAAATATAAGTTTGCAATTCTAAAGGTTTCATCATGAAAGATCATGTATATGTAAAGGCTTTAGTAGGTAGAACTTTGCAAGAGATTCACGAATGTAGATAGCATAAGAATCAAGCTTTAAATAAAACAATTCAAGGTGTAAGGTCATCGGCAAACTTAAATCAAAGAGTAACATAAGGAATATGTGGGTCTAGAATTTAGTCATTTAACCTCCACAAATAAAAGAGCCAGTATTTAATCAATTAAAGATCATTTAATAGAGAGCAAATGGTCAAGTCATATACAACATCATGTAGGTAGAACAAAGTGGCAACTTTCATCACTTTTCCATAAGCAAAGCATACACAAATGATATCATCATGGTAAGCACAAATGTGATGGTGATAACTATTTATTGAAAATAAAAATAAGACTAGGTTGTCCTCCTAGTAGCCATGTTATTAACAAGAGAGATGTACAAAGGTTTCTAACTTATGGTCGATGGCATACATATATACAAGCATTTAGAAGGAAATGAACAAAGAGAAGGTTGAGGAAGAGTTACCATCTTTTTCGATGCTTGTAATGGAGTGTAGCGTGGCTTTCCCCATGCTTAAGCATTGTGCTTAGCATGGAAGAAGAATCTTGAGCATCTTATGATAACCGTGATCATTGTACTCCATATGGCCTTTTTCTTTTCATCCAACAAATCCTCCCCCATGCTTAGCATATTGCTAAGCGTGGAAAAAGATGGCGAACCGTCATGTGATTCTTGAAGTCCTTCCGCCATGTGTTTGAAGATTATCTTTATGCTTTTTCACCTTTGTTGACTTAATTTTCCTTCAACCCATTCCCATTATCACTAAGCCATGGTCCCAATCATTCTTCACACCGTATCACCTCCTTGCTTGTTGTTTTCATTGCTGCTTCATATTTCATGAATTTTTTTCTTTATTTCCAGCACAGAACATGTACCGAACCATTGCTCCATTGCAAACTGCACAAATTTCTCTTTCCAACGAGTCATCATTTGCCCAAAACGGATTCCGAACAAAAGAGTTATGCCTATTTTATTCCAGCACTGCAATCTGTCCCGAGCTGATTTTAGAACGCGCAGCGCCCAAAGTTTTTGTCCTATCTTCTTGTATGGGTCTTCAAATTCATTGATCTTTGATGGAGTCTCTGAATATCCACTTCCTTTTTGTACATCTCAGAACATGTGCAGATTTCTGATGAAAATAACAGCGTCCCTTTAAATCTTCGGAGATGATGACGATCTTGGTTGCAACTTTGATCATGAATTCATGGGATTCCTTTGTCATGCCTGCAAAACAACTGAAACGCACAAACTACCCCCAGGGTGATGGTTGGGAGCAATAGCAAATGCCAACAATCAATGACATCCCTAAGACCTTAACTTGTGGCATAATTAACCTAGTAAAAAAGAAAAAAATAAAAACCTAATGGGTGTGCGGGTGTGCAAAGTGAGTATGCAAATGAGAGGAAAGCATATAAACAAAGACAATGTTTACACCTAGCTCTAAACACCATGTATACAACCAAGTTGCCAAATTTCTCCATAGTCATAAAGATCTATTAACCAAGGTTCAAACACCATGTCTATCCCAAGGTCAATATTTCTTTATAGCACAAGAAAAATAAGGCGCATCGCAAAGCTTATAAACCAACCAATGCAATATAAATGCCAACAAGGCTCTCAAAACTAAATGATGATGGTTTGCAATCATGTCTAAACACCATGTTTACATAAGATTGCAAATAGAAAATGCCACTAGTGAATCATTATCATGGATATGAAAGCATTCATCATGAAGTTTCGTGAAAGAGCCAAGCTAACAAATGCATGATGGTATGATGGAAGAATATGTGGGTTTAACAAAAAATTATATCAAAACAAAGAATGCAATGCAATGGAAGGGTGAAGACAACATGGCATGAAGTGCAACATGAGTTGGATGACATGATAAGGTGGCCTAAAAACAAAAAAAAGTTAGCCTAGATTAACTAGCTACAAGTTTAGAATCAAAGAGTGGTGCCATACTTCATAAATCTCTAAAAAGACCGAAAGAAAAAGACTCTAAACACTAATAGCAATAGGCACACAAAAAGAGTCTACAAGTTTTCCAAGATCAAATAACAAAGTGCTTTCTCAATAATATTTAGATCATACAACATAAAGTTGTGGCATTTATTAGAGCAATGGTACAATATTACTTGATGTTTCGATTAAAGAACACAATATAGAACGTCATATTATATAGATAATAAACAAAAGATCAGTTGCCTCCCGCAAAGCACTTCATTTAAAGTCATAGAGCTAGACTTCTCACCTCGATTATTTTCATGCGAAGCCATGGTCTTTGCGCGAGAATCCAAAGTGTCCATGCAGCTTGATGTCACCTTTTGTAATTCGTCGTGGTTTGCTTCTAACATCTTTATGTATCGAATGTCGTCAGCTTGTGTCTTCATATGCCAATGTTCTTGAGGGTCTTTATTTTGTTCTAAGCTTCTGAAATTGATCATGTACGCTCAATGAAAGCATTGCCCAAGCTCATCTTCATTGTTGTCATCGTTATCTCCTCTACTTTGTTTTCATCACGTTGCTCCTGCCTCTTCTTCATGGATTTTTCCCTGTGTCTAGAACAGAACATATACCAAACTGTAGCTCTATTGACAAGTTTATGAAATTACCTTTTCAATGAGTGGTCATTCATCTTAAACGGAGTTCGAATGAGAGAGTTATGCCCATTTAACTTTTAGCGCTGCGTGCTGTCCAGAAAATTTCAGAATGCACGACCTTCGATGTTATGATCATAACTACCTGTAGGAATCTCTGATTGACTTGATTCTTGATTCCTTGGAACCAAAACTTCATGGGGCTTTTAAATATCTAAAAATATTCTGTTGTTTTCTTTAGAGGTTGGGCAAACTTTTGATGTGAACAGTACCTTCTTGTGAATTGATCCTGAGATGATGATCTTGATCTTGTGGTCTTTGGAGCGTCGTGTTGTGCATCTTTAGGATTCAAAGTCATCACCACTGATTTACCAGCGAGTAGCATGGTTTCAATGATGTGTCTTCTCCATAGTTCTTGCTTGACTCAAGGTGCCGGGATCATAGGGGGCTCTTGCTCTTTATGTCGATGATTTGAGCGGTTTCCTTCATTGCTAGCCTCACTCAATTAGAAACTTCTTGTGCATCCTACTGGAGAAGATTGTGATGTCATGCTGCTTCTAATCTTGTTGTCTCTAGTCTTGATCAACTTCAAATCATCATCTTTTGTGTATAAAACCCTCCAATCATTCCCTTGACACAGTCATCACCTTCTCCGCTGTAGGCTGCTGCTTATTCTTCATTGAATTCCTTTCGTCCAGTGTAGAACATGTACCAAAATTTCACTCCATTGTGATGTGCATCAAATTATCTTTCCAACAAGTGCTTATTCACTTTAAACGGACTCCGGATGAAAGAGTTACGCTTGTCTTACTCTGGCACTACGTTCTGTCTGAACAGATTTCAGAATGCGTAGTGTTGAAAGATTTTACCATAACTCCTTGCACCGATCTCCAAAATTTGCGATTCTTGATGTGTTGGAAAGAAGACTTGATGGAGCTTCATATTTTCTAATTTTCCTCAATGGTACCTCTATGATCATGGGCAAAAAACTAGTCTCAACAGCAACCTTCCAGAGATATTGATGATCGGATCTCACAACTTCATCGGGGCATGATTCATCACCTGTAGCTTGGACAAACAAATCTCCAAGAGACATTAGTCTTAAAAATTAATTGACATGGCAGCATATCTTGTTGATCTTCACTTGTTTTGTGTGTGGGCTCGATAGCGGATGATGGGCCACTAACAAAAGTTAGCACCTACCACTAAAGAGCGGATCTTCACGTAGCCATCAACTTTGTTTGAGCGAGATTTGGACTTGTCAAACTCTGGATGTTGAGAACTTCTCGATCGTTTTGTGTCTAGGGTTTTACCTGCATTCAAGGACACAAACAAGAAACACAGGATATATGTAATAATAAAATTAGGGTTAGTCCAAAAAATTAGATAGATCTCCCTAGGGTTCATGTTGCCGATCCTCGGCAACGGCACCAGAAAAGCTTGTTGATGGTCCTTAGACACGCCAATTGTGAACCGCAAGCACACGGATCATTGGTAACTTTTTCCTTAGAGTATTCCCCCAAGGTTTATCAATCCATGGATCGACCAAGAACTACCTAGGGTTTTCTATCTAGCCAAACGGATCTAATCCATTCATGAAGCATAGATTGCACACGAGGTTAAACTTGTGTGTGAAGTTGATGAATGTAATGAATGGATCACAACCACATGACACGAGGTAACACAACCAAAGGTAGCACAAGCCTACCATCTTCTAGTTGCAACTCTGGCCAAAGCGATAATCAATCTAATCTCGTACAAAGATAAAGAGTCATCTCTAAGAACTTTACCATGAGCGCTCTTGCGAGGTGCACGTCAACGCCTAAAGTTTTCCAAAGCTTTACCTCAAACACCCACCAAGTGCTCTTTACTCGAAGCTCCTCCTCCTTGGTGGCCGCGCAACAACTCCCATGGTACTCGCCATCGATCATACTCAACATTACGCAATCGTTCGACCTTTTCCCTCCCGCATGCTGTCACCACATGAGGATAATCATGCCGACTTCCAACACACTACTAAGATGTATCTGTAGGGCATAGACTAATCATCATGATTAGATCTATTCCTACTAAAAACATATGCTAGCTAGACATATGAGAGAGAGAGAGCATGCATCTTAGAAGATCAAAGTAAACAAGACAAGTAGATTGATATCACCATCGAATGTACATACGCCTTGATGAGTTCAAGGCATGGCTCCGGAACTCCACCATGGCTTCCCCACGTAGGGCCAACCATGGCAGCTACGGCATGGCTTAAGCCATCTCCTAGGCAACCTCGAGTACTTGCGGCGGCCGTCGGCTTCCTTCGGTGTGTGTCCCTCTTCGCGTCGACTTGTGGTGGATTGGATCTGAATCTCCCCTTCTTGAGGGCGCCTAAGAGGTTGTATTTATACCCTAGGGGAGCCTTGGGGCGTGCTCCACCTTCTCTTTCACGAGATCCTTGCTTGGGAGTTAAGCAAACTTGGTTTCCATAAGATTTGACTCGCACAGATTTTCCTTATTCGTAGTCCTGCATTCTCAATATCATATCTCCCACGTCCGGACTCCAAATAGGGAAAACTCAGTGTCTAAATTGTGTAGCACAAAATTATCTCCAACTTTGGCAATCATGAGTTTCCTTGGAAATAAAGTTAACATCCCCAAGATAACACCGAAAGATAATCTGTCTGATTTCGGACTTCTCTACGCAGCATGCATTTTGGGGGCCATATCTCCTAGCTCCATATTCCAAATCATGCTTCCATATGTCCAAATTGAAGACCTCGATGATGGCTACAACTTTGGTATTCAACATTTTGTTATTAGAGGTCATTTAGATCTCCGAATCTGCACCAAAATATCATGCGACCTGGGCTGCGAGAATATCTCTGAGGTTGCCTTGATCTCGTGGACAACTTTCCAAATCTTCAATTCCTTCATGCTTAAGTCTCTCATAACCAAGGTTCATTGAATGTGGACACCTAGGACCATGAGTTGGGCTATGAAAGCCCATATGGTCCTTTGATTGGGCTCCCTCCGCTAGGCTCGATTCCTTTGAGCTCGTAGTTAGTTTTGGGCCTTGAATATAAATGCCCCAAATTGGGTCATTTTCCTGCAAAAACACAATATGCTCCAAAACACAACACACATACAAAAAGGGGTTATTTCAAGTGTCAAGTGGTGGGTTAGTATATGAATTAGTCCAAAACCACCACCTAAATAGCACTAAAAGTGTACGTATAACGAGCGTCAACAGGCATCTTGTTCGGGCCTCTCTTGCCTCGGACTTTCGGTTCTTCCGACATCTCTGCCTCGGTCTGAACTGGCTCCTGCCAATACTAAACACTATTAATATCCAACGATGCACCTAATAATTAGGTTACTCACGTACACAATGACATGAATTACCTCATTGTCTGATAAGCTATCATTTTGTTCAACGTCATTTTGGTCAAGGTTGAGGTACGTGGAAGTGCTCCCTTCGACACCATCACTAGCCCCTTCGTCATTGTGCAATTCATTCTTGGCCTGTCTTGCTCGACGAGACGTGAATCGGTCGAATCGACCCATGATCTGCGTACACGAGTATGGCTATGGTACTTGTGTGTATCAACTAGTTGTAATTGAACTAGTAAATTATTAAAGATGTATAGACAAGATATTCATCAGGCATGATCCAACCTTGATTTTATTCTTAAAAGAATTTGCCAGAGGAAAATTGTCACATATAGTTCTCTATTACTACATATTTAGTAAGGCAAACAAACTGCATACCCCAATTCAAACTGCCCTCCGTCATTATTTCATTTCTTTGTGGCATTATGCAGGTAACATGGAAAAAAGACATGTGACAATCAATTTTGATTGACTATGAAATGGTCTACATTTTAACAGGCACAACACACAACTGAATATATGAAGAGCTTTTTCACAATCAATTTTTCCGTGTCAAGTTAATGATGACACATAATCTCAGCTTATGCTACACCCTTCCAAAAAAATGGCCTTGGTTTAGTAACTGGCAAGACAAGAAAGGAGAGAAATATAACCGTCTTATTTTCCAGAAATGAATATAGTAAAGCTACAGGTAAGGCCAAGATGTCCCATCATATTTTGAAGCTTGTTGTACAAAAACATCCCTATCTCACAAGATCTGGCATGTAGTGATTATGGAATCTAAAGATTGATATTGTGAAAGGATCGGAGGGCACTAGGTAGTTGACAGTAATTACCAAACAATCACCAACAACAACTGGTGTGGCATTGGGTGCACTATTGTAGAACAGCTATTGAATTATGCAATCAGCAACCAGCAAAAAAATCAGAACTGCTTCATATGAAACACCCTAACCTCATTGGTTACAGTATCTGAAAACTATGTTTATTTCAATGAATCATATGAAACTAAGAGTCAGCCAGACTTCCTCAGGTGAAATATCAGTTGATTACAAGCACTAAAGAAACCGGCAAAATCGAAGAGAAATGATTAGTTTGCTCACCGGATAGAGCGCGGCGGTGCGGGGAGGCCAGGGCGGAGCGCCGCGGGGGGAGCGGCGTGGAGCGGCGGTGGCGGGGCATGGAGCGGCGGGTTTGTGATCGGCAATCGGGCGTCGAGGCGGCGGACGTCGGAGAACGGCGGGCGGCTTCTCAGGGTCACGGTGCGAGCGTTGCTGCGGCCGCGTTCTTGCTCTGCTGGGCATCGGGAGGGTCGCTTGGGGTTCCTGCGCACGCGACGAAGGGGAGAGGGAGGTCAGGGAGGCACGGACGGCGAGGAGCAAAGGCGGCGGCGGCTTTTACCTCGGGCGGGGAGGGCGTGGAGCGGTGGCGGCGGTGCGTGGGCGGCGCACCGCGGGGGGAG
>CM014271.1:59595176-59610404 GCA_004135705.1 Alloteropsis semialata | reverse complement strand
TGAATACGTGGAGTAGGGTATCCCCAACGGTATTCCATAACCCAAACACCATGTTTGTAATATGAAATATATCTTTACCAATTGTACGAAAAGGTAAAGAACAATCATAGAGATTCATTGGGCCATTGCCATAACATGCACCAGCCAAACTAAGGTGTAAGACATACAGCTCATATGATGAACACACAAGACTATAAGTCAAGTAACATAAGCAAGAGAGTAATTCCATTAATAGCTCTAAGCCTTATAAGTAAACAAAAGATACAAGATAACTGAGCTCTAGGCTTACCAAGACTCCTTCGGAAACCCGTAGAAGCTCAACTCCTAAAACTACTTCTCTACTACCTAATACTATGACTTGTAGCAATTGGAGCTCTTCCTTCTGGTGTGTGTTGTACAGGAGGCGTTGGCACCTATTTATAGCACTTGGAGGCGGTTCAGGGCCGGTACAAGGCGGTTGAGGGCGAGTGGGCCCACCCCCGAGTCGGCCGATGTGGAGACGTCGCCCGACCGTCAGATGAACCGACTGAACTCATCCACGGTGTAGCTTTGGTCCTGAAGACGGTGTGGATACACTCGAGAAGGGAGGACCGCAACGGCCGCTAGACTGGGTGGTCAGCCGACCTGGTCCAAGCACGGTTTGCCTTGATCTTCTTCTGAGTTGCTGGAATGTGGACCCTGGTTCTCGTGGAAGATGGGTATGGATCCTCAGAGTAACTGTTGATTCTCATGTGGGCCCATCAATCCATGTAGTCCTCCTTATCCTTCTTGTCATCCCTTGGATATAACCGTCATTGATTCAACATTCTGGATGACACTAACTTGTGCTTCTTCTGCATGGCCAAACATGGGCTTGGTTGGACACTAGGCCAGGTCGGCCGACCTGAGTAGGTCGGGCGACCTGGGCCTGGCCCTGTTTTTCTTCATCTTTTGGCCCATAACTCGTGCAACCAAATAATCTCCATGTACAAGTGGAAATACATTATTTGATATAAAATCCTACTGATTATTGCTAGTTTATGTTATTTTATCGTGTTGGCGTTACAATATATTCATGACTTAACAAGCGCCAACAAACTCCCATAAGAGATATTTTCAATAAGAAAGCAATTCATGACTTGATTAAGTTGGCAAAGATCAAATCATCCTTTTTACCTTATCACTCATGGGGCTTTTTAGCTTTTTCTTCATCTTGAGCGGTTGAAAGCCAGAACAACTTAGCAAGAACGCTCCCCACACCTTAGTTCTACCTTTTCACCGGAGTTTTTTAAAGAAACTTTTGTAAAAGAAAACAAGGCTCCTCAAGTGACTCTCTCAAGTCTCTCATAAGTATATGAATCCTCTCCATCACTCCTCTCAAATTTCTCTTCAATAACATAACAAGTGGAGCTCATGAACGGGAAACTTTTGTTTCACACATGCATTGTTTCTTTTGTTGAGTCAAATCCAGGATCAACGAAGAATTAAATCATACACTCAAATCGAAGTGTGCAAGTGTGGATATGTGGTAGTGGAAATAAACTCTTTTAAGAAATTTCTCTCCTTTAGGAAATTTGTTATAAAGCTTGGCTCCTTTATTCCCCCCTTTTTTTCATGGACTACATATGTCCATTTTTTTCATGGACTACACACATGTCCATTTCCTTTCTCTCTCTCTCTCTCTTTTTTAACAAGCATAGGGAGCCCAGCCTTACACCTAGAAATATTTTTGGAGAGAAGTCCCTTTCCTTTGGAGTGTTTTATTTTGTTAGGCAAAAAATATAGGCAGGGGATGCCGTACTTCTAGAGTAGAAGTTTAGCATATATGTGGCGTGTATGTGACTCCGATTTTAAGCGCATGAAATAACTCTTGCAAAGATCACAATGAACTTGACAAAACTCAAAACAACTGCACATGCTTTTTTCTGTAAGTGGTTGGAATGTGAGGCTGTGGTAGGAATTTACTCTACACTGAGGAGCCTAGAATTTTTTCCTTTTTTGAAACAAATACTCCGGGATCAAGTTTCACTTAGATAAGTAAAGCAATCCTAGCTTATTATATCATAGCTCCCAACAACCTAGAATCAGTACTTAGCATTTGCTACCCACAAGTTTTAAGTTTCCAAGAAAGTCATTAATTTAAGCCAACAAATTCAAGACACAAATGACTGCCTCATTGAGACTTGCATAAATTGGGAAAGTCATAGCAAATGTTCATCACTTCTAAATAGAGTTTCATTTTTCATTCATTTCCATTTTCATCATCATTTTTTAGACAAGATAAAAGAAAAACAAAGAGAATGGTTCAGACAACTTACCTGTACGGGGGTCCTCCCCCAAGCTGGAATTTTCACTGCTGGCGGTAACGAGGGTCATTCGGGTCAAAACCTTGGGACTGAAGGTAGGCAGTTAGGTTCTGGTTGCCCGCCTGGATGCTGTTCTGGAGGGTGTTGAAGTTCTGTGCTGACTGGTCCCACCAAGCTTGCGACTGCTGCACATGCTGGGTTAACATATCATCAATACGGTGAGTGGTTACCTCTAGGGTTCCCATGCGGTTGGATAACCCATCCATGCTGCTGCGCCAGTCCCTTGCCGAAAAGGAACGTCGGGAGTCGAACGGAGGAGGGCCACCACTTGAGCTAGACGACTGATGATAGCGCGGGTCTTGGGGATTCCATTGTGCGTGCGGCGCTTCATGCCATCCCGAACCTCCTGCCATGTATGGTGGAGGCGGCTGCGGCTGCGGCTGCTCCCAGTTCGATCCTGCTGGTATGTACGGCGGAGTTGGAGGCTCCCATGCTGCTTGGGCCTGCGGCACTCCGGCTTCTCCCCGTCGGGACATGCTTCTTGTCACCCTCCCTGTCACGCTTTGCCTGCCTTCCTGTTGCAACTCCAACAAAAGTGTTTTGCATCTGTACAACCAGTATTCCGGTGCTGGCAACGGAATTCTGGTTGTGCTATTATGATAAACCATAACAAGCTTTTGGTCTATGGCATGAGTAACAAGGTGACTCTGAACAAAATGAGACTCGTCCAGAGTTGGGCGAGGCTGTGGAAGGAACTCGACTCGATAATTATCCAAAAGGCCCATCGACTCAAAAATGCGAGTAACCAAAGAAGTGCATTCAATGGGGCCTTGCCTCTTAAAAACACCCATCCATTGATCAATCATGAAAACAACAGGAGAGACTTTTATCTTCTTAACCATTGCATATAATAATTTTAATTCATCAATGCGCACGGTTCGAAGATCATTTCGAGGAAATAGAGTCATAGCAAGCCAGCGGTGCATGAAACGAAGAGTGGGATTATGAATGTGGCTAGTTCTAGGGGGAGTGCCATCTGTGATACCCGAGATATCCCGCCAAAAGGATTCTCTCACAAAATGCCTCAAAACTTTATCAACTTCCAAGCTGCAATGCTTGCTAAAACCCAGATAGGTACTAAGCTGCCTCCAAGAAACGAAATACTCTTCCCTTAAAAAGCGAAAAGTAATCCCTTCCTCACCCTTTCTCAGAGTAGCAAGAAATTGGATTGTTAACAAACGACACCCATCCTGATTAATGCGTGCGAAATCCGACCATCCCACAGCACCCCACACGGTTTCGAAATCAGTGGCCATACCTGATTTCTCCATGAGTTCGCTTGTGAACATACGCGTGTGATCAAAAGCGCGACCCAGAAGAATTTGATACGCTTCCAGCTCGTAGCCTTCTTCGATGTCGAGTTGATCGTCGGAGATGAACGCCGGGTGAGGATCATCTTCGTTTTGGTTGCTGCTGGAGCTGTCCCCGTTGCCATCTCCATTGCCACCGCTGCCACCGCCTCCTGCGGATGTGGCGCCAGCACCGGTGTAGTAGTACTGGTCTTCGGAGATCTCCATGGAGTGTTGGCTGCTTATCCTTTCCTCGGAGCCACCGGCTGATTCCATGATCTCCGTACTGGAGGAGACCAGCTCAGTGCTTCCGGAATATCGGCTCCGCTTTGAGCTTGACCCCTTCAACTTCTTTGCTTGCTTCACGACTCCTCTGATGATGTTCATGATTTCTGCACAGAGAACGGCAAGCAACAAAACGACACTTGGAAGACAAAAGGATTAGCGTTAGCAAGTTAGTCGTCCAAGAGTTAGTCGTTCTTGCGGGGCGTGAACGCCTCCACAAAAGTCGTTCTTGTGGGTTGTGACACACCACAAATAAGCGTTCTTGTGGGATTTTGGTTACCTCCACAACACGTTCAAGAATTTGAGCATGAAAATAACAGCACCGTTATGCAGAAATGAAGTCCATTTTTAATTGGGTTTTCAATTTTTATAGATTTTTTTTTCAAACTTAGGAGCTAAACACTTAAGAATCTAACAGAGGGAGAGGAGAAACTCCGAGGGCGAAACGCAGCTCGGGTTGGGGCGAAGTGAGCAGGCTGCTGGCCAAGGCTTTTTATAGCCGGAGATCACCGCTGATCGGCCGACCAGGTGGGGTCGGCCGACCCTCCCGCAGAGGCAAATTGGCCAAGCTTTGATCACGATCGCATTGGATACCTGGCGTCTGCAGAAATGGTTGAAAACTTTGCAAAAGACGGGGGCGTGAGTCGGGCGACATGAGCTGGTCGGCCGACCGGATTTGGGCACCCCTGAATGCTCCCTTTGGAATTTGTGATCTGTGCCTATGGTAGTGTATCATGGGAATTGAGTGCTCTGCAAAGGCCAAAGCTAGAAGTCGGCCGACGTGCCTTGGTCGGCCGACCGGGGCTTGGCCAGGTTCAGGCTTAGCCTTTGTAGAGTGGCACATGGTTCAAAGGTGTAATAATTTCTGGGTGCGTGGGCAGTGGTGGCCAGGTATCCAAGGAGGATTTAAGTAAATGGCTCCAAAGTTTAAATTTCAAATGCAAAAATTTTGTGGAAAAATTTAAACATGCTTGAGAAATAAATATGCATTGTGAAATAAACATGGGATACATACCGATGTACCTACCGGTGAGGACTCGATGTTTTTCGTCCGTCGAGTGCAGACGTCTCCAAGTTATGATTTAGCTTGATGATCTGGCCTCCGCATTTGAAGATAATGCGGATACTTTGCAACGCCACTCCGGTTCTGTTGTCTTCACACAAGGTTTTGCTGATGTCATTGCCTTCAGAGCCTTAACACCTTGTGTGAATTCCTTGGGCAGGGACAGGAGTGGCTCGCTGTTGGTGACTGGTGGTTTCTGTGGCTTCCATCCATAAATCACCTTGATTTCGGGTCCGTCATGCTTTTGGTTTGATTCTTTCTTGTTTCCTGCATGGTTAGCCAAAATCTCCCGACTGGTCTCTTGTACCACTGCAGCTAACTGGGCTGACTGGGTTTCTAGAATTTTGCTTAAGCGCAGCTGGTTTTTCACAGCAACTGACAAGGCATGGAATCTAGAACTTAGATCATTTACCTTTCTCTTAGCAGGTATAGTGTATACGCTTCCTCCTTGCTGGGATGGGCCCCAGTTATGCGCCAGAAATAAATCTCTGCACTGCCGCCAAGACTCCATCTTTGCCTGGTGGTTGTAGTACCACTGCAGTGCTCTACCTGTTAATGAGAATGGGAATAACCATTGCTTTGCCCTTCCTGCTAGTCGACTGCATATTGCTGAGAAATGTCGGAGATGTTCTGCTACATCTGTTATGGCCTTTCCGTTGAATGGCTTGGCTTGCACCATGGTGATGTACGTTGAGTCGATCATGAGAGTTTCAGTTGCCATCTTGGTGCAAAGGTACTTCGATTTCAATTGACAGAAATTGGAGGATCACTTTGAGTTCTTCGGCGAATCGATGATGTACCTTCTGTTCCACACAAAGAGAAACAAGACAAGGGTAAACCTGTCTAGAGATGGTAATTAATTGTGACATAAGTTAATATAGAGGTTAACATATTCTTTGACCAATACTTTCCCCGGCAACGGCGCCAGAAATGCTTGTTGGCATTTCTTAGCATCACCACTACTGGAGTGATGGTACTAGAGATGCCTTAATATAAATCTTAGCGTTATACAAGTTCTACAAGCGCACAAAAGTACATTGCAGCATTTCACCCGGGAGTATTCCAGAGTATCGTATTTATTTCCTCAGGGAAAGCGTATGGCAAAGTAATATATTTTCCAATGTATCAACTATATCATAATCAATATACCAGGACTAGGCCAGGGGATAATATGATATGAATGATTAAGTTTGTTGACACACAGAAGATTTCACTGCTCATTATATAAGTCTAGTTAGTATGAAGGTCGTAAGAGAGAACTAGGGATTCTATGTACTTCTTACAAATGGGTTACATTCATTACAAGTGTATCCTGTACAAGCATAGTAAGTGATACATGCTAGAGGACAAATCGAGGAGTCGTGGGATCCCCTCATCCAAGGGTACTGTCATGATGTTTATCACTAAGGCCTGCAAACGCCCAAACCCGAACGGCGAGGATTACAAAGGACGGACAGGGCTGTCACCACCTGCCGCCTACCTCTGAATACGTGGAGTAGGGTATCCCCAACGGTATTCCATAACCCAAACACCATGTTTGTAATATGAAATACATCTTTACCAATTGTACGGAAAGGTAAAGAACAATCATAGAGATTCATTGGGCCATTGCCATAACATGCACCAGCCAAACTAAGGTGTAAGACATACAGCTCATATGATGAACACACAAGACTATAAGTCAAGTAACATAAGCAAGAGAGTAATTCCATTAATAGCTCTAAGCCTTATAAGTAAACAAAAGATACAAGATAACTGAGCTCTAGGATTACCAAGACTCCTTCGGAAACCCGTAGAAGCTCAACTCCTAAAACTACTTCTCTACTAACTAAGACTATGACTTGTAGCAATTGGAGTTCTTCCTTCTGGTGTGTGTTGTACAGGAGGTGTTGGCACCTATTTATAGCACTTGGAGGCGGTTCAGGGCCGGTACAAGGCGGTTGAGGGCGAGTGGGCCCACCCCCGTGTCGGCCGATGTGGAGACGTCGCCCGACCGTCAGATGAACCGACTGAACTCATCCACGGTGTAGCTTTGGTCCTGAAGACGGTGTGGATACACTCGAGAAGGGAGGACCGCAACGGCCGCTAGACTGGGTTGGCCGACCTACCAGGTCGGCCGACCTGGTCCAGGCACGGTTTGCCTTGATCTTCTTCTGAGTTGCTGGAATGTGGACCCTGGTTCTCGTGGAAGATGGGTATGGATCCTCAGAGTAACTGTTGATTCTCATGTGGGCCCATCAATCCATGTAGTCCTCCTTATCCTTCTTGTCATCCCTTGGATATAACCGTCATTGATTCAACGTTTTGGATGACACTAACTTGTGCTTCTTCTGCATGGCCAAACATGGGCTTGGTTGGACACTAGGCCAGGTCGGCCGACCTGAGTAGGTCGGGCGACCTGGGCCTGGCCCTGTTTTCCTTCATCTTTTGGCCCATAACTCCTGCAACCAAATAATCTCCATGTACAAGTGGAAATACATTATTTGAAATAAAATCCTACTGATTATTGCTAGTTTATGTTATTTTATCGCGTTGGCGTTACAATATATTCATGACTTAACAAGCGCCAACACCAGGCAGCTCCTCTCCCCCGCCTCCGGCTCCACCCAGCCACCATCCCCCACCGCCCAGCCCGGCGACGCCATCGCCACCCGGCCCTCCGCCTGGCGACCGTCCCCACCGCCGGGCCGGCAGCCACCCCCACACCTCCGAAGTCCGCAGACCAAATCCCCCCACCCATACCCTAACCCTAGGTCGTGCCGAAGCGCGACGGGTCGTCTAATAGAGTTAACGTTCATGAATCCAATCACCGTATCACTTTACATATGAAATTAGCCTAAAAGTTAACTGTTTTGCAAATTGAATTATCAATCATATGGGCAAGTTTTAGAAATTAAGAAATTTGGGTACGAGATTTGTAATGAATCTGTGAAAAAACATTTCATGTGATTCACAATGGACTTGAAATCTTTCGAACGTTTAGGCTAACTTTAGCAGATGCATCCCCTTAACTGTTTTAGCCAATATATCACATTCCTTGAACCATTATTTTAGTGGAACACATGTAAGAGATCGGATACAATGCTTCCATGACAAAGTTTGCATCTTACTTTTGGGGCCACAGGGTAGCTGATGTGCATTAAGATGGCTCAGCAGTTTGGGACCGGTACTAAAGGCCATGTCTTCGGTAGTGGTACTTCTCTTCATCTACTTTCATCAGATAGTGTAACAAGAATCTTGATGGAAAGCGCAAGCCGGTGATTAAAACTTGATGATGCATACCATTATTAGCTATTTCAATCCTAAATATAAGTGGGTAGTTCATAGTTGGATAGGCAGGGTTGTGGTGCAGTGCCGAAGGATTAGCTACGGTGGTTCAGAAAGAGAGGATGGAAAAGAGGAGCTTATATATGGGAGCTTCGCACTACAATAGTTTTTATTGGCAGTCCCTTGGTATTTTGGGCATTGCAAGACAAAAGACAAGCATATGCCATATGTTGGTTGCCAGGTTAAGCCACGTGCATCATTTTTTTTTCTACCTATTTTAAAAGAGGATTGCTGCTATTTTTTGTCCTGTCATATACGTCTCCCAATTGGATTATAAAGTAATCTGTCATATGCGTCTCCTGTACCAACTAGTCATGCTTCATCTCATATAAGGAGAGAGTATTTCATAACCCGTAGCAGCGTACGGGTACTTTGCTAGTTATAAAAAAAGACACGTGGATCCTTATCAGATTAGTTCACATGTTTACGCTGATGCTAGTAAAAATAATTAAAAATGTCACTAATGAGTAACTATATTAGATGTAGCAAAGCCCTTAATTAGATGTTTTTAACTGCTTGATGTGCTCGTTTTTTAGCAGCAGCACATCCTTAACTTTATTATCATCTCTCCTGTGTATGTGTGTGTAGTAGGACATGCTAGCAGAGTGGCAGTAATTGCAACATCACCGTTTGAGATATTATATTGGAATACAGTTCAGGGTTATACTCCCCACATTTCTAAATATGTGACGACGTTCAACACAAGATAACTATTTTAAATATATGGTGCTGCACACTTTGCTTGCTGCAAAAAAAAAAAGAAAGTGGAGTCAAATGAATGGGCGGATTCTAAACTTGTCCTAGAATGTTATCTAGGTTCGAAAACTCTCAAACTAAACTTGTAGGTCCCTGAATTTGATTTGGGGTGTCATATAGGTCCATAAACTCACAAAATACATTTTTAGGTCCACAAACTTGTCCTGTGGTTCCATCCAAGTCCCTAAAATACGAAAATGCTATTTTAGAATGTAGTGAAAATGCTATTTTCATTTCTATTGAGGTTGGTAAAAATTATCTTAATAAAGTTATATAGATCCCATGCAAAATATAATTAACTAATAAGAAGAACTCAAAATTAGACCAGAGATCCAATTTAATCAATACACACCTTTTATTTTTAAAGGATCTAATCATTTTGATTAATCCATGTTGAGTGTGATTAATAAGCAGCTAAATTCATAATTAAAATAATACAAAATAGTATTACAATTTCCAAATTATTTGTGTGGAAAATAGCTACTAAATCACAATTTCAAATAAAATTAAATAGTTTCAATTTCAGGGATATGGGAATGCATTTATGAGAGTTTAGTGACCCAAATGATAAGTTTAGAGATCTGAAAATGTATTTTGATAGTTTAGGGAACTGGATGACATCTCGAGACAAGTTTAGGGAACTAAAAATACATATGAGAGTTTAAAGACCTAGATGACACCTAGGGACAAGTTCGAGGACCGCTTATATATTTTACTCTATATTCTTATTGACATGTTTAGCTTACATAATGCATCTCCATCTGCCTTTGCTTAGTGGACGATGAACTAACGAGCTGAGACGAGCTTCATGCTACTGGCGAGGCAGTTTGGAAAAAGCTTATTTGGCATTGGACTCGATGCATCAATCTGAGAACGTGCCAAAAGGTTCCCCTTGAATGCTTCAGGCCCAATGTTTAGTTGATACCCGTGTATCAGCTGTAAAACGACTATAGAAGATGAAGGGAGATAGCACAGAGGATTTTGACATTTCTTTATCTACCTTCATCGTACGTTCTAACAAGAATCTTGACCCCGACGGGTAGCTGGTGACCAGAAACTTGCTGATAACTTCCATTCCTAGAATAGCAAGTTGGTGCAGTGCTGAGGGATAAAGCTAGTAGCATGCTTCAGACACAGCGGATGGAAGAGGAGTTTACATACAGAAGCGTTGCACTAGGATATTAAATTTGTTAGCAGTCCCTTTCTATCGTGGGCATTGCAAGCTAGCCAAAGGACAAGGATGCATATAAATATGTTGGTTGGTTGGTTAAGGCATGTGCATCCTTATAAGGGCAGCTCACACGTTTACGCTGATGCTAGTAAGAGACAATTCACAGAATGTTACTAATGAGATTATGTATTTATTAGCAGCAACACATCCTTTATCAGCTCCGGTATATATGTGTAGTAGAACATGTAAGCAGTAATAGAGCAACATCACGGTATATATGTGAAGGCGGACTGGACCTTAACCAGCAGCTCATAATACGAACCGCTGGTGAAGGGTACCCATCACCAGCGGTTCCAACGGCTAGCGGGGTCCGGCCTGGCCACCCACTTCCGAACCGGCAGTGATGGTTCTCCTACCGCTGGTGAAGGGGGCATTGGTGAAGCCCCTGTCTGTAGTAGTGTCTTGTTGCAAAGGCATTCAATTCTTATGACTAGCTCAAATACCACACAAACAACATGCATGAACTACCTCACTGACCACATTTGAACGCTTTTGCAAATTTGGCGTGACCTCTCCAACACGTAAAGATTGTGTTTCGCAGTTGCCACCTTCTAAACTAAAATCAAATCTCATGATCTTGGTCATACCCTTGTCTTGGAGCTTCCCATCACCACATCACTTGTCATATAGAAATAATGTAAAAGTTGAACTTGTTGCAAATTTAGTTATGAATCATATGAGGAAGAAGTTTCAGAAAACCTAAAAAAGAAATTTGTGATGTAGGATTTTTTATGAATCTGTGATAAACTATTTCACGTGATTTGAATATTTTAGATTTTTTCAACGTTTAGGGTAATTTTAGCCTATACATCCCCTTGACTGTTCGATACTAATATGGAGGATGACAATGAGTACATGTTTGATACAACCAGCAAATTAGCCACTATCGCCACCTTCCTCCAAAGGTTGGACCTTATTTTTGAGGCCTTGTGGTAGCCGATGATCTACTGATCTGCATTAAGATGGCTCAGACACAATTCACGATCAGGTCCACATAATTATGATCAAACTAAACATCATGCGTGCACCATTCTTAATTCGAGTGTTCTAGAGATGGGCCACTGACAGGAAAGACAACGGAAGGTGCAAAATGGTGGCGCAAATTTTGTTTAGTACTTATGACAAATTTTGTACTATGGGTGTGGTACACACAGTGTGTGGAGGAAAATAATGGATATTTTCTCATTTTATTTCACATGTGGATGCAGTTGGATGCTACTAAGAAGCCTATTATTTTAAGAAACAGAGAAGACGGTGATGCTCACGGGCACGGCAGTTTGGAATTGTTATTGGACTCGATGCATCAAGCTGAGAACATGCCAAGGTTCCCCTTGAGAACTTCACAACCAATGCTTGGGATGGTAAAATCGATACCCGTGCATCAGCCGTAAAACCACCACCGTATATGTTGATGGGAGATTGCACAGAGGATTGCGACATTTCTTTATCTCCTTTCATCGTACGGTATAACTAGAGTCTTGACCCGGAAGGGTTACGAGTGACCAGAAACTTGCTGATACCTTCCATTCCTAGGGCTAGCAAGTTGGTGTATAGTATTAGTGACGAAGAATAAAGCTACCATGCATGCTTCGGACAGAGCGGATGGAAGAGGAGTTTGTATACAGAAGCGTCCCCCTAGGAGATACTTATTATAATTTGCTAGCAGTTCCCTTGTATCATGGGCATTGCAAGCCAAAGGTCAAGGATGTATATATGTTGGTTCGTTGGTTGGTTATTAAGGCACGTGCATCCTTTTCAGGGAAGCTCACGTGTATACGCTGATGTTGGTAACTTCTCGCAAAAAGTTAGTCCCTCCATCCCTAATTGTAGTTCATTGTTGACTTTTAAAATACAACTTCGTTTTATTCAAAAAATTAGTACAAATAAGGGCATGTTTAGTTGGTGAAAAAACTTTGCGAAATTTACTCGAGCAATTATAAATCAAAGATTAGGAGAACTAAACATGATCTGATTATAAAACTAATTACATGGATGATGCGAAATCGCGAGACGAATCTATTAAGCCTAATTAATCTATCATTAGAGATTGTTAGTGTAGCACGACATTATCTAATCTTGGCCTAATTAGGCTTAATAGATTCGTCTCGCAATTTCACCGGGGGTTATGGAATGGGTTTTGTCAGTTATCCACATTTAATACTGCTAATTAGTATCCAAACATTCAAATTACTGTAGCGATGAAAAAAGTTGGCGAAACTAAACAGGGCCTAAGTAGAAATGTGAGTCTTAGTGAAAACACTTTTGACAATAAAACAAGTAGTAATGAAATAAATGACAGTAACGTAAATTTTTAAATAGGACGAATGGTTAAATGGGCATTAACAAATCAATAATGAACTATAATTTGAAACGGAAGGAGTAATAATGAGATCAAATTAGATGCATTTATTGGCAGCAACACATCCTTTATCAGCTTCGGTATGTGTAGATGCTAGATACAACAACCAGCAAATTAGACATTTTCGTCACCTTCCACCAAAGGTTGCACCTTATTTCTGAGATCATGTGGTAGCTGATAATCTGCATTAAGATAGCTCAGCCCTCATGATCGTATCGACATAATTATGATCAAAGTGAACGTCATGCGTGCACCATTCTGAATTCGAGTGTTCTCGAGATGGACCACTGAGGCCATCCCCAACCCATGGTGTCCATAGATAGTGTCTATGTTGCCAACTAAGCAAGACACTATATTTAGAAACTACATCTCTCAATGCATAGTTTCTTCATGTAGGTCCATAATTAATACTCAATCCATCATTCTCTCTCATCTCTACCAATCATATTTGTTCTTCAATTATCATGAAGACACTACCATCTCCCAATGCATGACTTGGTGGTGTCCAGTGTATAGGTTCTCATGAAGAAACTGGGTCTTGCATGAGACCCGGTTTATTCCTCTCTCCACTCTCTCTCTTATTTAATATAGTGCCATGTAAGCTAATAGTCTTAGGTGGCAATGTAATTAATGCTATGAAAACCATCCTAGTTGGAGGGTTGGGGATGGCCTGACAGGAAAGACAACGAAAGGTCTAAAATGGTGGTGCAAATTTTATTTAGTACTTGAAGAATCCGACATCGAAAGCAATCCAGACTCGAGCCATCAACCCGATTCGGTTTCCTTCTCAAACCCCCTGCAGCCAACCTTTCAAATCGCGACATCATTATTATGGACAATCAATTCCAAAGACGAAGCCACCAACGATGGGAACCGCTGCCGCCGCCGCGTGCTCCTCGGATCCGCTGCTGCTGGGCGCCGCCGCCGCCGCCTCCGGTTCATCCTTGCCGGCATGGGCGATGCTTGATCGCTTCGTCTTCCGAAGGGACGGCCACCCCCTCGACGACACCGACACGGCGACCACCGCCGCGGAGGGCCGCACCTCCAACGGCGACAGCATCCGCGTCTCCTTCCGGCTGGCCGCGCCCCCGGCCATCTCCCGCTTGTACCTGCACTGGCACGACGGCGCCGCTGCTCCAGACGCCTTCGTCAGCTTCGACATCGTGGGCTCTCACCGGAACGCCGTCCTCTTCAACCACTTCTCCAGCGTCTTCTTCGAGGAGACCCTTTCGGCTTGTTCACGCAGGACCTCTTCGTCTACCGCGCCTATCACTGTCACGAGCCCTCCCTCACGTTGCTTCCGTCCTTGGCCGAACAACTCGACGAGGAGGAACGAGAATGGGTGAAGCTCGATGACCTTCAAAGCCTAGGCATCCTATGCAGCGAGGATGAACAAGACGTAGTCATGGCACATCTTTGTGTGAGCACGCCCTGTTCCTTCTCCAATGGTGGCACGAACACTCGCAAACACGAGATTGTTCTAGCTCGGCTGTGTATTTTCCATTCATCTGAATGGAAGTGGCAACTTCTTTATAATCTACCGGTCCACTTCGACAGCAAGGAGGATGTAAGTAAGTTCAAAACATGGTCTGTGGACAGGGTGGTCGCATTCAGGACTTACTTCTGCTGGATCGATTACCGCTTTGGCGCATTGTTCTACAATGTGATTGAAGATGAAGACTGCCCTCATATCACCTATGTCAGGCTACCCGTGGATGATACCGCGCATTCAGGCGGTGATCGGATATACATGGACAGGTATCGAAGCATTTGCGTTGTCGAAAGCGAATGTGGGCAAGTGATCAAGTTTGTTGATGTCATGCCTGCTGAAGGATATGTTCCTTTTCCGCGCACGGGTGGTTTCTGCTAGGTTGATCTCCACCAGTTGGCCCAAAGGCCAATTGGGCCTTTGACTCGCGTCCTGATCGGGGACGCCCAGCCCAATAGAAGGCTGGTGGGCCCCCGTCGTGCAGCGCCATATAAGAGGAGGTGGGGGCCAGTGGCTAGGGTTACGAGGTTCACCGCAGCCGCTGTTTCCCACCATACTCAACCCTAATCCGATCTGAGAGGGAGGCGCTGCCGCGCGGGAAGCACCACCAGCGCCACCATCGCGATCCTGCAGGAAGCATCACCGGCGCCCCCATCGCGACACTGCACCACAGCGCTAGATCTTCTTCAAGTCTCACGGCGGTGTCTTTCTTCCCCTCTTCCTCTCACTATTTTATGTATCCAAAATGCATATATACGTTGATTATCTGAAAGTCAATCCAAGAACCTCGCTAATCTACTCCTAGATGATCCTAGAGATCTTAACAATGGTATCAGACGCCCCGATCTAGTGAGCAGATCAAGATGGGGAAAGAAAAGTTCAATCGATCTCGGATTGAGAAGAACAGAAAAAGAAAGAACCGAGGTAGAAAGAAAAGACTTTGATTTCAATTTCAATTGAAGAAAGAACAAACAAAGAAAAGAAGCAGCCGAGGTGGCCGGCGGCGCCCGCCCGGGGCCGGTCTAGCCCGCGGCGCAGCACCCTGCAGCAGCCCGCGGTGGCCCCGTACGGACCCGCCAGAGAT
>CM014271.1:59450071-59595114 GCA_004135705.1 Alloteropsis semialata | reverse complement strand
GCTCGACCATCGGATGTGAGCATACGGTTTAGATCGATGCGCCGGGGGAGGGGCCGTGGGAGAGAGCGGCTCTGCTGGGCCGGACCCAGTTGCTGGGCCGCTGCAGAGCGGGCGAGCCGCTAAGTAGAGCAAGCGCGCAGCCGAGTGACTGGGCCACTCCACACGAGCACTGTGCGCGTGCGAGCGACTGAGCAGGCCTTGTTGCTGCGCGCGCGTAAGCTAGGTTGTGGCCCGTTTTCAGTGGTTGGACCGCAGAGTCGAGTGGATCACAGGCCGAGTGGCCCAAATTGAAAGTAAATGTATTGAGAATTAGTTTTATTCTTTTTCATAAGCCTCTATGATGTAGAAAAGTACAGAGAGATGCTTCTGAATAGATTTAAAGTTTCCGCTGCAAAGTAAAGATTTCATCCTCTAAATTTAAGTTTAATTAGAGGAATAGAGAGACATTTGTTTAAAGTTAAAATTATGGTATTGTTGTTTTCTGACCAAAGTTGATGATAACAATATTATAATTCTATGAGTGTTATGTTTAAAGTTTAAATCTCTGATAAATTTTGAATCAAAGTGATCAATTGTCAGAGAATAGATAAAGAATAAGATATGCTCTTAAAGTAGAGCAATACAAAGTTTATGTTTTCCGCTGCAATGATGATTATTTTCTTATTAAATTCAAACCAAAGGGAGAATTTAATTTGAGGAGCAAAGTTTTGAAGATAATTAAGTTTTCCATACGTTTTTTCCATTTCTGCCCAAAGGTGATGTGGAATTAATGTAAAGTTTCAGTTTAAGAAATGCTCTTAAAGTAGAAAAATGTTTAAAGTTTCATATGTTATTTCCATTTCTGCCCAAAAGTGATGTGGAATTAATATAAAGATAAAGTTTAAGAAATGCTCTTAAAGTAGAGTAATGTTTAAAGTTTCTACGTTATTTTCACTTCTGCCCAAAGGTGATGTGGAATTACTGTAAAAGGATGATGTTTTATTCTATTTCTGCCCAAAGGTGATATAGAATAAAACATAAAGATTTCAAAGTTTAATGAGCATTGTTGCTGATTATAGTTAAATATTTTGTCAAACAAAGATTTCATGCTTTCATTCTTCAAGGCAAAAAAGAAAATAAGTTGGGTACTTGTGACTCACATGATAAAAGGCCTAAGGGCAAGTTCTGTACGAAAGAAGACCATTGCATGAGAGACTGTGTTCTCTGTAAAGAATGGATTCAAAAGGAAAAGTTTGAGAAAATATCCGCATGGTGGGGTAAAGTTGGAACAATGCTCATGTCAAACATATCTCGCATGGCGGGAAAAGTTTGTGCTAGTACCCGCATAGCGGGAAAAAGTTTTGAGATAATACCCGCATGGCAGGGCAAAGTTGGAATATTGCTTATCCTGCAAGGCGGGAGAAGTTTGTGATGACTCATGTGCTTTTAAGTGTATCCCGTACTGGGAGAGAAGTTTGGAGTAGCTCTTATGCTATCCTAGCATTGACCGTGCACTTTTATGACATAGTCATTAAGCACTCAATGAGTTCAAAGATAATAGAAAGTTAGAGACGAACCTAATGATAAGAATGACATGCGAGCGTGACTTGCAGAAGTACTAAGGATAAAGGACTCTGTCAAGTTTTTAAAGTGAAATGAGAAAAAGGTACTCCCATATAAATTAAGAGATAACTTCGTTTTGCATAACGTAATCATGTGGATAAAGTAAGTAATCAAAGTTCCTCATTCACAAGAGTTATGAATAGTTTTCGAATTGTGGCAGAAAAGTTCACGCCACATTTCGAGGGGGAGAAATAAAAGTTAGACAAGAAAGAAACTCCCTTACACTTCAGATAGGCAAAAGTGATCTATAAAAGTTGAATGTGATCATCGGAGGAGTACAACGGTCATAATAATGATACCCCTAAAGCAAAGAAATAGCTAAATTCCTGAACGGATTTTTTATGGTTCTGATGGAAAATAGCGTAGTTAGCCGGAATTCATACTAGATAAGTTTTAGAGTTATTAAAGCGGTGCTTAAAGCACCATATGAGAAAAGTTTTAACAGAATAAACCCAAATAAGGAAAGTTTAAAGATACACCATCTTTACAGAAGATGGAGTAATCTTGGGGAGCATGGTATGAAGATACCTAAGTGATACCTAAGTTTAAAGGTAAACCTGTTGATGTTGTATGGCTTATACAACTCCTATTGTTTGCTCTTCAAAGAAGATCGATAAGTAAATAAGGATCCGATAAGTAAATAAGGATCTTGTGATACAGGAGCCTATAGAATCCATTGCCTCTTGGCAATGAAAGAGCAATAACAGTCCCATATGAAAGAAGTGCCAATAGTTGAGGCCCATATGAAAGAAGTGCCAATAGTTGAGGCCTCATATGGTCTTAGAGAATAAGAAAATCAGTTTTTTCTGATGACTGTAAAGTCTATGTTAGTGAAATTCAAATGGAGGGTAATCCCACCTTATTTGAAAAAGCCATGAAAGGCACTCGCTTTGTCTAAATGGCAATGAGCTAATGATGATGAAATGAAATTGCTGATTACCAATGATGTTTGGGACTCAGAAGTAATTCCCAATGGAGCCAAAACAGTAGGCCGTAATGGGTTTACAAGACGAAATGTGACTCCAAAGGGAATATGTAAAGAAGTAAAGCGCGACTTGAATCGAAAGTTTTTGCGTAAAAAGAATGTATAGAATACAATGAGTGCTAGTGGCACATCATGATCTGAGTTACAGCAGATGTAAGAAAAGACGGCATTCTCTAGTGGGATTTGCATGAAAATGTTTACATGGCTCAACCTAAGGGTTTTGTCGTGAAAGTAAAAGTACATGAAGAAATCCTTTATGGACTAGAGCAAGTTTTGGGTTAAAGAATATAAGAGGACAATATACAAAGTTATAGAATAGAAAATTCATTTCCTAATCCTGTATATGTGGATGACATCTTACTTGCTAGTAGTGATGTCAGTCTATTGCAGGAGAAGATGAAGTTCTTGTCCTCAAAAGTTTAAATAAGAATGTTCTCGGTGAAATGTCTATTGTTACAAGAATTGAAATTCACCGAGATAGAAAAAAGGAGTATTAGGATTATCGCAAAGGCATGCTAAGAAAAGTTCCTAAAGGAATAAAGTATGCATGCGAGAAAACCTAGGCCTGTCCTTAAAGTCAAGGGTAATGGTTTTGGGAACTTTAGTGTTCCAAGAATTAATATGGAATGATCATGGGAACTTTAGTGTTCCGAGAATCAATAAGGAGAATATTAAAGGAATATGGTACCATTTGCTTCAGCTGTTGGAAGCTTAATGAATGCAAAAGATGCAAAAGATGAACATTACCCTGACATAGTTCAAGTATCCGGGTTGTTTTTGGCAATGTCTAGTCCAGATATAGATCACTGGAGTGGAGTTAAGTATATCGGCCTCATGCTAAATTGAGAAAGAAATAACCAGTGCTCTCAAAAGGTTGTGAGTACAAGGGTAGAACTTGTGAAATAAATTAAGAAAGAAATGACCAGTGCTCTCAAAAGTTATGAGTACAAGGGTAGAACCTGTGAAATGTGTAGCGAAATCTATAATTGTCGCTAACTTTCACATTTGGGGTTTTTGTGTGGAAAAGCTCCAAAGAATGGAACAATTATCATCAATGTGATGTAAAGATATGGTATAGCATGATATGAGGCTGAGGGACAGGCAAAATGGTTGAGAAAACCTCTGCCCGGAATTGATAGTGGTCGACAACAGCAACAACCATCTAAATATTTTACTCCTATGACAACGAGTCAAGTGTGGTGCCAAACACGTTGACAGAAAGGCATACGTTGTAAAGGAGAAAGTCCGGAATCATATTGAAAAACAAAAATCAAGTACTTGTGGATCCTTCTATTAAAGGCTTACCACCCAGTGTGTGCAGAGGATACACGGTCGACATGGGTTTCCGGACTATAAAGGGCCCAAAGTTATGATCCTTCGAAATGGATAAGTGTATTGTGGGTGGTTAATCCGATTGAAATGACAATCATGATGACCCATGCTCGGTATGCTTATTTGTGATGAAGTGGATGCCAAGCGAAGAGCTGAAGTATAAGAAAAACATAAGGTGAGATCAAAGGGGAGAATGTTAGGTTGATCTCCACCACTTGGCCCAAACGCCAATTGGGCCTTTGACTCGCGTCCTGATCGGGGACGCCCAGCCCAATAGAAGGCTGGTGGGCCCCCGTCGCGCAGCGCCATATAAGAGGAGGTGGGGGCCAGTGGCTAGGGTTACAAGGTTCACCGCAGCCGCTGTTTCCCACCATACTCAACCCTAATCCGATCTGAGAGGGAGGCGCTGCCGCGCGGGAAGCACCACCGGCGCCACCATCGCGACCCTGCAGGAAGCGTCACCGGCGCCACCATCACGACACTGCACCGCAGCGCCGGATCTTCTTCAAGTCTCACGGTGGTGTCTTTCTTCCCCTCTTCCTCTCACTGTTTTATGTACCCGAGATGCATATATATGTTGATTATCTGAAAGTCAATCCAAGAACCTCGCTAATCTACTCCTAGATGATCTAGAGATCTTAACAGTTTCAAAGTAACATGTTGGAGCTTAGCGGTTATGGAAGACCGTAAGATGGTGTGGCAAAAGGATGCTGTGATTCAGGAAGACGATCTTTGTCTGAACACATTTTTCCCTTTCCCTCATGATCCAGTAACATTCCCTGTTGTGAGTGTCGACAATCCGCATATCATATACTTTGTGGTTGGTGAGCTTGGGTTTGACGTTAGAAAGGTGTGGCTTGTTACTGTTAGCAAGACGGTGCAGTCAGTTGTGCCATATCTTAAGAGCTCTATCTTAATGGAGAGGAAGACCTTGGTGGCGACGATGCTGACATGGCTGATAGAAAGAGCTATTATTTCGAGCCCTTTCTCCCCACACAGATCTCTAAATACCTCTGCGCCAGGTAACCTTATTGCAAAGCTATAGTAGTTTTCTAATTTTTTCATTTATGTCTATTCTTCTATTATTATGCATACTTAAAATTTGACTTTTTGTGTAGATCAATAGAGAGAGAAGGGGCCCAATGAATCTTGATATGGGTAACGTGCGCAGGCTCAAGCTGATCAGAGGAGCTGAATGACACAGCATGAAGGATCAGCAATGGACGCAGTCATGGAAACAGCCATAAGGACAGGGAGGATGAAAGATGTTGACATAAAAGGTGCTGCTGAACAGTTGTAGAAAAGGGCATTTGGTTTTCCTTTTAAGAAAAATAGGCGGTAGATCATTTCAGAGCTTATGCCAATGTCATAAAAACACAAACAATATAATTTGTAACTGATTGGATAGCGATAAGGTATTTTGTGATACTAATGACAGTATAAAAGAGTGAAATACTAGAACATAGATTGTCGATGATATGTCGTCGCCACCTCCAACTCGCATTCTATTATAGTGAATATTTACTACAAAGTTCATGTTGATTTGTACGCTGCGCAATTAATTCAATTTTTCTTCGTATGAGGATTCATGAGAGGAGAATTTATCAGAGGCTTTTGTTTGACATTAGTAAGCTTCACAGTAATAATAACAGGACAGTGCGGCCTAATGTTAATAGAGGGGAAGAGACCTTTATAGCCATGATGATGTACATGCCCAAGATAGGGTTCCATTATTTTAAGCAATTTCTCCCTACAAAGATCACAAAAAAAAAGTACTGTCCAGTAATTTCTTATTTGCAGTTCTGCAGTTTTTTTTATTTTCATCTAAATCTTCTATTGCACCAAGTGCACAATATTCGATTTTATGAAATTTAGAAACGTTGCTACAATAGATAGATCATTTGATTTGGAAAATAAAAGGGAAAGTGTAAACTTAGGGATATAGAAAATGTTGTGTTTCTTAGTCAAAATTTTAGCAATGGATTGTCAAATCCATTAAGTAGCGAACAAAGCAGTATCTTTCTTGGTGTCTTATGAGGCTATATGAGCTAACATGTAACCATCATGCAATGCAAACATGACTCTAATTAATCTAATTTTAGTAAAAAAGATTGTTTAACACTGCCAACACTATCAGAACTCCAAATTTTATGCCAAGTTTCCTAATGACTTCATGTGCGTCTGAGAACTATCACAACTAATGCATCAAATAACACATCTGAATTTGAACCCCAAGCCAACCATTTCTCTTTTCAGTACAGGGTTAGTTAACTTAGCATATGTTCGAAATGAGTTTTCTTTGTGTGTACAATGGCAAGAATTCAGAAGGGTCAAGTGCACACGGGGACTTTGAACTATTTACTTTTTAAGTAGTAGTTTACTATATAGGTTCATTCTAGATCCAGTTATAGACTATGTTTTACATGGAATTAATCAATTATGGGTCTCTGTCAGAATATATAGAAAACATTTAAAATCTTAGGTGAATATTAATCTTTTTACGAGAATATAAAATCTGTTGGTGTAAATAAACTGAATGTTTTGCCGCAAGGAGAACACTGCCCTCTCCTCTCATTATATAGTGTAAATAGAACGTGAGTTACACATGTGTAATGATAGTGGTGATGGTACACCTTCCGTCTTCTGGCACTAGGCATGAAGTCATCTTAATTCAGCCCACTAAGATGTAAATATGATCTATTAACTTGTACGTTAACATTCCCCCTCAATCTCAACGGACAGAAACTAAGTTGAGATTGGTCTTGAGTCTCTCTAGCATTAGTTTTGTCGCGGGCTTGGTGAAAGCATCGGCTACCTGGTCTGTAGATAAAATAAACTGAACGTCGAGTGCACCTTGTGCTACCTTCTCTTTGACGAAATGGAAATCAACCTCAATATGCACCAGTAGAAAAACCACTTTTGGTTCAACCCTTTAGTCCCAGTAGACATTGGACCTGGGACTAATGTGGGCTTTAGTCCCGGGTCCAATCGCTAGAGTGACTAGGAACTCTTTAGTCCCGAGTAATAAAGCAAGATCCCCTTTAATCTCGGGTTATGGCTCCACCCGGGACAAATAGAACGTTTTAGTCCCAGGTAAAACCACCACCCGGGACTAAAGCGCATACAGCGACCGGCTCTAGATTTTTCTAAGTCCTCAGAACCACCGATGCCCTCTCTCTCTCCTATATCTCCCTCTCCTCACTCACCTCAACCTTATCTCTAACCTTATCTCATCCTCTCTCTTCTCTCTTTCTTTCAGCCACAAGTGCCAGAGCCGAGCCGGTGGCGGGCGGGGGGCCGGGCCTAGGCCGGTGCGTGAGCGGGCGCGTCGTCGCCGTGACCAAGNGCGCGGGAGCGAGCGGCGGCGGACGCCGCCGCGGCGGCCAGAGGCGAAGCGAGAGCGAACAGGACGATGGGGGTTCCGCAGGCAAGGATCTGTGGAGTACTTGTGTTCATGATTTTTTTACTTGTGTTCTCGATTTTTTTCTTTCTTATTTTTCTGTGAATGGAGATGCTTGTGTGTGATTGATATATTGTATGTTGTGATGATGTTTGAATGATTTTCAGAATGGATTGATTCTTACTTTTTCAGAATGGATTGAATTCTGAATGGAGATGCTTAGGTGTTTTTGGAATGGGATTGGAGTGAAACGGGAGGAACAAGAGGGCCGCAGGGGTGCCTCGGCTAGGGGTTGCGATTTTTTTTAGTCGTAAAACCCACTTTTAGTCCCGGTTATATACCCAGGACTAAAGCCTCTACCATGTAGTCCCGATATGGTAGTCCCGGTTGGGATAACCAGGACTAAAGGGGGTTCTCAACCGGGACTACATATATGTTTTCCAGTAGTGATGCTTTATTCATGCATGAAACACTGGATTAGCAGTGAGGTACGTGGCGCCGAGGTTGTCACACCACAACATCGGTGGTCGTGGCTGAGGAACATCAAGCTCACGACGAAGAGATTGTATCCATATTGCCTCTGCTGTACCATTGGCCAAGGCCTTATATTCAGCTTCAGTCGATGATCGTGACACAGTGGGTTGCTTCCGGGAACTCCTTGAAATCAAATTAGGACCAAAGAAAAGAGCATAGCCTGCTATAGAACGTCGGTCATCTATACTGCCTGCCCAATCCGCGTCTGTGAAGGCACTGAGTAACATAGAGGGAGACTTTTAGATCCACAAACATGTATAGAACATGCCTTTTATATAACGTAAAATTCTTTTCATAGCCTCCCAGTGCACGGTGGTTGGCTTTGAGAGATACTGACAGACCTTATTGACGGCAAATGAGATGTCTGGCCTAGTAAGTGTCTGGTACTGAAGACCCCCAACAGCACTCCCACTACACCAGAAATCGATATTAGTGACACGCGTAATTGTACTTTAGTGACAGACAACACTTGTGTCACTAATATGGGTCCGTCACTAATTACAAATTAACGTCCGTCACTAATATGTGTCTAGTAGCGATGGAATGTTAAATTCGCATCACTGTAGGCACTTATCAGTGACACGCCTTTTGAAAAACGTGTCACTGAATAGAGAAAACTAGTGACACGTTATTCTACCCGTGTCACTAAAGTGAGACAGTAGTAACGGGTTACTTAGAGTAACGTGTCACTAAAGTGATAAAATAGTGACACGTTAATTATAGAAACGTGTCACTGCAGTGTGATAGTAGTGACACGTTAGTTATAGAGGCGTGTCACAAATTTGAGATAATGTGACACATTAATTATAGAAACGTGTCACTGAAGTGTGATAGTAGTGACACGTTAGTTATAGAGGTGTGTTACTAAACTGAGATAAATACTACGGATTCATAATGAAAACATGTCACCAATAAGGCCAGCAGTGACTTTTTTGAAACGTATAAAAATCACAGTAGAAACACCAATATACCAGCAAAATACACCAGCCATACAAATTATCTGGGTGACAGCAGTATACACCAAGTTCATAGCTAATAGTCATACACCAAGTTCATAATAAGAAGAGATACACCAAGTTCATAGCTAACTACAGTCACCAAGTTCATAGCTAACAAATAGCAGCCTAAATTTTTTGAAGTTTTCCAGTATCAGTACAGCCTTACCAAACATACACCAAAGGGGGCTCTTGTATTCTTGCCTCCAGTCAACTGGATTGTTGATGCATAATACTTCTTAGCTGTCTGAAGATTTTCCAAGCCACCCATAGTGTACAGAACCTTAAAAACAAAAGTGTATAGAGTAGGTAGGATAATATTCAAAGAAATTGGCAGAACTACATGCAGGTGCAGCGCAAAATCAAGATATGCTTATGGACTTGTGGTTTTTTAAGTACTAGTAATGTGGGACAATAGCATTGTATCTATTGTAAATTACATTCATTATTTTTCATTATCTATTGCAGGTGCAGCTCAAAATCAAGAAATAATTTTATAAATTGCACATTATATTTTTCATTCATTATTTTTTAGGAGGGGCTGCTTTGAGTTGTTTAGATTACCTCAGCATAGGCTATGTGATAAAGTGGAATGGTTGGATGGGCTAATATTAGCTCCTCATAACAAAAGGCAGCTTGCTTGTACCTGATAAGAAATGGAAGCGATTTAGTATTGCAGCATCCCTAGCTATCACATTGTGTAGAAAGCATCAATATTGAACGCCTTACATTTGTAAGGAAACATATGTTTCAGCAAGTTCTCTCCAGGCATCATGATCTGCCATAAACCTAATATAAGAAACGGGTTAATGTGTTACACCAAAAGGAACTAGATATAACTATATCTTACTCCTTAATCAAAGTGGATGTAGCTACTTACAATTCCAGATACTTATTTAGATAATCAACCGCTAACAACATATCACCCTGTGCTTTTGCAATAGCAATTTTCCTCTTGTGGACAATCTGCCAAAAAACAGAAGGTAAGCATTCATTATAATGTAAAATGGCATCAGATAAGTGAACTGTGAACGTTACGATTTGTCTGATTTTACAGGAAGAAGAGATTGGCAGACTGCACTACTCTTGCACGCCAAGTCTTTAACATGGAAAACAAGAATTGTCATCAGAGCAACGATGTGCCATACCTGATCAAATGGATTGTTTTCCAAGATTAGCACGTAGGCTCTTTTAGCTTCAGACCATTCACCCTTTGCTTCAAACAGAAGAGCTTCTAGACGGGCTACATAGGGGAATTCAGTTCAGCACATACAGAAAGGTGACCAAAGTACCCGCATCATATAACTCGCCAGATACATAAAATAGAAAATCAGGAATTTTGATCTTAGATGTATACATTTATTTATTTTTCTATTTTTGTGTAAGCAGATTAAGAACTTATCGTCAAATCACACCACCACCAATCTCCAACTATCCAATTGCCCTCTTTGCTACCAAGCGCTTAATTACAACACCACCATCTTGCCTTGATACAATTATCTAGAGTGCACATGTTTAACTTCAAAAGAAATCGGAAGCTTGGTTTCACAGCTTCATTGAGTTAAGCATCTACAGAAAGGCGACAACAGACCAAAGTACCCAGTATCAGCAGATGTCACGTCTTTTGAACTTGAAACAGTATATCAGAAATTTTGCTCTTAGATGTATATACAGACCTAAAGCTTGATTTGGGACCTTCAGTTGTACTTGCCAGGCTGTATTTACAGGAATAAAATAACCACCATGATGGTATGAATATCACACAGATCTAAACCTAACCCAAATAGTTGTGTTTTACAGAAGTATCAAAGGCCAGATAATATATTTCAAAGTTTCATATCAAGTTAGCTAAATTCTCAATTAAACTATATTTATATTGAATAAATTCCAACTTTGGAAAGAACTTGTAACAGCATTTGAAACATAGCATGTGTTAGGAGATATCATATTCTCAATAGAGTTGATTTCAGTAACAACACTTACCAACTCGGGTGCTCCCAGGAAATTGCTTTGAGAGGACTCCAATACAGTCCTGCAAATCCATGAAAAGGTAACTAGAATAAGAATAGACACTACTACTGCATCAGAGAACTGGAAGTTGAACCAGAGAGCATCACAAATGACAGAAGTTACGTGAGAACCTCACCTTTGCTACATCAAGACGCTGGCAATCCATGGCTGCCACGGCCACCTGCTCATAAAGCGTCCACTCTGCAACGAAAGAAAGCAGGCACACACGTAAACCTGGAGTAGAGAGAAGCTACAAACTTCGCGGTCATATTTTCGCAATTCAACTAGCAAAATCACTAACTAGGAAGATCCTGCAGAGACATACTGCGATCTAGGCATCTAATCTAACAGATGGAGTTACGAAGGGTAGAGCCGGGCAATCCAAACCCAAGGAACCGCAAGTGCGGATAGACAGATGGATCATGCAAGCGGGGATCTATCCGGGAGGAGGCCGCCGGCGAGATCTATGCATCTACAAATCAGAACCGCGCGGATCAGCGAGAGTCAGGGGAGGGCAGAGCGCGTTACGTTCTGAGGCGAGGCGGGAGCGCGCGGAGGCGTCGTTGAGGAGGGCGAGGCCGACGCGGAGGATGTGGGCGGGGCGGCGGGCGCGGAGGCAGCGGGCGAGGCAGAGGTAGTCCCAGGCTCCCCCGCCGCCGTGCTCCGCCTGCTCCTCGCCCTCGCCGCCTCGGCTCCGGTTCGAGAGCCGGCGGTCCAGGTTCCGCAGAACCGCCGCGCCGGCGCGCAGCAACTCGAGGTCGCTCTCCTGGCCCTGGCATTGCGCGGCCCTCGTTCTGGCTGCAGATCTCGCGCTGCCGCTGCAGAGGAGGGGAGGAGAGGAGGGAAGGAGAGCGGCACTGGCAGAGGCGGCAGATTGGCAAAGGACGCCGAGGCGTGGAGCGGCGGCGCCTGGGGAGGAGTGGACCGAGGGGAGGAGGAGGAGCAGTCGCATAAACTATTAAAAAATAAACTATTGGACTTCCTGCCCTAAATCATCTTGGGACCACTGCATGTCTCAAATGAGAAACTGGGAAGTCAGAATCTGACATAGCAGAGGGCCGCATACACTAACAAAAACAACCAGACTTCCATTCCCCAACTAGGAAGGCAGGGGACAATGACAAAAATATCAAAGTAATACAATACAGCGATACCATAAATGAAGCAAAGGTCTCTCACCATGCAAAGTTGCAAGCCAATCATGTGTAAACATAAATTGTCAAGTAAATTGGAAGTGATATTGAACAAAGGTGGCAGATATTAAATTCCTAAATTACATTGACAGTTACGTGTCCTAAAACAGTAAACTTCCATCTCACCTAAGAAAAACTTAAGCATAATGTATTGCCAGGCATGTTTACACCTGCAGTACCTCTGTGGTTCGTATCAAACAATGGCATGGACCTAGCAAGCACAGAAACAATCCACTACAAGTCTATTGCAGCAACCAACTGACTGCATCCTAATTTAGGGAGTGAATTCTTCCTTTACCTATCTCTTCTTCAATTCAGAGGTAAGAAGGGCAGCTGAGGAACGGCAGTGCAGCTAGAGACATGAGCATCTCTGAGGAAGCGTCACCCTTCCTGGCGTGCTTTGCCCTAGCAAGCTGCAGCTGCATGTCCACAAAAGCCTGCATCCTCTTCAACTCCAGATCCTTGAGGAACTTGATCCGCTGCCTCTCCATCTCCTCTGCGTGCCTCTGCTTCGCGGCCTCCATGCGCTCGTACATCTCCGCGAACGTCTCAATTGCCCTTGCTAGCTCCCCGAACCCACCGTTCCCGCTGCTCATCTTCCTCTTGCTGCCAACAGCTGGAGCGGCGGCACCACCACCCGAGCGAGAAGATACAGAGCGCGACGGCGACTGCTGAGACGCGTCGTCATCGTCATAGTCGTTGTTGTTGTAGCCGTCTTCTGAGTCGGACTCAGCGGCAGCGGCAGCAGCGGCTGCGGCCGCCTTATGGATGAGGTTCGCGGAGGGGAGATCGGAGCCGCGGCGGTAATTGGGCAGGGGGAGCGCCATGGGAAGCGGCGGCGGCGATTGCGGCGAGGGGGAGCGCGACGGCGACTTGCGCCTCCTGAACACGGGCAGCGCGGCGCGCGGCGGGGACGGCTTCTTGCCGCCGGCGCCGGCGCCGGTGAGCGTGGGGCCGACGAGGTGGTCGAGCTGGCCATAGAAGGACCACGGCGACGGGCCGCCGCGCGCGCGCTCGGCCTTGTACTTCTTCTTGAGCGTGTCGACGCGGTTCTTGCACTGGATGTCGGTGCGCGGCGGGCGGCGGCGCGCGGAGGCCCCCGGGCGGGAGTTGACGGCGTCGGCGACCTCCCGCCACTGCGGCTGGCGGAGGCTGCCGCGGTTGAGGTCGATGTAGCGCGAGCCCCAGGCGTCGACGAGCGCCGCCGTCTCGCCCTCGCTCCAGCAGTCCTCCCGGTACGGCAGGTTCGGGTTCGGCGGCGGCAGCTTCCCGTCCATCGCTCCTCCTCCTCCTCCTCCTCCCAGATCTCTACGCCTCACGACGACGACGACGGCGACGACCTAGCCCTCTTTCTCTCTCTCGCTTGCGCGTGGAGACCGACGGACGGGCGGGTGGATAGATGTGGGGGCGGCGGGCGAGGACGAGGAGAGGAGGCCGGGGTGGGGAATAAAAGAAGGGGAGGGGCGGGCGGCGAGGGGAGGGGAGGAGCGCCGGCCCGTGGGCCGGGACGAACGCGACGCGGCACGTGGAGGAGCGGCGCGGATGCATGGGGGTGCCGTGTGGGCGAGCGGCCGCCGTTGGATCGGCCCCGTCGGTGGGGGCGGGGCGGGTTTGACCGGGACTGGACACCGAGCCGGCGAGGGATTAGCTGTTGGCGCGGGTGGACGGAGCTGGATTAAAGTCGGAGAGAGAGAGGGATCCGGGAGAGATCGGGCCTCGGCGTGGTTCGGTTGGCCGGCCGGCCGGCACGGCGCGGGATAGGTGGGTGGGACGGACGACGTGGGGCGGGCGGTCGTGCCGGGTGCGGGCCGGGGAGGTAACGCGGCTCGCGCCGCGCCGTGCCGTGCCGAAGGAGGACTCGTGAACCGATCGCGATCTCGTGGGGAAGGTGGACGGACGGCTGGCTGGCCGCCGCTCGGTCGGCGTGTGTTTCGTTTGGAGCGAGCGCCCGCGCCGAAAGAGATGGGTGCGGGTGCGGCGTGGGGGACTCCGGGAGATGCACGCACCGCGCCGTGGGCTGCCGGCTGCGGCCATGTTTAATTTTAAGTTTTTCTATTCATCCCGTTACATCAAATATTAGAACACTAATTAAAAGTATTAAACATGGATTAATGANGGAATCCAATCACCTCCGGATCTAGAGGGAGGTCGGGGGCGGCGGCAGGCCCGGCGGCGGCCGCGGGTTGGCCGGCGGAGGGCAAGGCGGCGCTAACCGGGCAGGGCAGGACATCCGGTGGGCAGGGTCGGAGGCGGGGGCAGAGCAGGCGCCGGGGTGGAGGTGGGCACGGGGTGGGGGAGCAGCGACGGGGAGGAAGACGACCGGCGAGGTGCCGGCGGCGCGACGAGAAGAGGAAGAAGCCGTGGTTGGGCCTTCGTGGGCTTTGAAGATGATCGGCTTATCCACCTTCTAGTTGATATATAGGAGCCCCCATAATTACACACAAGGTTATCCAAGATAACTGGCTCAGTGGAGGGAAAAAGAGCAGGATTATCAGGACGTAAGGAAACTGGCGATGTCATAGGTCTAGGTGGCGAGGAGGCGAAGGGAAAAATATTTTCATCAAACATGACATCCCGTGAGATATAAACACGTGCAGTAGACCTATCTAGACACTTGTAACCTTTATGCATTGAACTGTACCCAAGAAACACACATTGGCGAGAACGAAACTTGAGCTTGTGACTGTTGTAAGCGTGCAGATTTGACCAGCATATGCAGCCAAAAGATCGAAGGAAGGAGTAGTCAGGTTGTTCTTTGAACAAGCGAGTAGGGAAGTTGTGGGATATGAGTACCCCTGGGCCCACTACCGACCGGGTATGTACTCGGCCTGGGCTCACACCTAACAAGGATGTGAGCCGACCCCAGGCCGGCCCACAAGGATCCTCGGCTTGATGGATAAGATCGGAGAAGACTTAGCCCGCAAGGCATGAGGTGACACGCTCGGATCCTACCCGGGCATCACGGAGATTATATGTCAACTGACTCAGATTAGTTTCCTAGTCAGAGCCGGATACAATTAGAGATAACCGACTTGTAAACCCTAGGTCGTCAGCCTATATAAGGCGGCCTAGGTCGATCCCCTTAGAACATCTGATTCTACGCCATTCGCTTTCCCTCATTGTAACCACGAACTCGCCGTTATTCTCCGGAACCTCGCCGAGCGAAGCAATACAATACCCCCGAGCACAGGACGTAGGGTATTATACCTCCGGGTAGCCCGAACCTGTATAATCTCTATGTCCCTGTGTTACCTCGAGCTCCCTAGTCTCGTGATTGCCCTTTGCTTATAAATCAATCATCTGGATACCCCCAGGTGGACTGCCGGACGATAACTCCGACAGTTGGCGCGCTAGGTAGGGGAAAATCGTGGGCATTACACCTAGCTCAATGGCAGTTTCGTCTTCATGAGCAGGCTTGTGGCGGCGGCGTCGACAGGTCCTGCGCAGGCCCTCCTGGCACCGCTGAAACGACCCGGATTCTTATTTCTAAGAATCCGACTCCCTGTATCATTGTGTTAGTCCCAGAATCAACAGGTAACACGTACAGAACTCATTCCAGCGGAATATCACATCCATACTTCGAATTTAAGCATTTAAACATTACATAAATGTCTTACATAAGTGGATAACTCTGGAAATATGACTATTACAAGCCCCTTGGGCTAAATGCGACAATATGAAATACTAAACGAGATGGTGGCTAGTCTTCTGTCTTGGCGATCATCTCCACAGGCTCTTCAGCTCGAGCGCAGCAGCAACCTCAATTGTACCAGCCATCAGCATTGTTATCATACTCACTCTCATAACATGTTTCATCATAAGCTGTTCCCAAGGAATGGAACAGTTCCACGTCACCATCCGTAATGCAAGCTTTAAGTGGCCTAATTCTAGTATAAGAAATGTCAAGGATAGGCTTAAGGTTAATCCTATGCAAGCAGCATCTTCATCCCAAAACCATTCTCACATCACCTACGAGCAATCCTGGTGCACCAGGTACCTGTCACCAAGCATCCTCCACTCTTCACTCTCTAGGCAATGCGAAAGCTCCCACCCTTCGCATCTCAACTGCCCGAGGCAGGCCCTACTCTAGAGGGGAGGTAGAAATCCCTTAAAACAATGGCGGAAAGGAAGGTGGGAAGGCTGTCCATGTCCATGGACACGGCTTTACGTAAAGATTATACTCTGTAGAGTTTGTACCCCTAGACCCACTCGGGCTATAAGTCGGTCATGACCCGACTGAGACACAACCCATAGCACAGACCCTAGCCAGTGAACGGTACCCTCCTATTTTTCCCGGCTTAGGATACACTGAAGACGCAACTCGGTGTCCGAGAACTGTGAGGACCTCCCCCGCGGTGGCCAAGTCCCGGGGTATGGGCCTCCTTCGGGGGAACAAGGTTTCCGCCTTTTCCCCCCACACACTTCCGCTAACTCCTTACAGTCCGGGTACCGCACTTAACTAGGCTGGCTAGAACACCTGAAAGGATCTTGATGTCGCCTAGAGGGGGGGTGAATAGGCGTAACCTGAAAATGTCGCCACTTAAAACAAATTTATCAGCGACTTTCGGAGTCTCCGGAAAAATCTCCGGAGTCTCCGAATATTGGAACCCACGCCTTAAGCAGCGGAAAGACACTCAGCCACAAAAACCGGAACTTCCGGTTTCCAAAACCGGAACCTCTGGTTTTGGGTTGGGCACACAGAACCCCCAAACCTGTGAGTTGCAAACTGAACTTGAGATCAATCCAGATCAGAGTGTATGCTCATAGGATGTATCTTAGCAGGTTCACAAAGCACCTGCACTGCACAAACACTGACACCCGAATAGATCAACCAATATCACACGATCAAGCTATGAATTCAAGTGCAATGCAAATGTAAGCAAACCAGTGACGAGACGCAAAGATTTGTTTCCCGAAGTTCAGATTCACCCAGGGCGAATCCTACATCTCCGTTGGGTGCTTCCAAAGAAGCCGGGTCGCTCTCAACCCCTTTCCCCACTTCACTAGTTAGCTTCTTCCCTTTCGGAGGCGAAGCTTGACCTTCACAAACTGTCCCGCGGCTCACCACACTTTGGTAGCTCCCGGGCGACGCCTAGCCGTCTAGGAGGCACACCTCCAAGAGTAACAAATGCTTCACTTGATACTTCACAAGGTGAAACAGTGCTCAAGCGTATGAGTGCTCTTCTAGTGCTCACAAATGGCTCCTCTCTACTACCCAACTCAAAAGATCTATCAAAGATCACACCACCTCACAAAGAGGGGTTGGGGAGAGCTATCTTGGCTTTGGCATAGCTTAGAACAGGCAGGAAGCACAAAAGCAACTGCAACAACAGCAGCCTGCCACTGAAGACGGCGTGGGGTATAAATACTCCACAACACAAAAACTAGCCGTTAGAGTGACAGACCCAAAACCGGAACCACCGATTCCAAAACCGGAACTTCCGGAAATTCAAACTAAAGAGCCGTTAGAGACACGTGGCACCCAAAACCGGAACCTCCGGTTTCCAAAACTGGAACCTCCGGTTTTGCCACTGTCCAACCCATGTCACATGTGTTCATGAGGCTTTTGTGTCTCTCATCACTTCTCATGGGTTAATTGAGCACTGAGACCTTATCAAAGTATCACATGATGCATCCCTCTTGATAGTACGGCATACCTAAACTCAAGATCAAACATAAATGCAATATTCATCCTCTTGAGCTTCATCACAATGTATCATGCCATACTTGATCAATATATCCTTATGAGAGCTGCATCTAACTCTGTCTCTTTGCTTTGAGCACTTCAACCTTGAGCTAGTGACTTGGATCAATATTCAACACATATGAATGAAATCCAACTTTAGATCACAAGTCACCCTTTTCATATGATTCAATAAACATTTGATGCATCCCATTGCTATACTCGGTAAGGCTTGACTTGATACCTCGAAATCCTCTAAGCACTAGCCACTTCACCCTAGCAAAGCTCATGGCTCAAGTCACCACTTGACCAAACTTCGCTTAGTACCTCGTTGCTAATCCCTTGCTTGATTTCTTCATCCAATCGTTGCCATATTGAGTCTAGCTTTGTTTTGTCATCAAGAATGAAATCCACTTGATATCATATTTACTTTTGACTTCTAAATCACATTTGTTTATAACAAGCTTCTCATTTTATTTAGAGACCAAAGAATAACCCAATGCCATCATGCCTCTATCTTCACCTTTATTTGCTTGTCATATATCACACAACGTCATCATGGGATCATTTCAATATTTATTATCTTTATATTCATCTTCAATTCAAGCAATCTTGCAATGTGAGGCTATTACCTAAGCCTCAACACATCTTCAACAGCCATTGCTTACTTTTCATGCTTAGATGTACAATGTCATACATCACACTTGTTCTTTTCGCCAAATGAGCCATTTATACAATCTTTCCCACAAAGATTATTCACAAATACCTTCAGACCTGCTCATAAGCTTAACAGGTTCATTAGACCTTTAATCTAGTTGTCATTCAACTCACCAAAACCCACAAGGGGCCTAGATGCTCTTTCAACACCCCCCGTAGATGTAAGTGGTGGGCACGGGTTTCCTTCCTCCAGTTGCCAATCCAACTCAGTTTTTGGTGCCGGGGTGAGCGTCACCGTCAAATAGCGTATCCAACTCCAGTGGTCCGCATTGCACACCCATTACAGGTATTGCCGCCAAACTTCTCAAGTAACACAAAGTATGTGTACCCGCCATAGGTACTCCGTAGGATGTGCCCAAGTACACACCCCAGCCCTCGATACGAAGATCGAGTTAATCTGCTCACCCCCGCAAAGTTCCCAAAACCCCTTACTCCATTCTCGGGTTTTTGCCCCACACACGCCAAGAATCCTATCACAACCATCCCATAACACATGCAAGCATAGTATTAAGTGTAGCAGGTTTATCAAGGGATACAGTAATTAAACAAGGCTGTGCAATAGGTCATAATCATCATCATGCAATAAAGTAAAGCGCTAGCATACTAGTTGCAATGCCTAAATAGGATTCAAAGCGGATGGGCGTGAACCTTGCATCTGGTAGAAGTCCTCGTCAGCTGGTTCTTCAAAGTAGTGGTAGCCGTCTCCTCCTTGCTCCTCCTCAGCTGGTCCTAATCACGAGAAAAGAAATACATCGGAACCTATATTCAAATAAACTTCAAAGAAGAAGCAAGAAGAGCCAAAAGCATTCAACTCCTGTTTTAACGTGTAGAGCATGATTTTAGAAAATTATAGAAACTAGTTTCATAATTTTCTGAGCTAGGATCAATTTATTATGAATTTTCTTAGATAAAACCTATTTCTGAAATTCCCTAATATTCCGAAAATGAGAAAAACACACAGGCCGACATGTGGCAGCACCAGAGCGTGCCACGTGGCATGCTGACGTCAGCATGACGTCATCAGTGGGGTCAGCCACTGCTGATGTCAGTGTTGACCGGTCAACGGTCAACGTTGACTGGTCAACCTGGTCAGTGGGGTCAGATGGGGCCCACCAGTCAGTGAAACAGGGAGGATGACATGTGGGGCCGGCTTGTCAGGTGGAGAAAAATAAAAAGGATGGAACCGGGCTGCTTCTTGGGCTATTTTCATCCGTGGGCCTTGATAGTAGGAGGGGCTTTTCCGGACTTTACTGCGAATCCGGCCCATGGCCTCTTTGCGGTGCAGAGGACGGCTGACAGGGCGGGCCCTCCGGTCGGTGTCACAGGCACCCGGGCCCGTAGGGCAGTGAAGCGGAGGGAGGAGCTGTGGGATCTGCTGCGGCTTGTGCGGCTTGACGTGCATGTGGTCATCCATGTGGCCTCCAGCGGTGAACTCCGGAACGCGAACGCATCCGCGGTGGCGCCCTCCTGGCGCGGCTGTGCAACGCGGTGGCAGTGAAGAAGTCAAGCGGCGGAGCTCCTCGGGCGTGGCTCAGGCCTCCTGTCCGTGGTTGTGCGGTCTTCGAGTGCTGCCAAGGAGGTTTTCAAGGGGCTTGAGGGGCGTGGCGAGTTGAAGCTGGCCGGGGCGGTCGAAACGCGGCGGCGAGGTCAGAATCTAGATGGTGAGAGCGAGGCGGTGGCATTAACGATGGCGGTTCTGCGGACACGGCCCGGGCCACCTGCCCATGGTGTGCAACATGGTCGAGACAAGGGTGTGAGTGGGCAGAATCAGAGAGGAGGGGGAATTCAAGGTGGCCGGCGAACTACGGATCCATGATGGACGCCATGGCGGTGAGCAGAGGAAAACATAGAAGGGAAAAGGGGGTTCGGGGTTCGTTCGGGGTTCCTGCAAGGTGATTTGGTGGCGGCTCGAAGGCCGGTCAGGCATGGCTCACAAGGCAGCACGAAGGCCGAGCAGAACACGGTGATGAGCTTGATTATTAGAGCAGAGCATGGCGCAACGGGTGGGGAGCGAGATGGGGACTCACGATTCCAAGGAAGTAGGGCGAGATTGACTTGATGAAGGGAGGCAGGGTTCGCGGTTCGTCTTGTGGTGCTACTCGGCATGTCCTCTCCTTCCTCGGCGTGGCGGTGGTGCGGCTCGACGTCGGCGCCAGCAGCTTCTCGTGGACGGCCTCCTCCGAGCGGCTTCCTCCCCTTCACGCTCGCTCATCCACTTCTCCTCTTCCTTCCACTTCTTCTCCTCCACGGAATTGGGTCGGGGTGGCTTGGATACATGGCTTCGCCCTCGGCGGGTTGGGGTGGCCGGAGAGGATGGGGATGAGGGGGTTTTGTAGGGGAAGATGACTCGGGAGGGTTCCTTGGCGGCCAAGGGAACGAGAGGGAGAAGGCGCACATGGCGTGGGGCCCATGCGGTTGCGGGGCAGCGCAGATTGCGGAGAGAGCTGGCGCACGCGTGAGTGGAGCGGGGAAGCGCGGCGGCATCACACGGCTGCGTGACGAGGAAGAAGCACAGGGGCGCAGGTGGGACCGGGGCGTCCGTGAGATGGGGAGCGGGCGTGGGTAAGAGGCCGGCGGGCGCGGCCATTGGGCCGAGTTGGGCCGCGTGGGGAAAAAGAAAGGGCGGGGGTTAGTGGGCCGGTTTGCTTGGTTAGAGGTTTAGGGCCCAAGGGAAGTTGGGCCGGGTTTGATTGGGTAGGGGGATTAGGCCTGGGGAGGTTTAGTTAGTTTAGTTAGGGTTTGAATTTGTATTTGAATAGTTTGAATTCAAATACAAATTCCACTCAAGCACACACATAAAACCAAAAAGAGCCAACTCACTCTAACAATAAATTCCCTAATGCAATGCACATATTTTAATTATTAGGAATTTTTAGAGAGAGAAGTATTCCACTTTAGGTTGTCACACATGTTGCACAAAAATTTTAAAATTCACCAAATGTATATACTAGGGATGTTACAGACTCCCCCTCACAGGAATCTCGTCCTCGAGATTAAGGCTTACCTAGGGTTCAAAGAGATGCGGGTACTTCTCACGCAGATCAGCTTCCTTCTCCCATGTGCCTTCTCTTTCGATATGATTGCTCCACTGAACCTTGCAATATGGAATTGAGGTCCTTCTGGTTTCCTTGACTGCGGTGTCTAAGATCTTTATCGGGTACTCCATATATTCTAGTGTATCCTGGAGATCCATAGCTACCATTGGCACTTGTTCTTCTGGAACCCGTAAGCACTTCTTCAGTTGAGATACGTGAAACATGGGATGCACTCCCGCAAGATCTGGGGGTAGCTTCAACTCATAAGCTAAGTTCCCAATCTTCTTAATAATCTCATATGGGCCCACATACCTTGGTGCTAGCTTTCCTTTTATGTGAAACCTCTTGGTGCCTCGTAGGGGTGATACATTGAGATAGACAAAATCTCCAACTTCAAAGCTTAAGTCTCTTCTTTTTTTATCCGCTTAACTCTTCTGACGGCTCTGAGCGGCCTTTAGGTTCTCTCTGACTTTCTCTACATGTTCTTCTACTTCTTTGATGTCATCAGGTCCAAAGAAAGTTGTTTCTCCTACTTCTGACCATAACAGTGGCGTACGACATTTGCGACCATAGAGTGCCTCAAATGGTGACATTTTCAAACTTGCTTGGTAGCTGTTGTTGTATGAGAATTCAGCGTAGGATAAACTCTTCTCCCAATCTGCCTTGTAATTTAACACACATGCCCTGAGCAAATCCTCCAAAATCTGATTAACCCTTTCTGTTTGTCCGTCAGTTTGTGGATGAAAGGCGGAGCTGTACTCCAAGCTTGTTCCCATGATTTCATGTAAGTGCTTCCAAAACTTAGCTGTGAATTGTGAGCCTCTATCGGATACAATGCTTCAGGGTGCCCCATGCAGTCTGACAATGTGATCTATATACAACTCGGAGAGCCTCTTTGTATCGAATTTTGCCTTTACTGGGATAAAGTGCGCTACCTTTGTCAAACGATCCACTATGACTCAGATCGAGTCATTTCCTTTTTGTGTTACGAGCAAACCCACTATAAAGTCCATACCGATATCATCCCATTTCCAAACTGGTATATCAAGCGGTTTCAGTAGTCCTGCTGGCCTTTGATGCTCGGCCTTGACCCTTTGACAAGTGTCACAATTGGCTACGTATCCAGCAATATCAACTTTCATATCTTTCCACCAGAATCGTTGTTTCAAATCTTGGTACATCTTCGTGCATCCTGGATATATAGAGTACCTGGAATTCACAGAGAATAACCTGTCGTAATCCTTCCTTCTCGGCTACAAAGATTCTATCCTTCTTCCACACAGTTCCCTTGTCATCAATTCTGAAGGTCGGGAGGTGCCCTTTCTGTATTGATTCTATTAATTCCTTTAATTCTTCACTGTCCTTTTGAGCTTCACGGATATGATCCTCCAGATCATATTGCACTCTCATCTCATTCAGTTGACTGGTGGTGACAATTTCTAGGCTCAACTTCTCCATTTCCTTATACAATTCTGGCTGATTTTCTTTCACCATAAGATTATTGCAATAGTTCTTCCGACTTAATGCATCTGCTACGACATTAGCCTTACCGAGGTGGTAGTGTATCTCCAAGTTATAGTCCTTGATCAGCTCTAGCCATCTTCGTTGCGTCATATTCAGTTCAGACTGAGTGAAGAAATACTTCAAACTCTTGTGATCGGTATAGATGTCACATTTGTTGCCCATAAGATAATGCCTCCAAATCTTCAGTGCATGCACTATGGCTGCCAATTCCAAGTCATGAGTGGGGTAGTTCTCTTCATGCTTCCTGAGCTATCGGGATGCATAGGCCACGACATTGCCTTCTTGCATAAGCACACATCCAAGGCCTTGCCTTGACGCATCACAGTATACCACGAAGTCTTTCCGGTTATCTGGAGTTGTGAGAACTGGGGTAGTGGTGAGACGCTTCTTGAGCTCTTGAAAACTTGCTTCACATTCATCAGACCAAACAAATGGAATGTTGTTCTTCAGCAGTTCGGTCATCGGCTTAGCAATTCTAGAGAAGTTCTCAATGAATCGGCGATAATACCATGCAAGTCTAAGAAAGCTTCTGATTTCTGAGACATTCTTGGGTTGTTTCCACTTGGATACTGCTGCGATCTTTTCTAGATCCACTGCTACTCCTTCCGGGGTCAACACGTGCCCAAGAAAAGCAACTTCTTCTAACCAGAACTCACACTTACTGAACTTGCCATAGAGTTGATGTTGTCTGAGCCTTTCCAACACAATCCTCAAGTGCTCGGCATGTTCTTCCATAGTTTCAGAGTAGACTAGGATGTCATCAATGAATACAACAACAAACCTATCTAGCTCTTCCATAAACACCTTATTCATCATATTCATAAAGTATGCAGGTGCATTAGTGAGTCCAAATGAGACTACCACAAATTCATACTGCCCATACCTGGTCACGAAAGCCGTCTTCGGAATATCCGACTCTCGTATCTTCATCTGGTGATAGCTGGAACGCAAATCAATCTTGCTAAAGTATCTTGCCTTATTGAGCCTATCCAATAGATCATCAATTCTGGGAAATGTCGGGGATAGAGCCCCGGGGGTACCCAGAAGGCAGATTGGCCCAACCAGCAAGGGACGGCCCAATTCGAGTGCTATCGGGCCAGCTTGTCAGACTGGATGGCCCACCAGTCGGGAGGTCCACCAGTCGGACAAACCGGGATGAGTACGATGGTGTGCGGGACAAGGAAGCAGACGGCGTATCTCGCAAGAAGATCGAAGATCAAGATAAACTAGTCAGAATTTTAGGAAGAGATATCTGTAATCGTTATAGGATCGAATCCTTGTATTTCGGGTAGGTTACGATCTCTAGCCGATTTGTAACTCAAGGCAACCGGACTATATAAGGTGCCTTGGGACCCCCCTCCAAAACACGACAGAACTCAACTACGGAGATCCTTCAGGAACTTCATACACAGCAATCCATACACCCAACACAGGACGTAGGGTATTACGTCATCTCGACGGCCCGAACCTGTTCAATCCTTGCGTCTTGTGTTACCATCGACTTCTGATCCTCGATCTGTCCCTCAACAAATTAACCACGCGGACTACCCTGTGTGGACTGCCGGGTCTATAAATCCGACAGTTGGCGCGCCAGGTAGGGGGAGATCGACGAGATCAATCCGCAAGCAGGACGGCAGATTTCAGATCCATCCACTATGGAAAATCTGACTCCAATCCCATCTACGGCGGCGGTGGTGCGAGCTCCGAGGAAACATGCCGAAGCATGTTGCGGGACCCCATCTCGCGAGAGCGGCCTGTCAACGGGAGCCTGACATCATTGGTCTACGCTACACACGGAGAATTGAAGCTGCATGTCTTGCACCGATCACCGACACGCCGAACGGGGAAGATTCCCTCTCTCTCTTCTTTCGACGTCCAACTTCGATCCAATCTGCAATGTTTTTATTCTTAATAAAGATTATTAATCTATTTTTTCCTTTGGTGTGATGCACGCCATGGTCATCAATCAACATCGTGACGACGCCATGCAACGGGTGGAGTAACGCAAAGGAACCACGCGTGCCGGAGATCATCCTCGTCCATGTGGTGCCGCCGGAGTGTTGGACGACAGCGCCGTTTTGTTGTTCTACTGGCTTGCGAATCCATATGGTCATCCATGGGATCTGTGCGGGGCTGCAACTGCGATCAACTTCATGGCGCGTGCATCAATAGGACCAGCTGCGTGCTCGCGCTTCTTCCGTCAGGCGGACTCCGATCCGGCCGCAACGCCGAAGCCACCGCGGGCACACTTCGGGCCGCGCCATGCGAGAGGCGCCACGAGCTCGATGCCAAGGCCACGGATTGGCAGGGTGGTGCTGCGCTGCGTGCCGTGTCGCCGCTCACAGCGATATCAATTATCAAGACGGAAGATGGAGGCTACATATGCATGGCCGTCGACGCACATCACAGCCATGCAAGCAAAAGGCAAACAAACAAGTTATTTGAATACTGCAAGGTAGTACGTCTACACGTACGTACATGCAGTGCATTCACGACACCAGGAGCAAGAAAACCCAATGTCGGAGGATTATGAAGCTACAGCACCAACCCACTCATGCAGGGGCGACACACGATGATTCTCCGACTTGATCCCGAATCAAGCTAAGTATTATTTTTAATTAAATATTTTACGACTTCTACATACTTTCGTACACCTCGGCTCTTCTATATCTCTGTGACTTTCGCCGACTACCCTGGTCGCTCCGACTACTTATACAACCTGGTCTGTCCAGACTGCAACTCCGTAGGCTTTTATACAAGTCGCTAAAGTACTCGGGGAGCACGCGCCTTAATCCGTGAAGCCTCGACTCTTCCGTACGCCTACGCTCCTACGCGTGCATGCGGCCCAGCTCCCTGCGCTACGGACTATGGCTATCGGGGATCAGGTGCATAAACGTAACAGGCTAACTACCCGGAGAAATTAATAGACTTAAAAAGCTGGAAGCAGGAATCATTTTCACGCATGGCCACATACTTTTTTTCTCTGATTTGCATTTTATTGCATCATATACTGCCGTCGCACTGTGTTTTCGCTGCAGGGTATGGACGATTGCTCGGCGTGCCTCGGCCCTCACGCTCGAGAGCTGGCGCCGGGACGACAACTCGGCGTGCCTCGGCCCTCACGCTCGGGGGCTGGCGCCGGGACGACAACTCGGCGTGCTCAGCCCTCACGCTCGGAGGCTGGCGCCGGGACGACAACTCGGCGTGCCTCAGCCCTCACGCTCTGGGGCTGGCGCCGGGACGACTACTCGGTTTGCCTCAGCCCTCACGCTCGGGGGCTGGCGCCGGGACGACTACTCGGCGTGCTTCGCCCCTCACGCTCGGGGGCTGGCGCCGGGACGACTACTCGACGTGCCTCAGCCCTCACGCTCGGGGGCTGGCGTCGGGACGACTACTCAGCGCGCTTCGCTCCTCACGCTCGGGGGCTGGCGCCGGGACGACTCCTCAGCGCGCCTCGGCCCTCACGCTCGGGGGCTGACGCCGGGACGACCACTCGGCGTGTCTCGGACCTCACGCTCAGGGGCTGGCGCCGGGACGACTACTCGGCGCGCCTCGGCCCTCATGCTCGGGGGCTGACGCTGGGATGACCTGTCGGCATGCTTTGACCCTCACGTTTAGGGGGCGGGCAGCCGAAATTGACGCCAGAAGGAAATATCAAGATGCTCCTCGAATAAGCCTTGAGCCGATTCCTACGGAATCACCTTAAGGCTCGGGGGCTACGGCCAACGGACGCGCCTCGCGGCGCATCCGTGGATTGTCTGGCGACCACGACGAAGATGATCAGCACAAGGCTACAAACCCTTGGACCGATTCCTCCAGAATCGCTTCAAGGCTCGGGGGCTACGGCCAACCGACGCACCTCGCGGCGCATCCGTTACAGACGGCTCTCTTTTCTCTCCAGTATCACGCGGTTTTGCTTTCAACCGCAGCAAGCTCGAAGCTCAAGAGATGGCACGACCTCACCGAGTTATCGCTCAACCACGTACAACTCGGGGGCTTGTCGGGGATAGACCCCCGGGGGTACCCAGAAGGCAGATTGGCCCAACCAGCAAGGGACGGCCCAATCCGAGTGCTGGGCCGGCTTGTCAGACTGGATGGCCCACCAGTCGGGAGGTCCACCAGTCGGACAAACCGGGATGAGTACGATGGTGTGCGGGACAAGGAAGCAGACGGCGTATCTCGCAAGAAGATCGGAGATCAAGATAAACTAGTCGGAATTTTAGGAAGAGATATTTGTAATCGTTATAGGATCGAATCCTTGTATTTCGGGTAGGTTATGATCTCTAGCCGATTTGTAACTCAAGGCAACCGGACTATATAAGGTGCCTTGGGACCCCCCTCCAAAACACGATAGAACTCAACTACGGAGATCCTTCAGGAACTTCATACACAGCAATCCATACACCCAACACAGGACGTAGGGTATTACGTCATCTCGACGGCCCGAACTTGTTCAATCCTTGCGTCTTGTGTTACCATCGACTTCTGATCCTCGATCTGTCCCTCAACAAATCAACCACGCGGACTACCCTGTGTGGACTTCAGAGTAGACTAGGATGTCATCAATGAATACAACAACAAACCTATCTAGCTCTTCCATAAACACCTTATTCATCATATTCATAAAGTATGCAGGTGCATTAGTGAGTCCAAATGAGACTACCACAAATTCATACTGCCCATACCTGGTCACGAAAGCCGTCTTCGGAATATATGACTCTCGTATCTTCATCTGGTGATAGCTGGAACGCAAATCAATCTTGCTAAAGTATCTTGCCTTCTTTAGCCTATCCAATAGATCATCAATTCTGGGAAGTGGATACTTGTTCTTGATGGTCACTGCGTTAAGAGAGTGGTAATCAATGCACATTCTCAATGTATCATCTTTCTTCTTCACAAAGAGTACTAGGGATGCCCATGGTGAAGCACTTGGCCTGATAACACCTTTGTCCAGCATCTCCTTCAACTGTTTCTTCAGCTCATCTAGCTCATCTACTGACATTCTGTATGGCCTCTTTGCAATTGGTGCAGTTCCCGGCATCAGATCAATGACAAATTCAATCTCTCTATCTGGGGGTAGACCTGGTAGTTCTTCTGGAAACACATCTGGAAATTCCCAGACAACTGGTACATCTGCTAGAGTCTTGTCCTTCATGGGATACACTTGAGATACTATACTTGACTTCAGAGGTTCTATGGTCACCATCTGTCCACTTGGGTGTTCTAGTGTCACTGTTCTTGGTGAGCATGATATACTGCCTTTGTGCTTGGTCATCCAATCCATTCCAAGGATTATGTCAATGCCACGTGACTTTATCACTGTCAAGTCTGCTAGAAACTCAAGTCCTCCTAATATCAACTTTACTTCTTTGCACATATATTCGCATCTAAGTTCCCCTAGCAGGGAGGATATAGTAACAGGGTATGGACGAGGTTCCGGTGTGAGAGAGTTTAGTATAACAAATTTAGAAGATATGAATGAACCAGTTGCTCTAGTATCAAACAAAATTAAAGCTTTAGTATCGTTCATGGGATACTCACCCATCATCACATCAGGTGCATCCTGAGCCTCCTCCATTGTCATATGGTTAAACCTTCCTTGTGCATTGTTCTGCGGGGTCTTGCTTGGCGGTCCTCTGTTTCTAGCTGAGCCTTGGTTGTTCCTCTTTTCCGGACAGTTAGCAGCTCGGTGTCCCGGCTTGCCACAAGCAAAACAAGCAAAGGACGTGAGACTGCCAGCATTCCCTTCCTTTGGAGCGGTGTTGCTAGGCTTCCAGTTGTTTCCTGTGGGTGCCTGATTCCCAAAGCTGCGGTTCCCATTGTTCTGAAAGTTGTTGTTCCCACCTCCAAAGCTGTGTGTCATCTGTCCCTATCCTGGTCGGAATTGGTTCCTCTGCTGAAAGCCTCCTCTTGGTTGGAAAGAACCTCCTGGGCCGGGTTGGAAATTTCTTCCCTGTTGGTACTGGTGCCTGTCCCGTGATGGGTGATCAAACTTTCTCTTCCAGTCCTTCATGCGAACTTCATGGCCAAGCCTCTCTTTCTCAATCTCCATGGCACGGTTCACCAAGTGATGATATGACTTCTTGGTAGCTGACACGAGTTGCCTGATTCCGTAGTGCAATCCACGGTGAAACCAGAACATCTTTGATTCCTCGGTGCACACCTCATCTTTAACATACCTTAGCATCTTTGTGAAGTGTCTCTCATACTCTTCTACCCTCATAGTTCCTTGCATCATGGTGTAGAACTCATGGGCCTTTCTCACCATCAGCTCACGAGGCACATGATGCTCGCGGAAAGCTTCAGTGAATTCAAGCCAAGTGATGGTTTCCGGCGTTGGATGAGTCTCACAGTAGCTGTCCCACCAAGCCTTAGCTGAGCCCGCCAACTGATGTGCTGCTATAGCCACACACTCTTCTTCTGTGCAATTGGTCAAGTCAAGCTTAGACTCAATAGTCCTCAGCTAGTCCAGTGCATCAATCGGATCATTGGAGAAGTCAAAGGTGGGTGCCTTCAGCCTAATGAACCACTCGATTTTCCTGGACAGATCTTCTCCCTGGGGGTCTTGACGCTGAACATTCGCACATTGATTCTCAATGTTCACCACTGCTTCTGCCATACGCTGTAGGAGCTGTGTCTGAGTAGCCATCACTTCAGCGAGATTGTGAACTGGTGGTGGCGGTGGTATGTTGTTCTGAGGAGGTATTGGTGCATTCGCCTGAGGTTGCGGCTCTAGGACTGCGTCAGGTATCACTTCCCCTAAAGCTAGTGGATTGACTGGTGCAGCAGGTTCAACCGTGCCACGGCCTCGGCCACGGCTTCCTCCTGCCTGGCGTCCGCGGTTGGCATTGGAAGCCTCCGCCCTTGCAGCTTCAGTAGCATCGCGATTTGGTAGCATGTGCTCAACTCGAAGGGTTGTCATGGTTCTGCACGGCACAGACATGGGGTTACTAAGGTTAGGATAACTCAATCTATCTTACAAGTGGAGTAAGTACAAACAAGGTATTTAATTATATAAGAAATGTACACTCAAGATGAAAAGCCATGAAAAAGCAATTAACACCATAAGAAACAGCATTCATTCATTAATTTCATTACATGGTACCTTCCTAAGGCATACTCCTATTGCCTTTAGGATAAGGTAAACTTCGTGACGCCTAACGTGGCATGGTTTGTGTGAGTGGGATTGAGATGTTCTCGAGGGCAGCCATCTTGTACGGTTTACGAGAAGGGTTCAGCGTAAGATGAGATGAAAATTTTGCAATAAGAGAGAAGTTCTTCGAATATATCAAGGTAATATAGTAATAGAAGCATTTAGAATCCAATAATCTAGTCGTCCAATCCTAAGGTTGCATACTACGGTCAAGCATGGCTTTGATACCAACTGAAACGACCCGGATTCTTATTTCTAAGAATCCGACTCCCTGTACCATTGTGTTAGTCCCAGAATCAACGGCTAACACACACAGAACTCATTCCAGCGGAATATCACATCCATACTTCGAATTTAAGCATTTAAACATTACATAAATGTCTTACATAAGTGGATAACTCTTGAAATACGATGATTACAAGCCCCTTGGGCTAAATGCGACAATATGAAATACTAAACGAGATGGTAGCTAGTCTTCTGTCTTGGCGATCATCCCAACAGGCTCTTCAGCTCGAGCGCAATAGCAACCTCAATTGTACCAGCCATCAGCATTGTTATCATACTCACTCTCATAACCTGTTTCATCATAAGCTGTTCCCAAGGAATGGAACAGTTCCACGTCACCATCCGTAATGCAAGCTTTAAGTGGCCTAATTCTAGTATAAGAAATGTCAAGGATAGGCTTAAGGTTAATCCTATGCAAGCAACATCTTCATCCCAAAACCATTCTCACATCACCTACGAGCAATCCTGGCGCACCAGGTACCCGTCACCAAGCATCCTCCACTCTTCACTCTCTAGGCAATGCGAAAGCTCCCACCCTTCGCATCTCAACTACCCAAGGCAGGCCCTGCTCTAGAGGGGAGGTAGAAATCCCTTAAAACAATGGCAAAAAGGAAGGTGGGAAGGCTGTCCTTGTCCGTGGACACGGCTTTACGTAAAGATTATACTATGTAGAGTTTGTACCCGTGGACCCACTCGGGCTGCAAGTCGGTCATGACCCGACTGAGACACAACCCACAGCACAGACCCTAGCCAGTGAATGGTACCCTCCTACTTTTCCCGGCTTAGGATACACTGAAGACGCAACTCGGTGTCCGAGAACTGTGATGGCCTCCCCTGTGGTGGCCAAGTCCCGGGGTATGAGCCTCCTTTAGGGGAACAAGGTTTCCGCCTTTTCCCCCACACACTTCCGCTAACTCCTTACAGTCCGAGTACCGCACTTAACTAGGCTGGCTGGAACACCCCCCGTAGATGTAAGTGGTGGGCACGGGTTTCCTTCCTCCAGTTGCCATCCCAAGTACACACCCCAGCCCTCGATACGAAGATCGTGTTAATCTGCTCACCCCCGCAAAGTTCCCAAAACCCCTTACTCCATTCTCGGGTTTTTGCCCCACCACGCCAAGAATCCTATCACAACCATCCCATAACACATGCAAGCATAGTATTAAGTGTAGCAGGTTTATCAAGGTATACGGTAATTAAACAAGGCTGTGCAATAGGTCATAATCATCATCATGCAATAAAGCAAAGCGCTAGCATACTAGTTGCAATGCCTAAATAGGATTCAAAGCGGATGGGCATGAACCTTGCATCTGGTAGAAGTCCTCGTCAGCTGGTTCTTCAAAGTAGTGGTAGCCGTCTCCTCCTTGCTCCTCCTCAGCAGGTCCTCATCACGAGAAAAGAAATACATCAGAACCTATATTCAAATAAACTCCAAAGAAGAAGCAAGAAGAGCCAAACGCACTCAACACCTGTTTTAACGCGTAGAGCATGATTTTAGAAAATTATAGAAACTAGTTTCATAATTTTCTGAGCTAGGATCAATTTATTATGAATTTTCTTAGATAAAACCTATTTCTGAAATTCCCTAATATTCCGAAAATGAGAAAACACATAGGCCGACACGTGGCAGCACCAGAGCGTGCCACGTGGCATGCTGACGTCAGCATGACGTCATCAGTGGGGTCGGCCACCGCTGACGTCATGATGACGTCAGCGTTGACCGGTCAACGGTCAATGTTGACTGGTCAACCTGGTCAGTGGGGTCAGATGGGGTCCACCAGTCAGTGAAATAGGGAGGATGACATGTGGGGCTAGCTTGTCAGGTGGAGAATAAGAAAAAGGATGGAACCGGGCTGCTTCTTGGGCTGTTTTCATCCGTGGGCCTTGATAGTAGGAGGGGCTTTTCCGGACTTTACTGCGAATCCGGCTCATGGCCTCTTTGCGGTGCGGAGGACGGCTGACAGGGCGGGCCCTCCGGTCGGCGTCTCAGGCGCCCGGGCCCGTAGGGCAGTGAAGCGGAGGGAGGAGCTGTGGGATCTGCTGCGGCTTGTGCGGCTTGACGTGCATGTGGTCATCCATGTGGCCTCCAGCGGTGAACTCCGGAACGCGAACGTGTCCGCGGTGGCGCCCTCCTGGCGCGGCTGTGCAACACGGCGGCGGTGAAGAAGTCAAGCGGCGGAGCTCCTCGGGCGTGGCTCGGGCCTCCTGTCCGTGGTTGTGCGGTCTTCGAGTGCTGCCAAGGAGGTTTTCAAGGGGCTTGAGGGGCGTGGCGAGTTGAAGCTGGCCGGGGCGGTCGGAACGCGGCGGCGAGGTCAGAATCAAGATGGTGAGAGCGAGGCGGTGGCATTAACGACAGCGGTTCTGCGGACACGGCCCGGGCCACCTGCCCGTGGTGTGTAACGCGGTCGAGACAAGGGTGTGAGTGGGCAGAATCAGAGAGGAGGGGGAATTCAAGGTGGCCTGCGAACTACGGATCCATGGTGGACGCCATGGCGGTGAGCAGAGGAAAATAGAGAAGGGAAAAGGGGGTTCGGGGTTCGTTCGGGGTTCTTGTAAGGTGATTTGGTGGCGGCTCGAAGGCCAGTCATGCATGGCTCACAAGGCGGCACGAAGGCCGAGCAGAACACGGTGACGAGCTTGATACGGCGGAGCAGAGCATGGCGCAACGGGCGGGGAGCGAGATGGGGACTCACGATTCCAAGGAAGCAGGGCGAGATCGACTTGACGAAGGGAGGCAGGGCTCGCGGTTCGTCTTGTGGTGCTCCTCGGCGTGTCCTCCCCTTCCTTGGCGTGGCGGTGGTGCGGCTCGACGTCGGCGCTAGCAGCTTCTCGCGGACGGCCTCCTCCGAGCGGCTTCCTCCCTTTCACGCCCGCGCCTCCACTTCTCCTCTTCCTTCCACTTCTTCTCCTCCACGGAATTCGGTCGGGGTGGCTTGGAGATGGAGCTTCACCCTCGGCGGGTTTGGGTGGCCGGAGAGGATGGGGATGAAGGGGTTTTGTAGGGGAAGATGGCTTGGGAGGGTTCCTTGGCAGCCAAGGGAACGAGAGGGAGCAGGCGCACATGGGCATGGGGCCCGTGCGGTTGTGGGGCAGCACGGATTGCGGAGAGAGCTGGCGCGCGCGTGAGTGGAGCGGGGAAGCGCGGCGGCGTCGCGCGGCTGCGTGACGAGGAAGAAGCGCAGGGGCGCAGGTGGGACCGGGGCGTCAGTGAGATGGGGAACGGGCGTGGGTAAGAGGCCGGCGGGCGCGGCCATTGGGCCGAGTTGGGCCATGTGGGGAAAAAGAAAGGGCGGGGGTTAGTGGGCCGGTCTGCTGGGTTAGAGGTTTAGGGCCCAAGGGATGTTGGGCCGGGTTTGATTGGGTAGGGGGATTACGGAAAACCTATATATCTTCCAGAAGAAATTTTCTTTATTTATCTTCCGATGTTTGAGATGTGTGCGTAGAAAACAAACGGACGAGATTAAAGTGCGTGGGATGCTTTGTCTGGTGCACAGCAGCTTGTGGGGAAAGGTAGACACATGTCAGCGCCCCATTCGCTGCTGTGCAGTGAGGGTGGGAAGGATTTCGTTTGGAATCTTATATTGTGATATCATTTTTCTGTCAAACCGTTAATGTATTTTGGATTCCGTTTAAACCACGGTGTTACTTAGAATTTATGTAACAAAACAAGATTCAATTTGAATATATTTTAATTATTTTAAAAATTCAACATTCGAAATGTACTAATTCAACATTTTGACATATATGTTCGACATTAGCGATATATTTCTTCAAAATTGTCACAGAAAAATGTAGAACTAGTTTATTGGGATTGTTGAAATAAGTTTGAATAAAAGTTGAATATAGCATTTTAAAATGTTTACTATATTTATATTGGCTTCTCTGTCCTGCACTTGAAGGAAGCAACACGAGTGATAATGTTGAACCAAACCGTTTGAATGGTTGAAACAAGTTTGAACAAATGCTGAATATGATGTTAAATTGAAATTGTTATATAAATATTTGAACATTTTAATAATAAAAGATAATCTGATTATTAAAACCTTTACTATTATTTTCAACATTAATATATATTGCACTCAATATTTTGAAATTATTTTTCCAACATTTCAAAACTCGAAATACGTGAATGTTGTTACTATTGTTAGTGTTCAACATAGTAGTATATTAATATGAACATTTTCATATTTTTCTTCAACATTGTCAATTTTTGTTTCAACATTTCAGCTACATATCCTCTAATATAATTAACAACATGTTGAAATCTTGAAACTTACTGAAACAATTTTACATAAAAATTAATATTTTCATTATTTCTTTGAAAAAATTCACATCTTTGTAAGTTTTCATTACTATTTCAACATTTTACATCTCAATATTTTTTGGAAAATTATCATTTCTTGTTTTAACATTTCAAATTATTTGTTTGATTCAATCCTATTGGGTTTAGAATCATGTGTTGGTTAGGGCCGACCGATCAAGTGCTCCCTGCCATAGAAGGTTGTACTGGTTAGGGTGCAGGGTTGTTGGGGGTGACTCCGTCCTATCGGTTTCAGAAAGATGTTCGGTTCAGGGGGCAGCCGTGTACCCCCTGCCATAGAAGGCCAAATTGCTTCGGCTTCGGATATACCGGTTAGGGTTCAGGGTTGTTGGGGGGCGACTCCGTCCTATCGGGTTCAGAAACATGTTTGGGGTTTGGGGCGGCCATGTACCCCCTGCCATAGAAGGCCAAATTGCTTCGGTTTCGGATATACCGGTTAGGGTTCAGGGTTGTTGGGGGGCGACTCCGTCCTATCGGGTTCAGAAACATGTTTAGGTTTTGGGGCGGCCATGTACCCCCTGCCATAGAAGGCCAAATTGCTTCGGCTTCGGATATACCGGTTAGGGTTCAGGGTTGTTTGGGGGCGACTCCGTCCTATGGGGTTCAGAAACATGTTTGGGGTTTGGGGCGGCCATGTACCCCCTGCCATAGAAGGCCAAATTGCTTCAACTTCGGATATACCGGTTAGGGTTCAGGGTTTGTAACTTTTTTTTTGTGTTCTCAACATTTGTTTTGATAGTATTTCAACATCTTCAACATTATTCCTGCTCATGCAACTCCATGCCTAGTTTCAATTTGGTAACATTTTTTTGTTGTTGTACACAACATTTGTTATAACAGTATTTCAACATTTCAAACACTTTACTAGAACTAGGTTCAACTTTATTTGTGGAATGTTCAACATATCTATATGTACATTTCAACATATCTATTTGTACATTTCAACTTTACTAAGTTTAATGTTCAACATTGTTGTATTCATTAAGAATGGAAATGTTGAACATTTCTTGTTTTGTAATGCTCAAAGTCACAATAAAAATTGACATAATGATTAACATTTGGAGTATTGTTTCATTGTTAATAGGTTCTTGCTACACTACTTGCTGATAAGTTGCTGTGGAGATCAGTTATCAAAGGAAATGCTACATTAGAACTAGATTATGGGCGTGTTTGGCATAGCTCCACTCCAGGAAATGCAGCTCCGCTCCAACAACTCCAGGTTTCCTCAGCTCCACCCCACCAACTCCAGAAAAACATGGAGCACTATATATGTTTGGCAAATTGGCTGACTTCGGCTCCACGAAAGGGATGTTTTGGGAGGAATAGTCTGTTTTGCCCCTTCTTTATTTTTGTCGTAGCTCGTGGCATTCATGCTCGTGCCAAGCCCTGTCACGTTTGTCGCGCCGCAGGCGAGGACCACCACGAACACCTCCGACGTGCTCCTGTGGATGCGGATGGCGTCCTCCAGCTCGCACACGTATACCACAAAATGCAATGCTGTCATGCTGATGATCGAATGTATACCTTTTGTGATCATGACCATGTACCGATCAATGGCGGGGGAGTAGATGACCAAGAGCTGGATGGCCCCAGTGAGGAGCAGCAGCGGGAGGTTGCAGCCTTAGAACGAAAGCAACAATACAACCAATCTGAACTTTGAACAGTATGTTAGCCAGTTCAGATATGGTTCATCTAAACTCTGCATCTGACTGACCAACCGTGGCCTTCAGCTCACTTATTCACCATTCATGGCAATCAACAGCAGCAGAAAACGAAACTCTAATGACAGGTTCAGTAGCACTCGATCGACAACGCTGCAGAGCCAGAAATGAGCAGAGACTTATCGAGTTGGTTGTTCTCCTTCGCAGTACGTGCCTCGAGACGCCACTCGCCTAGACATCCCCATCTGCAAGCAGGCTCCCCGCGTCGTGGTGCTCCAGCGAGATGGCCAGGGCCATCGGCTTGCCTCCCGCGACGCCGCCTCGGCGTCGATGCTTGCGTTGTAAGCGTGCTGCTCGGCCGCAAGCATCAGCGTGATCCAGTCGGCGCTCAGGCGAGGGTACGAAGTGGTGGCCATGTCGACGGCTCTCACGCTCGCAGCGCCAGGGCGTGGCGCAGGCGCTGAATTGCCGCGGCCACGTGCTCGGCGCGGAGGTTGGGGTGGTGCACGACGCCGTAGAGGAAGAGGACGACGCCAGCCCTGGCGTGGATCGGGGCCTCGTACGCCAGGTTGTAGGAACCCTGGAGATACACGCCGGCGTCGATCCCGACCGCGTTCGCGCCGATCTCGTCGAGGTTGATCTGGTCGGGCGAAGCTCCCTCGAGAAGCCTGCGTAGCACTCTTCTGAGCGTGAGGAGCTTCCTTTGGGCGGCAGAGATGCGGAGTCGGGTGACCGTCGAACAGTCGCGCGGGGAGGTCGGTCCGCGGAGGAAGGAGGGGAGCGGCGTCGAACTTCTTTTTTTTGTTCGCGAACCGGTACGATGTGTAACGAGTGGCAATGGTGCCCTAATTCCATGAGAATGTTTGTAACAAAGGTTTTTGGAGCACCCTTTGAGGAGCTCCAAGAAAAACCTGGCGTTGGCCCCAACTCTAGGTTTTTTCCGGAGTTGGAGTTTCTAAAGCTAGACGTGTTTGGCATGAAAAAACTTGGAGTTGTTAGAGCGGAGCTGATTTCTTGGAGTTGGAGCTGTGCCAAACACGCCCTATATTACCTATAATTTGTGCTCTGAAATCTAAAGCTACCGAATGTTAAGTTTATTTACAAATTTGCAACTTGCAACTTCATTTTGTGAGTTGGTTCCCACCTGTTATGTTTCCCACTTAGAACCACGTACCCAGCAAAAAATGAAAGGCAGGCAGAAATTTTTGCGCGCGAGAAACACAGCGTTGCAACATTCGCGATAAAAAAAAGTCAGGCGCGCCCATATCATAACGGAAATCAGCGTCACGAGAAAAAATTCAGGCGCGCCCAGATCGTAATGGAAACCAGCGTGAAAAAGTCAGACGCGCCAGGATGTAACGAAAAACCAACGGACCGGACTGTTTCCTAATATTTGGGCCTTCATCATTGTAAATGGGCTTTATAGATGATTTGCTTATATACCGACATATAGGAGCACCGGGGGATTAGGCCTGGAGAGGTTTAGTTAGTTTAGTTAGGGTTTGAATTTGTATTTTAATGGTTTAAATTCAAATACAAATTCCACTCAAGCACACACATAAAACCAAAAAGAGCCAACTCACTCTAACAATAAATTCTCTAATGCAATGCATATATTTTAATTATTAAAAATTTTTAGAGAGAGAAGTATTCCACTTTAGGTTGTCACACATGTTGCACAAAAATTTTAAAATTCACCAAATTTATATACTAGGGATGTTACAACCGCAAACCGTGCTCGCCGTCAATCTGGCGTCTACGTCTCCCGAGTCGCTGCTCTTCGCGTCGAACTCGCCGATTCGGGCGACCGCTGCACATCAATCTTCGAGTCATCGCAGTCCTGGCCTGTCCCCATAGCCAGAGATCGATCAGGAATCGCTTCGGCCACCTGGTGTGTTCTGATCGGATCCAAGCATACGTCATCAAGATCGAGGAAGGGGCCAGGCTGCCTCTTCTCATAGTCTCATCTCGACCTCACTCGGCAACGGTGGTAGGTGCGTGAGGCATCAGCCGCCGTGATCCTACTCGAGGATCACCGCTGACGTCGTTACGACGTGAGAAGCTAGCATACGTGAAGGATGGCTGCCGGCCAGCGTAAATACAGGCAAGTTTCTCTTTTTATTTTTTTCTTTTGTACCAAATTCGATCTGATATGTGTGCCTTGTTTATTCTTTGCCTGACAAGGATTATTTTTTGATTGATCTGTTTCGAACATGCATGCAAGGTGAATACGACCCAAGCGGCCAAGGTCATGGGTGTACGCGCGCATGCAGGGCACGTACGTGCCGACGCCGTGTCGCAGGATTTTTGCATCGTCTTGACGAGCGCGTGGCACCAAGGCCACAGACGACTTCATCTGCAGGGTGCCGTCGAAGTTTGCTATGCAGCACCGCCGATCTACAGCTTTTTCTGGACTACGAGGCAGTCGCCGATTCGCCAATTCCAGACCTATCTACAACGCGGATTCGCCGACTCCAGACGCCAATTTCGTCCCGCCGCTCGCCCTCGCGGACACGTCGCGACCCAACGGCAGGCCATAACGACTCGGCTGCATGCAACTCATCTCGGCAAACAAATACACTGCTACATTGACGCACTGGCGACAAAAACTACTCGGCTCTGACGCACGAGTTCCAGACGACCGATGTTCCCGTCCCGACTGGCCGATTTTGTGATCAGCCTCAACGGCTCGGCCACAACGACGACCTATAAGGACGACACGATGATCCTGACTCGATTATGAATCAAGCTAAATATTATTTTCAATTAAATATTTTATGGCTTTCGTATATCATCGTTGTCTCTGTGACTTTCACCGACCATCTCGGTCACGCTCCGACTGCTTATATAGCCCGGTCCGTCCAGACTGCACCTCATGGGTGTCTAGCTCGTGCTGTTGCTTTGGTATAATTTCTTAACACTGCGCGCTACTCTAGCGCTCAGGAGCGTCTCTGCCGACTCTGACTTCTGGGTCCCTGCCCGACCCTATGTCCCTCTAGGTAAATCCCAAGTTAACCCGGTTAAAGTCCCTAATCATGAAACCTTGAGTTCCGTACTCGCCTCGCGTGCCGCCTTCATCTAAGCCTCCCTGCTGAGCGTTGTAGCCTGTGGTAAGCCATCCTCTCCGTGAGCAATGGTCAGCGGGAAAAGGTGCTTAGCGACACAAGGCAAGGGCCGCACGGCGTCCTACTCGGTGTTTTTTACTAGAGGAAAGGGGTATTACACATATGCACCGTGCATTCACAGACCTGTTTCTGTTACGACCATATGACAAACATTGTTGATCATTCAGATTATTGAATATTATGCTACATAATATTTGCTCAGTCTTCATACAGTTCAGACATTATTTGGTGAACCTCGACCGACTCGGCCAGCTCCCAGGTTCGGGGCTGGCGCGGGCCGACCACTCGGCATGTCTCCTACCACCCGGCCGGTCTCCCAGCTCGGGGGCTGGGTGCGGAAGGCGACTCGGCGTTTTGCTCAGCTCCCAGGCGCGGGGGCTGAGCGCCACAGACGACTCGGCGGCTCGCCCGACTCCCAAGCTCGGGGTCTGGGCGCCCTAGACGACGACTCAGCGGTTTTGCCCGGCTCCCAAGTTCGGGGCCTGGACACCACAGACGACGACTCGGCGTGCTTCCCCTCGTCCAGCCGACCTCTCTGGCTCGGGGCGGGAGGCAACTTAGTGACTCATCCGACTCCCAAGCTCGGGGACCGGGCACTACGACTTCGGTCGGCGGATCTCTGTAACTCGGTCGTGCCTTGCGCTCGGGGACTCGGCGCTACGACTTCAGACGACGAGTCTCCATGACTCGGCCAGCCCCCATGCTTGGGGACTGGGCCCTACGACTTCAGTCAACGGGTCTCCGCAACTCGGCCGGCCCCGATGCTCAGGGACTCGGTGCTTTGACTCCGGTCAACGGGTCTCCGCGACTCGGACAGCTACAACGCTCAGGGAGCTTGGGACTGCGAACCTACTTTTGGACCTATGCTGCCAAGATTGGCCCCCCGGGTCAGGGAATACATAAATTTCATCTTCAACCACACTGCGCCGAAGGATTCATTGGAAAACTATACAGTTACAAGAATGGCCGGTCATAGGTCGGTTATAAGGATCAAACACATCAACCGTCAAGATGACGGCTTGGGGCACTCGTCACTGCCTAAAATGCTACATCAGCAGCAGCTTGGTCCACATGAGCTCATCGCAAGCTCTCTTGTAGCACCATGGCAACCGACGACGGGTGAACCCCACTTGAGGGTTGTGTGCGAATGCCTCTAGGTTTCCCTTGGCTCTACAAGCCTTTCACCCTACAAAGCCCTTGCTCAAGGCAATGCCGGGAGACAATGGGAAAGCATCCAGATGCTGATCAACGCCTCAAGATTTTCGCAAGCACTCTTCTAGCACCAAGCTGCCAAGTCCCCATGACTCCTCCCCGAAGGATGAACCCAGTAATAAGTCCCCAACACGTTCAAACTTGGTAGGTGATGTGTCTATCTCCTGATGAGTGCATGGCTCCGAGTCTTGGCGCATATTTATAACCCTGTGCTAGATGTTCATATGTGACCCCAGTTGCATTATTCAGCGCGTGAGTTCTGTGCCACACAGCAGTTCCTCTCTTCGAGGTGTTCAGTCCGCCCCTTATCGCTTTTGGCTTCATCCGACCACGGGTACGCTCTGTGCGTTCACGTGAATACTATTCTTGTCACGACATATGCATACGTGTGTGGCGAGCTTATCCTTTGGGCGGCCTGACTGCTCCAAAGCTTGGAGATTCTTTTCTTTTGACCATGAGCCCGACTTTTCTAGTCAGCCTAATGCTTGGGGACTACTACATATGGAGAGCTCCTTGCGCTGCTCTCTATATGACCCATCAAGGATGTGTCACTTTCTCAAAGTGATGCAATTCCTTATGGTGTCTAACTCGGCCATCACTCGGCATCACGCCACTCGGGGCTCCGCCCCCGGATCTGTCCAGGGTCATCCCCGATAGCCTGCGGTTTTCTTTTTTGAGCACCACCCACCCTTGTGTCGGCCTGCCGACCAAGATGCTTCAGCCAACTGCAGAGGCTTCGCTTCTTCATCAGCACTCCGACACGCGCCTGCACGTTGCTCGGAGACTTGTGGGATATGGGTATCCCTGGACCAAATACTGACCGGGTATGTACTCGGCCTGGGCCCACGTCTGACAAGGATGTGGGCTGACCCCAGGCCGGCCCACAAGGATCCTCGGCTTGATGGATAAGATCGGAGAAGACTTAGCCCCCAAGGCATCAGGCTACACGCTCGGATCCTACCCGGGCATCATGGAGATTACATGGCAACCGACTCAGATTAGTTTCCTAGTCAGAGCTGGATACAATTAGAGATAACCGACTTGTAAACCCTAGGCCGTCAGCCTATATAAGGCGGCCTAGGTCGACCCCTTTATTCATCTGATTCTACGCCATTCGCTTTCCCTCATTGTGACCACAAACTCGCCGTTATTCTCCGGAACCTCGCCTAGCGAAGCAATACAAGACCCCAAGCACAGGACGTAGGGTATTATACCTCTAGGTAGCCCGAACCTGTATAATCCCTGTGTCCCTGTGTTACCTCAAGCTCCTTAGTCTCATGATTGCCCTTTGCCCACAAATGAACCATCTGGGTACCCCCAGGTGGACTGCCGGACGATAACTCTGACAGAAGTAGAATTCTGTAGTGTACTTGAAGGCATTCGGTTGATCAGATAGCATGCGGTCAAGAAAGTTTCATCCCAAAAGCGAACAGGAAGTGCAGAATGAGCAAGCAGAGCAAGCCCGGTTTCAACAATGTGCCGATGCTTGCGTTCGGCAATGCCGTTCTACTGTGATGTGTGTGGACAAGTCACACGATGGTGAATGCCAATGCGACAGAAATAGTGATTGAGGTGACGATATTCACCACCCCAGTCAGACTGAAAACACAAATTTTGGTTCCAAATTTTCGTTCAACATAAGCCTGAAAACTATAGAAAGCAGATTCGACATCAAATTTACGCCTAAGGAGATATATCCAACTGAAGCAACTATAATCATCCAAAAAACTCACATAGTACTGAAAACCTCCCACAGAAGTAAGAGCTGGTCCCCAAACATCAGAGTGGACTAGTTCGAGAGGTGAATTGGTAATATGCAAAGATCGAGTGTAAGGTAACTGACGAATTTTAGCTTGCTGACATGCTGATGGTTGATGAGGACGTACACAAGCAATTTTATTGAAGGACAGACTCGACAACGCCTATTGAAGGATGACCTAGCCTATGATGCCAATGATCTACAGAAAGCTTGACACCAGTGAGGCCATCATGAATTGACTTAGAAGGGAAATCAACACTACTTGGCACATGATATAGGCTGCCTGACATTTACCGCGAAGAAGAACCGCTCGCGTCGCTCGGTCCTTTACAAAGATGAAATCAGGATGATATTCAATAAAATCATCATTGTCAGAAACAAGTTTATGAACTAAAATTAAATTTTTATGAATATCAGGAATGCACAAAACATAGTTAAGAACAAGAGGTAAACATTGTTAAGAACAAGAGGTTTTGATGAGACATGAATCTTAGATTGACCAATGTGAGTAATATGCAGACCTACACCATTAGCAACCTGGACGTGGTCCTTGCTAGCATAGCGCTCATGAAGAGTGAGGCGATCAAGGTCGCTCATCAAGTGATCTGTCATGCTGGAATTTGTGTACCAATTGGTGTCAACGGTATAGGCGCCAGTGCTAGTGTTCACCATGTCGGCAGCACGCTCGTGGTTCTAATCTGGCTGGAAAGCACGGTTGAAGTGATTGTGGCAATGGACCGCATCATGGCCATACTTGTTGCACACCTGGCAAGTAGGCTTGGGACCGCTGCCCCTGCCGGTTCCACGGTCGCGCCCGCATCCACATCCACAGCCACCGCCTTGGCTGCTGTCCAACACGTCCACCACCACGGTTGCGACCACCGTAGTTGCGAGAAACAGCATTGGCAGAGGAGTAAAGCTCCCCGGTGGCGACATTCTGCTCGAGGCGGATCTCAGCACTGAGTAGGTGGGCATAGAAAGTGTTGAGGCTGACTGGGTCGTTGCGCACCTGTGATCGTGGTGACCAACAGCTCATACTCAGAACCAAGCCCAGCGAGCATATAGCCTAGGACTTCTTCATCAGATAAAGGATGGCCAATGGAAGCCATAGTGTTAGTGAATCCTTTCATCTTCTTGAAGTACTCTACAGCACCAAGGTCCTTTTTCTTCAAGTTTGATAGCTGGTACCTAACCTGCATGACACGCGCATGATCTTGGAGCCAAACATGCCATGCAATGCCTCCCAAACTTGACGAGCGGAGGTGAGGCGTGTCATCTGCCCAAGAATGTCTTCAGACATCGAATCCAGAAGTGCGATCGTGACCATCTGATCCTGCTAGTACCACCGGAGATAATTTGGTTTGGTCAGTACTTGAGCAGAGTCACGGGAACCCTCAGTCACGGTCATCGACAACATGACGATAGAGTCGTCAACATAGCCGAAGAGGTTGGCCGCGTGCAGCTATGGCGGAACCGTCTAGTTTAAACCATCTCAAGTGTGTCAGATTGTCATTTTACTAACCATCACAGCTTACACACTTCAAACGGTATAAACCTAGTAGTCCGTCAGATGTCCACAGGATATCTGAAACATCCACTTATCACCGGCACAATTCACATACACAGAATTGCACCACATAGGAGCACAACAGACGAATTAACAACACACTTAATTATACAAGGAGTAGAGTTATTACAACTATAAGAACAAAATTAAGTGCAAGTTATACACTACGGAGTTCCATAAGAGCTAAGGGTGGGTCATAACAAAGACAATTCTATGATGTCAACAATTATTCCAAACAAAGACAAGACAAAGACAAGAGAACATGTTGGGCTCATCAACATGCCTCTTCTTCTTCTGTAGTCCTTCTCTGCCTTACTGAGCGTCTTCTGGCATCTCTGCAACATTGATAGTATCTTGAGTACAAAGGTACTCAGCAAGTCTGACCCATCTACATACTGTTGACACCAGCTGTGGCAAACAGAAAGTCCGCAAGCGCATGGCTGTCGTAGTAGCTTTCACCCGTGAGTAAACCAGGTATCGAATCCACGGGGAACGTAAAGGCTATCTAATCACTAAGAATGACCGGATCGGTCGAGTGTATATAAAGGCTAGGTAGAGAGGATAACTTAGCACTAAGGCTGTGAATATAGCGAAGGGAATTCTCCTATGCTTGCTTTGGGCACCGGGGTATCCTAGACCTCTAAAAAATTGCCGGTCAACAGCTCTACGCTATACCCAAACGTGGAGGATTACAAAGGACGGACAAGGCTGTCACCACCTGCCGCATACCTCTTCTAATCCGTGGGGCTACGAGGCAAACGAGGGCAGATATACACCTAAGCACCATGCCTAAGATAATATCAGCTATCCTAACCTTGATCAGAGATTAGAATACTTTATGAGTAAAGCAACGAACCCAAAAGCACAATAGAGAACTCAGCTTTCTATAACTCAGACTTAAGTACTAGTTGAATCTCGGATACTTACTGAGTAGCTCGCATCCGTCGAGGTGCAGGTGGAGGGTCGCCGACACGCCGGGACTCCTCCAGACTCTCCCTCACTCTCTCCCTATTTCTACTCTGGATATGAGAAGGGCTTCGCCTTGGATCTTCATTTCATCTCGATGATGTTTAGCCCTGCCCTGAGTCCAGGTATTTATAGCATGGAGAGGCGGTTTAGAGTCGGTGTACGGCGGTTGAGACGGTCCGGAGGTGGGCCCAGGTCGTCCGACCTATGGAGGGTCGGCCTACCGTGGGATTCACCGACTTCGGTGATCCACGGCACAGATGGCTCCCTAGAGGCAATTGACAGTTGTGGGTGAAGGCAGTGGCGGTTCTGTCGCTCGGCCAGATCAGCCGACCAGGCTAGGTCGGCCGACCCGGGGTTGTGGCCCCTCGGCCCCACTCTGCCAGGGTTACTCTCCTGTGGGCCCCATGGTCGGTTTTCGGTGGGTAATCGTGAAGATATGTAAGTTAAATCAGGGATGTGGGCCCATGAATCCATGTGCTTGCCACGTGGCCCAATCCCATCTCTTCACTTCCATCGACTTGATCTCAAAGTCTCTGATCACTCCCGAGTGTGCTTCTATAGATGGGCTAAGGATGGACCTCACTGCGCCAGGTCCCAGGTCGGCCGACCATGAGAGGTCGGGCGACCTGGCCTTAGGCCCACTTTTGTCCATCTTTTGCCACTTTATTCCTGTAAGCACATATGCATCAAAACTCGTGGAATTTATTAGTAAATAATCCTATGTCTATTTGTTTTATCATTCTTTTATATCTTTGTTGGCAATAATAATTTATCATTAAGAACCGCCAACACATATACATATATATACTGACACATAAAGGCATGCAAGGCTTTGCAGCTGTGGATAGGTAAAACTTCTGCATAAAAGCTTTACTAAAGTTAAGTCCATAAGTTTCATATTTTAATTTTATTTAGTAATTGCCTATTACTAGATTAGCAATTATACTAAACAATCATGTTTATTATGCAAGCCTCAGATTTCATAAGCATAAACCTCATTACTTTATTATGCAAGCCTCAGATTTCATAAGCATAAACCTCATTACTTTATTATGCAAGCCTCAGATTTCATAAGCTTAAACCTCATTACTTTCTTACTATGATATCTATCAGTGATCAAGCATTATTCATACCGAGAAGTGCGGTGATCCAGATCAATTTTCATCTTGCAGGGCAAAACCCAGTCACACGTGATGTGTGGTTCCTAGGTGGTCCACACAAAGCAACCATTCACAACGGTCATCCAAGCCCTGAATTGCCCTCACTCAAACCCAGGGACGCACCCCCACACCGGTCCCATGTCTGGCCTGACCCGACGTGCGAGTTTGCGGCTATGTCCCCGCCACCAACCTCGACTAGCGGAGAGAACCACAATTCAAGACTTGGTATGACCAGAGTTACATAGGTTTACCGGCCCCATTAAACCAGCATATGACTAGTACGTTCAAAGCTTGATCCCAGCGTAAACAACAACAACTCCTTATACGATCGAGGCAATGTGTTGGTTTGAGACTCCTTTCTCAAACCCTTACCCTTGCACTCGGTCTCCAATTTATACTTAAATAACAGCATTAGAGGCAATAGGGCAAAGCCCGAGCTTACTAATTCTATGATGGAACTGTTAGGAATACTAAGCTTCACTAAGCTTCACTAAACAGGGTAAGCATTTAATTTGTTCTTAATCAAGGAATAGTCATGCAATCAACAATTCACACAACTCCTAACACAATGCACGCAATACAATAGTAGTACATGAAGTAATACTCAAAATAGGGTTTAAATGCTCCGGTGCTTGCCTTGGTCAACTGTAGGGTTAGTGTCAGCAGCAACAGTAGACTCGAGCTCTAGCTCCAATTCCACCTCTTCTAGCTCCTAGGGTCCTTCAGGTGGAAGCTCGACGAAGATGGGCACAGGAAATTTTGGAATTGAAAAGAGTGGCTAGATAGAAATCAAATGACAAGATGGGGCTATTCAGTCCACAACCGGTCAGACCGGTTATAGGAACCGGTCAGACCGGTTCTACACTGAACACACGAATATCTTAGATCTGGGCAAGTTCATCATGAGTGACTCATAGTACATGGATATATAAAAACAAATGAGCAGCCCTAGGCATTCATAAGGGGTTACTAATGCACAAATTTGAAGAGTTAGGGTTTGACAGCCTGAAACCGGTCAGACCGATTCCAAGAACCGGTCAGACCGGTTCCTGCTGGGAAACCCTAGGTCGAGATTCCAAGAAATGCAGCCCACCAAAATCATTGGAACTATAGGGATGTCTTCCTGGGCATACTGGTGGGTGATTGCTTGAAAGAATCCTAGAGATATTCATTGAGCACATAGATCGGGCATGGGGAACATATGAATACCTTGAGAGGGAAGAACTTGAAGATTTGAATCCAAAGACCGGTGTTGAATCCGGTCAGATCGATGAGAATCACTTCAATGCTCCAAAACTCCAAGGGACCGAGCTCTTCCTTGGTTGAATCTTCAAAAAAACAATGGGGAGAGTGAGCTCGGGCAAGGGGCGCACGGGGGAGAGAGAGCACGGGCTCGGTCAGGGTGAAAGGAGTGAATGTGAGTGGATAGGGTAACTTTTAGAGGTGAGGGGGGTAAATAGGTGGGTGGCCCCAGGGCAGACCGGTCCGACCGGTTCAGGGAACCGGTCAGACCGGTTTCCCCCAGGAAACCAGCCACAGTCCAGTAGATTCACCTTCATTTCCAAGAATTGATCTAAACTTGAGATAGCCTTGTACTGGATAGATTTTGGTACAGGATCTTGATTAATTATATGAATTTCTAATTTTATTCAAACTCCTTGATACTTACAAGAGAGTTGGGAAAGATAGATAATTTATGAACTTGAGAGAAATTTCACCATTTGTGACTAGCCATCAGTCAAGCAAGGTTAACTATAGTCACAAACAGATCCATTGGGTCACAAAGACCAAGAACTAAATATTTTCAAAAATACACAAGTCCTATCATGCTAGTTGGAGTTTTCAAACTCTATCCTATGTCACACAAGCATGTAACAAATCAAGTCAAGAACCATATTAAAATGTTTAGCATATTCCTTACACCGTTTTATGGAATATTTGACACCAAGTCAAATTTAAAGAAGGAATTTACTAAACATCTAATAGGTGCAAAGAAAGGAACTTGAGAGTGTTACATGCAAGAATGCACATACTAGCATAGATATGAGGCCTAGATGCTCAATGTAAAAACATGGGTTAAGGAACATACCTTTGGCCTCTAGCTAATCCCTCTTCACATTGGTGAAGATTCATTTCTCAAGTCTTCTGCATTATCAATATAGTCCAAATGCCTCTTCTCTTTTATGATTTTCCCTTTTATGCACCATAGAAAGGAAATGCATTAAATAGCACAAGACCTAGTTTCATCATTTAGTGATCCTTGAACTGGAGAGGCATAATGGGTCACTAAAAGATGAAACCCCACAATATAGGTTAAATTCTTTTTTCTTATTGCACGTGTGTATATGGGTGGAAGGCAAGCTCACATGCACTAATCTTGTCACAAGGCCAAGCAAAGGGATTTAATCTACATTATGACAAGCAGCTATTTACCAAGAAAGATGTTCAAATGAGAAATAGATACAATTTTACCAATTTTGAACAATAGACATAGCTTACTTCAAAGAGAGACAGACTCTCACAATTGAGACTACAAGATCACTGAAAGAAAATGTTAGCCTCTAGGACACAAATTGTAGGATAATCTCCCCGTAAGGTGCATCATGTATTCGAATTTCATGTCACATGCACTTTGTCAAATCAATGAGTTTGAGGAGTTTATCTCACAATTTGGTCCCGGCACATAAATAATTTGCATTTATTGAAAATGTGCTAAGAATATTTACTACCACAAAGATAGTATATGAAATTATATGCCATGGAGGTGCTGAGAGAATTTCTTGTGATATTCCAACTTATGAGGTGCTCACTGGGCCAGACCGGTCAGACCGGTATCTTCAGTCAGCTTCCTTCTAAGTGGATTTCTATCTTTATTTGCTCCAAGAAATTCTTTCTTTATTGATTCCTTATTTTTCTACACTTCAAAGTAATATGCTCTGCTAGAGAGCCATTAAAAGCATCTTATGGCATACGGGGAATAAATACTAAAGATAAGTGACTTTAGACATATCTAAGCATTCACAACCAAATATGAAATACTTGTATCCACACAGGATAGAATATGACTAAGAAAACTTATTAGAACATGTTACCGAGATGTCATTGAAAATGGTATAGTAGATTTAGTGATGCTTTGGTAAGTTGGTGGAGTTCACACATTTTGATCTATTTGCCAAAGCCCCAATGCATCTCTGTTCCCCTGCAGGTCTAGCAAGTACTTTTAGATACCCAACCCATGTTGGGTCCTTTAAGGTTAGTCACAAGAAACTTGGGAACCCAAATGGCCCTTATGCTAGTTTGAGGTGAACTAATCACTCGAGTAGCACAAGTACCAGCTTTATCATTCCCAAGCCTAGCAAAGTCATAATGGACAAGGTCAGATTTTGGAGCATTACCACTTGGACAATCCTTACCTAGGTGTCCTTTTGATCGACAAGTGCAGCAAATGCAATTCTTGATATTTCTTGGTGATTTGCTCTTCTTGTTGATCACTTGTCCCTTGCTAGCCTTTCTGCTTGAGTATTTAGGTTGATCACTCTTCTTGGGAGGTTGGACTGCTGCCTCAGCCAGAACCGGTCGGACCGGTTCCTGAAACCGGTCAGACCGGTTTTGCACAGGCAGTGACTCCAACTTCTGTGGACAGGCATTAATTAGGTGTCCAACTTCTTTGCATTTGTAGCATTGCCTTTTCTTGGATACTCTATGCTTCTTTGCCTTGCTTCTATGCCTGAGGGAGCACATGAACCCCATATTTGAATATTTAAAGCATTGTATGTGATCAAGCTCCTTTTTCTTCTTTTCTTGAGTCTTGTTCTTGTTGACTTGCTTGTTAAGCTGAGGGATTGAGCCAGTGACCATTGATCTCTTCTCAAGCTTGTTCATCATGTTTTCACGGTTATCTTGAGAAGGTTGCACTTGACCCTTTCTGTCGGATTTATGGACCCGGCAGTCCACACAAGGTAGCCTACGTGGTTGATTTGTTGAGGGACAGATCGAGGATCACAAGATGATGGTAACACAAGACGCAAGGATTGAGCAGATTCGGGCTGTCGAGACGATGTAATACCCTACGTCCTGTGTTGGGTGTATGGATTGTTGTGTATGAAGTTCCTGAAGGATCTCCGTAGTTGGGTTCTGTCCTAGGTTGAATGATTGCTCGTCCTTTGGAGGGGGGTCCCAAGGCACCTTATATAGTCCGGTTGCCTTGAGTTACAAGTCGGCTAGAGATCATAACCTACCCGAAATACAAGGATTCGATCCTATAACGATTACAGATATCTTTCCCTAGAATTTCGGCTAGTTTATCTTGACCTCCGATCTTCTTGCGTAATACGCCGCCTGCTTCCTTGCCGCGCTCGCCGTCGTAGTCATCCGGTTCGCCCGACTGGTGGGCCTCCCGAGTAGTGGGCCACCCAGTCTGACAAACCGGCCCGATAGCACTCGGATTGGGCCGCCCCCTGCTGGTTGGGCCAATCCGCCTTCTGGGTACCCCCGGGGTCTATCCCCGACAAGCCCCGAGTAGTACGTGGTTGAGCGACAACTCGGCGAGGTCGTGCTATCTGCTGAGCTTCGAGCTTGCTGCGGTTGGAAGCAAAACCGTGTGATACTGGAGAAAAAAGAGAGCCGTCTGCAATGGATGCGCCGCGAGGTGCGTCCGTTGGCCGTAGCCCCCGAGCCTTGAAGCGATTCCGAAGGAATCGGTCCAAGGGTTTGTAGCCTTGTTCTGAGGTCGCCAGACAATCAACGGATGCGCCGCGAGGTGCGTCTGTTGGCCGTAGCCCCCGAGCCTTAAGGCGATTCCGTAGGAATCGGCACAAGGCTTAACCGAGGAGCATCTGACTAAATCATCCGGCGTTAATTTCGGCGGCCAGCCCCCGAGCGTGAGGGCCAGCGGAGTCCTGCGAGACACGCCGAGCAGTCGTCACGACGCCCAGCCCCCGGGCGTGAGGGCCGAGTCGAACCATCCGAGGTACGCCGAGTAGTTGTCCCCGCGCCAGCCCCCGAGCGTGAGGACTCAGCAGGCAAGCGCGGCGAGGGGTCGTCCCGGTGCCAGCCCCCGAGCGTGAGGGCCGAAGCACACCGAGTGGTCATCCCGGCGCCAGCCCCCGAGCGTGAGAGCCGAGGCGCGCCGAGTAGTCATCCCGGTGCCAGCCCCTGTCGGATGTTTGGACCCGGCAGTCCACACAGGGTAGCCTACGTGGTTGATTTGTTGAGGGACAGATCGAGGATCAGAAGTCGATGGTAACACAAGACGCAAGGATTGAATAGGTTCGGGCCGTCGAGATGACGTAATACCCTACGTCCTGTGTTGGGGGTGATTGTATTGCTGTGTATGAAGTTCCTGAAGGATCTCCGTAGTTGGGTTCTGTCCTAGGTTTCGTATCGTGGGTTGTAATCGTAGATGTTGTGTATGGTCGTGTTCTGGAGGGGGGTCTCAAGGCGCCTTATATAGTCCGGCTGCCTTGAGTTACAAGTCGGCTAGAGATCGTAACCTATCCGAAATACAAGGATTCGATCCTATAACGATTACAGATATCTTTCCCTATAATTCCGGCTAGCTTATCTTGATCTCCGAGCTTCTTGCGGGATACGCCGTCTTCTTTCCATGCCGCGCGCGCCGTCGCGCCCATCCGGTTCGCCCAACTGGTGGGCCTCCCGACTGGTGGGCCACCCAGTCTGACAAACCGATCCAGTTGCACTCGGATTGGGCCGCCCCTTGCTGGTTGGGCCAATCCGCCTTCCGGGTACCCCTGGGGGTCTACCCCCGACAAGCCCCCGAGTAGTACGTGGTTGAGAGACAAGTCGGCGAGGTCGTGCTGTCTGACGAGCGTCGAGCCTGCTGCAGTTGGAAGCGAAACCGCGTGATACTGGAGAGAAAAGAGCCGTTTCCCAATGGATGCGCCGCGAGGTGCGTCCGTTGGCCGTAGCCCCCGAGCCTTGAAGCGATTCCGAAGGAATCGGTCCAAGGGTTAGTAGCCTTCTTTTGAGGTCGTCAGACAATCAACGGATGCGCCGCGAGGTGCGTCCGTTGGCCGTAGCCCCCGAGCCTTGAAGCGATTCCGTAGGAATCGGTCCAAGGGTTAGTCAAGGAGCATCTGGCTAAATCATCCGACGTTAATTTCGGCGCCAGCCCCCGAGCGTGAGGGCCGGAGCACGCCGAGTGGTCGTCCCGGCGCCAGCCCCCGAGCGTGAGGGCCGGAGCACGCCGAGTGGTCGTCCCGGCGCCAGCCCCCGAGCGTGAGGGCCGGAGCACGCCGAGTGGTCGTCCCGGCGCCAGCCCCCGAGCGTGAGGCCGGAGCACGCCGAGTAGTCGTCCCGGCGCCAGCCCCCGAGCGTGAGGACTCGGCGGGCAAGCGCGGCGAGCAGTCGTCCCGGCGCCAGCCCCCGAGCGTGAGGGCCGAGTCGAGCCGTCCGAGGCACGCCGAGTAGTCGCCCCGGCGCCCAGCCCCCGAGCGTGAGGGCCGAGTCGAGCCGTCCGAGGCACGCCGAGTAGTCGCCCCGGCGCCCAGCCCCCGAGCGTGAGGGCCGAGTCGAGCCGTCCGAGGCACGCCGAGTAGTCGCCCCGGCGCCCAGCCCCCGAGCGTGAGGGCCGAGTCGAACCGTCCGAGGCACGCCGAGTAGTCGCCCCGGCGCCCAGCCCCCGAGCGCGAGGGCTGAGCACGCCGAGTAGTCGTCCCGGCGCCAGCCCCCGAGCGTGAGGGCTGAGCACGCCGAGTAATCGTCCCGGCGCCAGCCCCCGAGCGTGAGGGCTGAGCACGCCGAGTGGTCGTCGCGGCGCCCAGCCCCCGAGCGCGAGGGCCGAGTTGAGCCGTCCGAGGCACGCCGAGTAGTCTTCGTCTTCCTCGTCATGCGGTAGCACCAGCCCAGTACTCAAAAGCACTCAGCTAGCGATCCTTGTGGAGTGTAGCGCCAGCCCGAGTGCTGCAAAGCACTCGGCTAGCGACCGTCGTGGAGTGTAGTACCAGCCCGAGTGCTGCAAAGCACTCGGCTAGCGACCGACGTGGAAGGTAGCGCCAGCCCGAGTGCTGCAAAGCACTCGGCTAGCGACCGTCGTGGAGTGTAGTACCAGCCCGAGTACTGACTGATTCGAGTACTCAGCTGGCGGCGATGCCCGGGTGGTCCAGCCCCCGAGCGTAACAGGCAAGCTCGGGATCCAAACCTGTGCCCTGCAATGAAGATATGAATGATAGGTAGTATATGGTGTAGCAAATACTAATTCTGGAGAAAAACATTCGGCGTTGTATGTAATAGAATTTCTACTTCCAACTCTTTAAGTCTATTAATTTCCTCGGGTAGTTATCCTGTTACGTTTATGCACCTGATCCCCGATAGCCGTAGTCCATAGCGCAGGGAGCTGGGCCGCATGCACGCGTAGGAGCGTAGGCGTACGGAAGAGTCGAGGTTTCACGGATTAAGGCGTGTGCTTTCCAAGTACTTTAGCGACTTGTACAAGAGTGGAAAAAGAAATAAACGATGGAGAAAAATGCAATATACGTCCGTTGGGTGTAGCCCGACTGCTCGTGTAGCGCTCGGGCTGTATAAGCAGTCGGGAACAAACCAAGGGTAGTCGGCGATGATCATGGAGACATGTATGTGGAGATACACGGTGACCGAAAAATATTATGAAAATATTAAAGTATGACTTAGCTTGATTCGTAATTGAGTCGGAGAATCAACGTGTCGACGAGGTCGTTGGTGAGCCGTAAAATATTTATACGTTGGATAATACTTAGCTAAGTATTATTTTTGCAGGCCGTCAGGCACTGAATAATACTTAGCTTGTTGGTGAGGTCGTCAGCAACGTCGCTGGTGCCGCGGCTGTCACGGGCGCCGCTTCCAGTGCTTGCGCACGAAGAGGACTCGGTCATCATACATGCATGCACGTAAACAACAGGGAGATAGATTAGAAAATTATTGGATACTTAATGCAGGAGCATGCATATACAAACGAAAGAGAAGATTAGAAAATAATTAGTAAGGGCTATGCTCATCTGCAGATCGGCGGTGCTGAGGCAGCAACTTTTGCAGCCTGTAGATGGATTTAGCTATCGCGATGCAGCAGTTTTCCCAAATCGATCTAGGAAACCAGCCGACGTGTGGAGATTTGACCCACGCAGGGACGCGTAGACATGGAGGTTTTGCAGATGTGTTGGGCGCCGCCATGTGCTGCACTGGACGGCGCCAGACGCCGCTTCATGCTACCGCAGCCGCCCTGCAGTATGCATGTACTTTTTGTTGCCGACGATGATTGCAACCCGGTTGCATGGAGAACTTGCGCCGCCGCCGAAGATGAGTTGGATTCAGGTTTGGAATCTGCCATCGAGCTTGTAGATTGATCTCGTCGATCAACCCCTACCTGGCGCGCCAACTGTCGGATGTTTGGACCCGGCAGTCCACACAGGGTAGCCTACGTGGTTGATTTGTTGAGGGACAGATCGAGGATCAGAAGTCGATGGTAACACAAGACGCAAGGATTGAACAGGTTCGGGCCGTCGAGATGACGTAATACCCTACGTCCTGTGTTGGGGGTGATTGTATTGCTGTGTATGAAGTTCCTGAAGGATCTCCGTAGTTGGGTTCTGTCCTAGGTTTCGTATCGTGGGTTGTAATCGTAGATGTTCGTGTTCTGGAGGGGGTCTCAAGGCGCCTTATATAGTCCGGCTGCCTTGAGTTACAAGTCGGCTAGAGATCGTAACCTACCCGAAATACAAGGATTCGATCCTATAACGATTACAGATATCTTTCCCTATAATTCCGGCTAGCTTATCTTGATCTCCGAGCTTCTTGCGGGATACGCCGTCTTCTTTCCTTGCCGCGCGCGCCGTGCGCCCATCCGGTTCGCCCGACTGGTGGGCCTCCCGACTGGTGGGCCACCCAGTCTGACAAACCGATCCAGTTGCACTCGGATTGGGCCGCCCCTTGCTGGTTGGGCCAATCCGCCTTCTGGGTACCCCTGGGGGTCTACCCCCGACAGCCCCCGAGCGTGAGAGCCGAGGCGCGCCGAGTAATCGTCCATAGCCTGCGGCGAAAACACAGTGCGATGGCAGTATATGATGCGATAAAATGCAAATCCGAAAAGAAAAGTATTCGGCAATGCATGAAAACGATTCCTACTTCCAGCTTTTTAAGTCTATTAATTTCTCTGGGTAGTTAGCCTGTTACGTTTATGCACATGATCCCCGATAGCCATAGTCCGTAGCGCAGGGAGCTGGGCCGCGTGCACGCATAGGAGCGTAGGCGTACGGAAGAGTCGAGGCTTCACGGATTAAGGCACGTGCCACCCGAGTACTTTAGCGACTTGTATAAAAGCTTACGGAGTTGTAGTCGGAACATGACCGAGGTGGTCAGCGAAAGTCATGGAGACATAGAAGAGCCGAGAGGCACGAAATCATAAGATATTTAATCAAAATTAATACTTAGCTTTGGTCTGTGTCCAAGTTCTTGAAGATTCCCTCTTTCTCGAACGCCACAAGGAAGAACGTTGTTCCTGGCATGCGGCGACAAGAACAGTCTCCCCCATGAACGCACAGGGCTTACCCGTGGTCGAGCAAAACCCAAGGTGATAAGGATGACCTGTGCGCCTCGATAGGAGAGAGGACGCGTGGCTCGGAGCCACACGCTTCACAATGCTAGGGGAATCCCTCGTTCCCTGGTAGCCCGAGGTTATAACTACTCGCCGGGGAGACGGAGCTGCTGTCCAGAAGCGAGAGTATGCATAGGATCCTTGTAGCGAGTGTGCTGGGAGCCCATGGCTGGGTTCATCCACCGGGAAAGTTCATGGAGTTATAAGAGCGCGGTGCTAGAAGAGTGTTTGCGATGTACTTGAGGTGTTAATCAGCGTCTAGATGCTGCTCCGTTGGCTCCTTGCCTTGCCTTTGGTTCTAGGACCGTCAGGGTGCAAGGCTCTGGCCAACCAAGGGGTACCCAAGGGCATTCGCTCTCAAACCTCAAAAGGGGCTGCCTCGTTGACGGCTGCAGTGGTGCTACAAGAGAGCTTGCGACGAGCTCATGTGGGCCAAGCTTGCTTCGGATGCAGCACTAGGCGTAGGGACTAGTGCCCGAAACCGTCACCTTGACGGTTGATGTGTTTGATCTTTGTAACCGGCTTGTGGCCGGCTCGCTTTGTACCTTGTAAGCTTTTCTTTTTGGTAAAAGAATTTCTCTCGTGGATTGTTTTGAGAATGGAGCTTCTGCGTTTTCTTTGTCGACAGCGCGAGCCCCCGGGCTGTAGGGGCTCGGCCGCGCTCGTTCAACCGCCGTGGCTTGTTTGCAACGTCAGCCCCCGAGTGTTTTGGGGCTGATCGAGCCCGAGAGGCACGCTGTCTTTGATGCGGCGCCAGCCCCCGAGTCCGAGTGCTGGTCGAGCCTTAGCGGCACGCCACTTGTTTTGCAGTGTTGGCTCCCAAGTGGTTCGGGGCCAATCGAGCCCGAGAGGCACACTGTCTTTAATGCGGCGCCAGCCCCCGAGTCCGAGTGCTGGTCGAGCCTTAGCGGCACGCCATTCGCTTTGCAGTGTTGGCTCCCGAGTGGTTCGAGGCCAATCGAGCCCGGGAGGCTCACTGTCTTCAATGTGGCACCAGCCCCCGAGTCCGAGTGCTGGTCGAGCCTTAGCGGCACGCCATTCGTTTTGCAGTGTTGGCTCCCGAGTGGTTCGAGGCCAGTCGAGCCCGAGAGACACACTGTCTTTAATACGGCGCCAGCCCCCGAGTCCGAATGCTGGTCGAGCCTTAGCGGCACGCCGACTTTTTCGTCTTGCCCGAGTGCATGGAGTCATGTTTTACCGTTGACGCTCTGGACGTAATAGTTCGCGTGGGTGTTCAACGGCTCTTTTTACCGTTGCGCTTACTTCCGTTAATCACGCCGTCTTGCGGTAATTTCGGGCGTTGTAGAGCGCCATAAAAGGCTAGGGTTAGGTCTGACGGGGAAATCCTACTGTTTCGAGATCCATTCCCCCTTCTCTCCATTCCTCATTCAGCCGCCACCAGAGCCTTTCTTCGCTTCTAGATCCGCCCCGCGGATTTAGCCACCACGAGGAGCGCAGCCACGCGGATGCGAACAAGGCGTTCCGTGCCCAAAGCCACGGCGCCGAAGAGGAAGCTCTCTGACCTCCCCAAGTCAGACAAGATCCCCTCCCCCGCGGTCGCAGGGTTACGGGGGAAGGTAACCGTGGAGATGCTGGAGGAGATGGTGGAGCGGAGTATCCTTTCGCCTCAAGCAGTGGCGGAATGGCGCCCAAGCACCAAGGAGGCCTTACCGTCGGAGAACTCTGGCGAACTGGTGCTCTTCAAGCCATTCTTCGAGGCAGGGTTTGGTTTGCCGGCGGGAGCCTTCTTCCGGGGCCTCCTCCGCTTCTACGGGATCGAGGCTGTCCACCTCAACCCCAACTCGATCATGGCCATCTCCGTCTTCATCCATCTGTGCGAGGCCTACCTGGGGATCACTCCCCATTTTGACCTATGGAGGTATCTCTACTGGTTGAAGCCTCAGCCAAGTGAGGAGAAGATGGTCATGGTAGGACGCGCTGGATTCATGCTGCGCCAAGGCCGGAAGGACCAGTACTTCAACATCGCCCTCAACACCTCCAACAAGGGCTGGAAGGCGGAGTGGTTCTACATCGGGAACCACGTGCCAACGATCCCTTGCCATCGCGGAGCGCGGCCGGAGATCAAGACCTGTTGGAATGAACTTCCCAACTGTCACCAGATGCGCGAGGTGGAGGAGCTCCTCGCGATGATCAAGGAGCTCAAAGATCAGGGTTTGACAGCGGTCAGCGTCGCCTGCAATTTCAGTCGGCGGCTGGTGCAGCAGATCCAGGAGAGGAAGCACCCGGGCTTCGAGTACTCGGGCCGGGAGGATCCTACCTGGGGGGCCCGCCGGACGGTGAGCAAGGAGGAGATGAAGGCGCGCGTAGGCGGGTTCTTCCTCGGGCACGTGTCGGAGAAGCATCAACCGCGCCCATTCTCCTTGAAGAGGCCTGCTCCGCCGGTAAGTTTTAGGTCCGAGTGCTTTAGCGTGTTCATCTTGGTGTTGGATTTCAAGTTTGATTTGATCGTCCGTTGGCCGTCTGATTTTGCGGCCCTCGCAGGATCGGGTCTTCGAATATTTTTCTCCTTCTCCGCTTCCAGAGGACTCGCCTAGGAAGGCATACCTGGGGGTAGCAGCTCCGGGTGATCAAGGCGAAGTCCCGGCGGAAGGTCCAGTTGACCCGCCTGCTCCCCTAGAGTGGGCGGCCAGTGACATGGAGGGCTCCCTGAGCCCTTCGGACGAAGACGTGGAGGAGACCCGTCCACGGAAGCGGCGGGTGGCTGTTGCAAAGGTTGGGGCTCGCAGTGCCCGTGTTACTAAGCCGGTGGTGCCTGGGGCCGGCGAGGCGGCTGACGACGACTCGGCCACGCTATCCGACGAGGCGCCCTCCGTCCAGGAAACGGTGGAGCATGCAGCACCGCCTCCTAAGCGGAGGCGCTCGAGGAAGATGACCGCGAAGAAGGCGGCTGCGCAGCCGGCCAAGCAGCCGGTTGCTGGTTCGGACGCCGATGTTGACGAGAGGGAGGAAGAGGAGAAGGACGAAGCAATGTCCAACTCCATGTTCCAAGAGCAGGAGCACGCCCGGGCCATGGGCGTGTCAGTGGAGGAGAAGCGGCGGATGGTAGCGGAAGCCGTTATCCAGGCTGCCGCGGATGACCCGGGGACTATGACGGTCCCCGCGACTGATGGCAACGCGGCGGAGGAGGAGGCGGTGCTTGCCAAGCTGCAGCTCGCAGTTGACCAATCTCGGCGCTGCGTGGAGGTTGGTCTCCTCATCTGCTTTGTTTATTTTCCGTGCTTAGTTGTACCTTGCCTGGCTTTTCTGCTTTCCGCTGATTGGTGCAGAGGTTGACTGCGCTCCGGCAGTCTCGCCTGGAGCGGCTCCGTGACGTGCAGTCAGTGCGAGAGCGTGAGGCGGAGCTGAAGGCGGAGCTCAAACGGGTCAAACGTCAGCGTGACGCCGCCCAGAAGAGCTTGAACGACGCCATAGTGCAGCATCGCTCGAGTCTTCACGGTACGGCCTTGTCCTTGTATTTTCTGAGTGCTTTTTCTTTGCCGTCGAGTTTTGCCGCATACTTTCTGTCCTGGCCGAGTGCTCCCCTGCTTTTTCAGAGAAAGAGATGGAGAGGGCCCGTCACCTCGAGGAGCTGAAGGACTTGCGTTTTGCGAACGCGAATCTGCAGAAGTCCGAGGAGGTCATGGCGGGCAAGCTGAAGAGGGAGCAGGAGTTCCGAAAAGGTGCGGACATGACGATGCTTCAAGCTATGTATACTATCCAGAATGATGCTCAAATCATAACAGGCTTGGAGCAAGAGCTGTCTTCATCACACTTGGCTTTGGCGGACATCCACGACGCGGCGAAGGAGCTGATCGACGCCGTTGCTCCAGAAGAGGGTGAGCCGACAGCCCTTGTCGCCCGACTGCAAGCTGCGCCAGCCCGGATCGCCGAGCTAGTCAAGGAGTCGGCGGTTGTGTGCGCGAACGACGCTCTCGCGCGTGTTCGAACGCTCTATCCGCAGATTGACCTTGTGCCAGTTGGTGATGGGGTGGCAGCGGATGCTTCAAGCGAGCAAGTGGAGGAGGCACTGGCTCAGACTCGTCCGATCGCGGAGAAGGTCGGCGAGGCCCTCAAGCTGGAGTAGGATCCTGCATTGTGGAGTATAGTAGAGTAGATTTTTGCATGTACAAATATTATCAAACGAGTGAAATGAGAAAATTTGTTGATTTCATCTTATGTTTTAAGGTTGCCCGAGTAGCTCTTTTGCTTAAATGTGCTTTTCCCTTTGCTTCACTTATCTTAAGTTCCTAATGTCGAGAGCGGGTCTCGTGCACGTGTAGAAAGGCTTAGGCGTCGTTCCAGGCCCGGTTACGCAGCATTTAGTTAGGAACTACTCAGGATGGAGTAATGCCAAGTGGTTTTGTTAAAAGGACAAGTAAAGAAAAAGAGATATCTTTATTGAACTTGGTGATACATAGCTTTGTTATGGGTAGAATCGGCGTAAGTGCTCTATATTCCATGGGTGTGGGACTTCGGTGCCATCCTCGTATTGGAGTCGGAAAGTACCCGGACATATGACCTGGGTCACTATGAACGGTCCTTCCCATGGGGCAGAGAGTTTATGAGCTCCTGCTGTCGATTGCACTCGGCGTAAGACGAGGTCGCCGATGTTGAAGTCCCGTTGCTGGACGTTCTTGTCATGGTAGCGTCGGAGTTGTTGCTGGCAACGTGCATGCTGTATGAGCGCATTAACTCTATGTTCCTCAATGGAGTCGAGATCCACCTCGCGAGCTGCTTCTGCTTCGCCTTCCTCGTAATTGTCGATGCGCGGTGATCCAAAGGCGATGTCGGTCGGGAGGATTGCCTCGGAGCTGTAGACCAAGAAGAAGGGAGTGTGACCCGTGGCACGACTCGGTTGAGTCCTGAGTCCTCAAATGACCTGTGGTAGCTCTTGGTGCCATCGTCCGGCGAACTTCTTCAACGGGTCGAAGATTCTCGCCTTTAGGCCTTGGAGTATCATGGCGTTTGCTCGTTCCACCTGTCCGTTGCACCGGGGGTGAGCAACCGAGGCATAGTATACGTTGATGCATCTGCTCTCGCAAAAATCCCAGAAGGCAGAAGCGGTGAACTGTGTTCCCAGGTCGGTAATGATTCTGTTTGGGACCTCGAAGCAGTGTGTGATTTCTTTGATGAAGGCGGCGGCTTGCTTTGACGTTGGAGTTCCGATGATGGCTTTATACTCTATCCACTTGGAGAATTTGTCGATGGCGACGAGTATGTGCGTGTAACCTCCTGGGGCTGCTCGAAATGGTCCCACCATGTCCAATCCCCAACAGGCGAAAGGCCATGAGGGCGGGATCGTGTGTAGAGCTTGGGCTGGGAGGTGCTTCTGCTTGGCGAAAAACTGGCATCCTTGGCACCGGCGAACGAGTTCCTTGGCATCGGAGACGGCAATAGGCCAAAAGAACTGGCCCGGTATGCTTTTCCGACTAGTGACCCTGCGGCGGCGTGGCTTCCGCAGACTCCCGAGTGGATGTCGTCGAGGATTTGGAGGCCGACTTCTTTCGTCACGCATTTGATGAACACTTGGCTTGTGGCAGCTCGTCGGTATAGGGCGTTGCCGGCTACCACATAGTTCTTGCTTCGGCGCTCCAGGACCCTTCGTTCCGTGGGGTCCTTTGGTACCTTGTTGTGGGTGAGGTAATCAATGAACTCGGCCATTCAATCTTCTTTGGCGTCAATGGTCATCACCTCGCAGAGTTCAGGGGCTGGCTCTTGTTCGTCTCCCAACTCTTTGAAAGAGGGTTTAAGGAGGCCTTGCACGAACACCCCCCTGGTACTTCTGCGCGGGTTGACCCCAATTTGGCGAGTGCGTCAGCCGCGAGGTTGTTCTCTCGTGGAACGTGATGGTACTCTATTCCGTAGAATTTTTCCTCCTGCTTGTGTACTGCCTCACAATAAGCGTTCATCCGCTCGCTGTGGCGATCCCAATCTTTGTTGACTTGGTTTATAACGACGGCAGAGTCGCCATAAACCAGCAGCCTCTTTATTCCGAGTGAGGTGGCGATGCGGAGCCCGTGGAGAATTGCTTCGTACTCGGCAGCGTTGTTGGTGACGGGGAAGCGTATTTGAAGGACATATCGGAGCAGCTCCCCTTTCAGCGAGATAAAAAGTACACCCGCGCCTCCGCCATCGATCATTAAGGAGCTGTTGAAGTACATCTTCCCGTGTTCTCCGCTAGTGTCTTCCTTCGCGTCCTGGCTCTCGGTCCATTCGGTGATGAAGTAGGATCTGTGATCTGATCGCGGTGCGTGGGACGAAATCTATGACGAAGGAGGCGAGCTCGACGGACCATTTGATGATTCGCCCCGTGACGTCTCTGTTGTGGAGGATTTCCCGAGTGAAAATTGCGTGACCACCTTGATGCGATGCGCCTGAAAGTAATGGCGGAGTTTCCTTGACGTAATCAGCGGTGCGTAGAGTAGTTTCTGCACCTGGGGATAGCGCGCCTTGGATTCGCTGAGTACTTCGCTCACATAGTAGACTGGTCATTGCACGCGTTGCACCTTTCCCTCCTCTTCTCTCTCCACGACGATCACAGTGCTCACCACATTAGTCGTGGCTGCAATGTATAGGAGTAGTGGTTCATCGTTGTGCGGGGCGACGAGTACCGGTGGGTTGGAGAGGTAGTTTTTGAGGTCGGTGAAAGCCTGCTGCGCCTCCTGGGTCCATTCAAACCTGTCGGTCTTCTTGAGGATCTTGAAGAACGGCAAGCCCTTATCCCCCAGCCGGGAGATAAACCTGCTCAAGGCCGCCATGCAACCAGTCAGCTTTTGGATCTCTTTCTTCCCAGTCGGCGGTTTCATCCTCCGGATGGTGTCTATCTTCTCGGGGTTGGCTTGGATGCCTCTGTTGCTCACGATGAAGCCGAGTAGTTTCCCCTTCGGTACGCCAAAGACGCACTTGGTCGGGTTTAGCCTCCAGTTGAGCCTGCGGAGGTTGCTGAACGTCTCGGAGAGGTCGGCGATGAACTCGGCTTCGATCTTCGTCTTAATTACTATGTCGTCAACGTAGGCCTCGGCGTTGCGACCGATCTGAGTACCCAGGGTCAGGTTTATGGCCCTCTGGTAGGTGGCGCCAGCATTGCGGAGGCCAAACGTCATCTTGGTGTAGCAGTAAGCGCCGATCGGAGTGATGAAGGACGTCTTTTCTTGGTCTTCTTCTTTCAAGGCGATCTGGTGGTAGCCGGAGTAGCAATCAAGGAAGCATAGGAGTACGCATCCGGCGGTGGAGTCGACGACTTGGTCGATGCGGGGCAGGACGAAGGGGTCCTTAGGGCAGTGCCTATTGAGATCCGTGTAATCAACACACATTCTCCATTCATTATTCTTTTTTCTTACAAGGACTGGATTAGCAAGCTAGTCGGGTTAAAAGACTTCTCTAATGAACCCAACAGCTAGCAGCCTTGTAATTTCTACCCTAATGGCCTCCTTGCGGTCCTGCGCGAAGCGTCGGAGCTTTTGGCGAACTGGTTTGGCGTTCGCGTCAACCTTCAAGGAGTGCTCGACCACCTCCCTCGAAACACCCAGCATGTCTGATGGAGTCCATGCAAATATGTCGGCGTTGTTCCGGAGGAAGGCGACGAGCGCGCTTTCCTATTTGGCGTCGAGCCCTGATCCGATCAGGGCGGTTTTGGAGGAGTCGGCGAGTCCAAGCGAGATGGCGCGTACTTCTTCGGCCGGCTTGATGGTAGTCGGCGCAGCTCTCTTTTTGGAGGACTCGGGGATGGAGCCGGGATCTCCCTGGAATGTTCTCGCATCGTTGACGACTTCCATTTGGAGTACGCTGCGTTCGATGCCGGTGCAGAGGTGGAGCCCTTCCTTGTCGCATCCCTTGGCGGTGTGGACGTCGCTGCGGACGGAGAGGACGTCGTTCGGTGCCGGCATCTTCATCAGCAGGTACGTGTAGTTGGGGATCGCCATGAATTTGGCGAGTGCCGGTCTCCCGAGTATGGCGTGATAGGCGGTGGTGAAGTCGGCGACCTGGAAGTTGAGGTACTCGGTGGAAGTTGCTCTGATCGCCAAAGGTGACAGGGAGAGATATCTGCCCGAGTGGTTTGGAACCCTTGCCCGGAATCAACCCGTAAAATGGATGAAGGGAAGGGGTCAAAGCATCGAGGCCGATGCCCATGTCCCTCAGTGTCTGGGCGAAGATGATGTTGAGCCCACTTCCACCATCAACGAGTACCTTGGTGAGACGGGTGTTGTTCACAATCGGGCTGAGTACTGGGGGGTACTCGCCGACGTCGGAGATTTGAAACCACGGCTGCTCTGACCAGCGGAGTGGTTGGATCGGCGATGTGTAGTAGGAGAATATCTCCCTGTCGCGCACCTTCTCCCGACACTTGTCGTCCACTTGCGGCGGCCCTCCGAGGATGAAGTTCACCTGCCTTTCGACGTTTGGGAAACCGGAGTTCGCGGGGGCCCCTTTTCCCTTGTCGCCCTTATCGTTATCACGCGGCAGCAGCTTCCCTTCTTGCTTCTTGTAGGCGTCGGCGAGCCCCATGCAGTCGATCATGCGGTGCTTGGACTACTTATGTATGGGGCAGGGCCCTTGGAGCATCTTTTCGAACTCGGCGCTGAAGTTGGTCCGTGGGCGTGGGCCTCCGCGATCCATGGCGGCGATGGTGCGATCTCCCGAGCGCTTTCGGTCGCCCATTCTGCTTGGTTCTGGCCGAGTTCGGCGCGGGTCCTCCTTCCTTGGGCGATCTTCTCGGCGAGGCGGACGATCGTCGTCCCGAGCGCTTTTCTTGTTGTAGTGGAGGCGAGTGGCTTCTTTGGCATTGGCCATCTTGTTCACCCGCCCGAAGAACTCGCCGGAGGTCTTTGGCAGGTCCTCGCAGAGACGCTCAAAGACTAACGAGTCGGCGAGGCCGTCGAGGAAATAGTGGATGATCTCGGACTCGGAGCAGCCGGGAACCAGGTTGCGGTTCTCCATGTATCTGTCGGTGTAGTCGCGGAGGCTTTCCCCGCGATTCTGCTTCACCTTTTCCAGGTCCCACGCTGTGCCTGGCCGTATGGAGCTGCCCTGGAAGTAGCTCTTGAACTCGCGGCAGAGCGTGTCCCAGCTGTCGATGGCGTCGGGCTCGAGGCTGTGAAGCCAGCTCAGCCCCACCTTGGTCATGGCGACCGGGAAGTAGGCGCACATGGAGTCGTGGTCGCCGTTCACCGCGCGGATGGCGATGCTGTATGTCCGGAGCCACATCATTGGGTCCGCCTTCCCATCATACCTTTCTATGCCTGTAGGTTTAAAGTTAGCAGGCATTCGAATGGATCTTACTCGGGCGGTAAACGCTGGGAAGCCGTCGCAGTCGTTGAGGTTTTCGACGTTCTCGCGCCCTGAATCAGCGGAGAAATCTTCAGGGGTGCGAGCCCGTGGCGGCCTCTGCTGTTCGAGCGGAGGACCGTACTTGCGGTCGAACTCGCGGCGACGTGCGGCCTCATTGGCCTCCAGCTCTCGGCGCAGGCGAGTGTCGCGGTCCAACCCCGGGGCGCCGTGTTCGCGGTTGTACTCGGCGCGCCGTCGGAGCTCTTCCTCGTCCCTTCGCCGGTGGCGGTCGTCAAGGTTCCTGCGGAGATCGCGGTTGCGGAGTTGTTCGCGGAGGTCCTGCTGGTCAACCACGTCGTGGTCTTCACGACGGCTAGCTGACCTGGAGTGTCGAGACGAAGAAGCGGTGGCCTTTTGGGCGTTGATCATGCCTGTGGCTACGGTCAGCCTGGCCTTGATCCGGTTGAGCTCTGGGGTTTCCGGGATCCCTTCCAGCTCATGATGGGCGGCGGCGAGGTTAGCCGACGGGGTGGTGTATACGCCTACGTCGCCGACTTCTTGGATGAATTCGTCGTTGAGGTTGCGGGTGGCCCTGGGGTTTCGACGATCTCGTCGCGCGTTGCAGCACTGCTGTTTCTCTTCATTGCGCATGACCCTGGCGTCGCGGTGCGCTTGATCCTCTCCTTGGACGGTTGGTTCATCGGCGGATATGTCAGAGACGAACGTTTCCCGCTTGGCTGGCACGATCCTCTTGTTTGGGGGGAGGACGCGCGTGACTCGCGAGAAAGTCGGCGATGGTTCTTCTTCAGGCGAAGTTGGCGCATCCTGATGACGAGGAGGTTGCGTTGTCGCGACGTTCGGGGCAGATCTGATCTGGGTGATCGTGATGGAGTTGGCCGCCTCGCTTGCGCCAGGAGAGTAGTCGGCGCTCGGCCGTCCACCGAGTGCTTCCTGGTACACGACCCCACTGTTCCTGAGTCCGAACGGGAATTGCGTCGGTGAGGTGACGTCCTGGCGGGCGGAGTCGGCGAGCTCGATGCAGTCACCGATGGAGGCGATGGCTCGGTCCATGTCTGCTTCAAACTCGCGCTGGCGTGCGGCCCATCGCCGCCTTCGTTCCGCGGGTGTCTCGCGAGCCCTGCGTGGTGGAGGCGGGGTAGATAAAGCAGCCTGCAGTGAAGGCGGAGGAGGGCTCCCCTCGGAAACTGGGAGGGCGGCGTCAACCGTGGCGATCGTTGGTGGCGGAGTGGTGATGGTGACGACCCCGTCCGGAGTAGCTTCGAGTCGCGGCGTGCTCTCCTCTGGGGTGGCGTCGCGGCTGAAGGAGAGCTTTCCCTCGGGTCTAGTAGTGAAGACCATGGATCCGAAGAAGAACTTGGCCCCTTCAGCGATGGAGATCTTGGCAGATGCCGGCGTGACGACGGCGGAAGCAGATGCCATCGAGCTTGTAAATTGATCTCGTGTATCAACCCCTACCTGGCGCACCAACTGTCGGATTTATGGACCCGGCAGTCCACACAGGGTAGCCTACGTGGTTGATTTGTTGAGGGACAGATCGAGGATCACAAGACGATGGTAACACAAGACGCAAGGATTGAGCAGGTTCGGGCCGTCGAGACGACGTAATACCCTACATCCTGTGTTGGGTGTATGGATTGCTGTGTATGAAGTTCCTGAAGGATCTCCGTAGTTGAGTTCTGTCCTAGGTTGAATGATTGCTCGTCCTTTGGAGGGGGGTCCCAAGGCACCTTATATAGTCCGGTTGCCTTGAGTTACAAGTCAGCTAGAGATCATAACCTACCCGAAATACAAGGATTCGATCCTATAACGATTACAGATATCTTTCCCTAGAATTCTGGCTAGTTTATCTTGACCTCCGATCTTCTTGCGTGATACGCCGCCTGCTTCCTTGCCGCGCGCGCCGTCGTAGTCATCCGGTTCGCCCGACTGGTGGGCCTCCCGAGTAGTGGGCCACCCTGTCTGACAAACCGGCCCAATAGCACTTGGATTGGGCCGCCCCCTGCTGGTTGGGCCAATCCGCCTTCTGGGTACCCACGGGGGTCTATCCCCGACACTTTCCCTTAAGCTTGACCAAGTCATCCTTAATCTTTTCATCCTCTTCCTTGATATCTTCTATTTCTTCACCAAGGAGGTCATCACAAGACTCTACAACAACATGCTCAACACAAGTTTGGGTTGCTCGGGAGCAACACGGTTTTTCACATAATAATATAGAATTCATGTGAGAGCATGTGCATGTGTGTGTATGAGGTTCAAAAAATCTTACCGATGTAACCATGACCTCATGAGCTGTTTCTAGTAGACCATATGATTCTACAATCTTTTCATGAGAACATTCAACTTTCTTGTAGTGAGATTGCAAAGTCATATGCTCACTAGTGAGCTTCTCAAGTTGAGCACCAAGCACTTGTTTTTCTTGTTCTAAAGATGCTACATAAGTAGACAAATCAGTAGCACAAGCATAATCCTTTAACAAGACTTCATACTTACTGACCAAAGAGACATGTGAAAGCTTGAGTTTTTCAAGTTCTTGAGTTAGAGCCTTGATGGTTCCAACTCTATGGGATTCATCTCTCTTGGTCTTCTTCTTCCTTCTGCAAGCCATCAAGCACTCGGATCCATCATCACAGAATAATGAGGAACCTAAAGTTGATGGGGTGACGCTTGCAGCTTGAGTGTCTTGAGCACACTCGGGAGCAGCTTCCTGGCCAGAACCGGTCAGACGGGTTCCTGAAACCGGTCGGACCGGTTCCTCCAGACAGGCTGCACTTTCCTCCTTTTTCTCTTCTAGCTCCTCGGCAAGAATCACCTGAGGCTCAATGAATATTGCTGATGTAGATGAGCTTTTCTCAGGTGTCTTTTCTTGATCAGGACACTCACTACAAGGTTTCCTGGCTAATGCCACGCTACACATTTGCAACACCACTATTTTGGTTGCCAATAGGGGGCCAAATCGCAACCTTTGCCCAAAATGGTAGCAATATGTGCCTCTAATGCAATGGACAAAAATGGTTGCCTGAGCTATGATTTTGGGTTGCAATAGGGGTGTACTATGGCAACTATCCTATGCTATGGCTGCAATCACTTCGTGTTATTGCTACACTATTTTGGAGTTGCATTAGCACTGATTTTCGTTGCAATAATGCGATGATACTGCAACTATATTTACAGTGGTTGCTTTTGTTTGGTGCTTTTACAACAATTTTTTTGGGTTGCAATAATTTCCTATGGTGTTGCAATTGACAGATGATTATTGCAACAGGAATTTCGATGTAGATGCAATAGCTTGAACCTATTGCAACGACTTTTTAGGGTTGCAAAAACCTTCTTTGGCGTTGCAATTGTAAGTTGTCTATTGCAAAAAAACAACTAAATGGATGCAATATGGCGTTCTTATTGCAACGGTTTGTGAGTGTTGCTACAAACTACTACCATGTTAGATGGGCCCTCTTGATTCTCCTGGTGTAGATTGGCATTGGTTTTTCTTGTGATTTTGGTCTTATCTGCCCCAGGTTCGAATCCCTGGCAGGGATCTTTTTTAAAAAAATTAGAAAAATGGCAAGAAAAACAATGCTGAAGGGGGCTTCGAACACAGTACCTCATAAAACGAGTGGACAAGCTATACCACTGAGGCACTGCTTCATTTGTGTTAATATGTCATTGGTTTTATGTATATATGAGGATAGTTCAGGGTTGAACGCCTAACACGTAGGTCCGGGTTGGCAGCGAGACAACTAAACCAGAGGAGAAAACTAAACTTATTTTTAATTGTTGCAAGACTGAAAACGCATGGTGTTACAACGGGTGTATGAGAGTAAAATAGTTTCAAGACCAAATAGATATATATGTTCTTTGCATACATATGTTCCATACATAGATATAACATCTCCATACATAGATATATATATATTTATAACTGCCACTCATAGATGGCCTGATTCCTTGCATACATATGTTCCATACATAGATATAACATCTCCATACATAGATATATATATTTATAACTGCCACTCATAGATGGCCTGATTCCTTGCATACATATGTTCCATACATAGATATAACATCTCCATATATATATACATATATATATATATATATATATATATATATATATATAGTGTTTTGCTATAATGCACCTGGGTGCATTTTATATAGCAAATGCACAGACCCCAGCGAGCGCACATGCATGCATGCAAAACTAATGATCCTGACCAAACGTGTGATGCCAGCTCATTTGCTTCACGTCTCTACTCACCCACCAGATACATGCATGTGGAGAATCTTTCCTTGATTCGAATTGAAAAAATGTGATATCTTTTAAACCGTAAGTCAAATCTATGAACCGTTTGTTGCATCTTACTCGAAAAAATGTGCTTAACAAAACAAGATCCAACATGAATATATTTCGTGTTATTTTAGTGAATTGCAACTCTGTGTGCTTTCTATTTGCAACTCTATACATGTTATATTTGCACCATATCCAGTTGCAACTCAGTTGCGCCCAGAGTTGCAACTGGATTTTCAGCTGTATGCAATTCGATTGCAATTGCAACAAATGTCTTTCTGTTTAATAAATACAACAAATGTTTGACTTTTTTCAGAAAAAGAAAAAAACAAATGTTTGACTTTCAGTTGCGCCCAGAGTTGCAACTGGATTTGCAGCTGTATGCAATTCGATTGCAATTGCAACAAATGTTTGACTTTTTTTGGAAAAAGAAAAAAAAACAAATGTTTGACTTTTTTGGAAAAAGAAAAAAAACAAATGTTTGACTTTCAGTTGCGCCCAGAGTTACAACTGGATTTGCAGCTGGATGCAATTCGATTGTAATTGCAACAAATGTTTGACTTTTACCTATTATCTAAACATTTGTTGCATTTGTCTGTTGTGTTATATTTTTGAATGTTTCTGTCCCTTTGTCACAAAAATAAATATTTGTTGCATTTGTCTAAACATTTGTTACGTTGTATTTTTGAATGTCTTTGTCTTTGTGTCACGAAACTAAATATTTGTTGTATTTGTATAAACATTTGTTGCATTTGTATAAATATTTGTTGCATTTGTATAAATATTTGTTGCATTTGTATAAACATTTGTTGCCACTACTAGATTTACATAAAGTACCGAGAGTTATTAGTTCGGTGGCCGACGGTACGTAGTATTAAAATATAGCATGCAGAATCTGGTCGGATATTATTCCTCGGTGATTGGTTGTCGGCAAATATTCATATAATGCTAGATTACCGTCGGCCATTAGCTTAAAAAATAGTAAGCGCTGCAATCCCGGTCGGCCACCTGTGGGAAACGCTCAGCAAATCTAGTAGATCGTGTAGTGTGCGTACAGAGTTGCAATTCGAGTTGCAATACAATTGCAACTACTAGTTGCAACTAGACTTGCAGCTCAACTCTGTATGCAACGCATACGAGTTGAGCTGCAAGTCTAGTTGCAATTGTATTGCTTCTGAGTTGCAATTGTATATGCTTCCGAGTTGCAACTAACAAAAAAATGCACAAAATATATCCATGTTGGATCTTGTTTTGTTAAGCACATTTTTGTGAGTAAGACACAACAAACGGTTCACAGATCCGACTTACGATTTAGAAGAAAAAGTGAATTGAAATTTCGAGTCACAAAAAGATTCTCTGCATGCATGCATGGGACAGGGTGGGCGGAAGCGCGGGCGCGGGAGTGCGAGAGCGCTGGTTTTTTTTTCTTTTTTGGTAGTCTTGCTAGGGTCTGTGCATTTCCTATACAAAATGCACCTTGTTGCATTTTAGCCTCGCCCTATATATATATATATACACATATATATATATATACATACATATATATATATATATATATATATATATATATATATATATATATAACTGTCACACACTAATAGCTTCCATAGTTAGTGTTGACAACAGGTCTTCATTTCATTCCAGCTTAGTGTTGCTTCCCTTCTTCTGGCTTCCCTTCTCCTTACACGCCTCCTTCAAACACCAAGTAAAAAATTATTAATTCAAAAACGCAGCTATGGAATTGAGCAAGGTCTATCGCTTTAAATTGAGAAAAGTCAGCTTATGCGGAGTCGAGGTGCTGCCATGGCCGTAAGGAACCTGCACCTTTTGATAACACAATGCTTCTACAAGAGCTGCTTTGATGACATCTTTGTTGTTTTGGACTTCTGGAGCTTCCTGGCCAATGCCTTCCTTGCTGTCTTCTCTGCGCAATACTTGTTGTGGTTCTCGCCTCCTTTGCTTCCTCCAACTCCGCATCAGCCTTTTTCTTGTATTGTTCGAATGTTTCCTTCAAAGTGTCAACATCGGTCTGCAAGCCGGCATGAACAGAAAACAAAATGTCAGAATATTTAAAAACTGTGTGTATATAGAAGGTTCTAGCACAATCCAATCTGGAATAGCAGAAGATGCAGCAATTCAGTACTGGCCAGGCATGATGTAAATAAAACAGTCTCATCTGTGCAGCAAGAGAAGTTTAAAATATGACATATGTGCATTCAACTGGTGAAATCAAGAAATTCTGTACGAAGTTCAGCTATAAGTATATATAGAAGGCTACAATTAAATGGCAACAAGTACCCCTGAATCCATAATTAAGCATCTGTTTATGATTCAAAGTAATCCAGTTTCAGTCCAGACAGCACAAGAAATCCTGAACCTGTAGACTTTCAGAAGATTCAAAGTTCAGACTTTTGCATATTTTAGTTGACCTAAAAACTTCCATGGGAATACGAGATTGACAATTAGACATTGATCACCTCGCAATGCAAGAGCAGTGGTGCACCTATTGAAAATTTATATTATAGTTAACGAGCAATTTGCACTGTCACATGGAGTCTAGAAATCATTGGTCTCATCAGGCAGGTAACATACTAACATCAGATCAACTTGAATAATTCAAAGTCACTGTTAATCCATTGTCGACCATGCTAAGCACCTAATGATGGATCTAGGTTTAAAATGCAACATAGAACTAATATTAGCTAACTTTAAAAAGCTCTATAACTGAAGCTCCAGCTGTGAGGCATAATGTGGCATGGAAACAAACTTTCCTCAGCAAAACTCAAAAGGCTCTACTCTATTTAAGTACATATAGATGGCTTTCCAAAAGAAAATTACACCTAGGAGTTTAAATAAGTCACAGGCATTCGACTCTATATACATCTAGAACACGCAAAAAGTACCAAAAGGGGTAAGACAGTGCCAATGTAGCTTACAATGGACTTCCGAGCGCTAGAGTCAGAGTCTGATTCGAGAGTATATGTGACGTAGGAATCCTCGCTTGAGCCGCTTGAGCCATCATTGGAATCCACCCCTGAGAAGTTGCTTGAGCTCTCCTCGAATTGCATCATCGACGAATCCTCGAGAAATCCCCTCTTCGCGCCCCGCGTCAAAGGCCGGCGAACAGTGGTGCCCTCCTGGCGACGAGGCGCCGACGATGACCCACACCCGGTCTGCCTTGGGTCACGGCGGGGGCGGCGCGCGTGAACATCCGGCGCCGCAGTCTTGCCGACCACCTCATTCGCCGTGGTGGCGGACATCTACCGTCCGTCATCGCCGCGCAGCTGCTTGCGGGCTTTATTTGCCCGCTGCCCCCGCATCATGGATGCCGGGGCGAGGAGCGGGGAAGTGGAGGGGGGGATGGGGCAAGCGACCGGCGGCGGCGGGGGGAGTGGATGCGGGAGCGGGGGCGGTGGGGAATATTCTTTCACTGCCTAGGTTTTGTGGATGCGGGGGGGTCTTGGGGGGGGGATTAGTTTGTATAGATAATATAACTTGGCGGTGATTAACGAATATCCTCTATGGTGTACTGGTTCGAACTCTTGGTTACAGAGATGTTGGTCTCGAGTTCGAGACTGCAGTTTGGCAGATTTTTTCCTATTTTTTTGAACATTTTACAGAATATTTTACACCATGTGTCATCTCTCTATATTTTAAAAATATATATTACTACATTGTTATTTTTTGTACTATTTTGTAAAAATATATATTACTACACTGTTATTTTTTGAACTATGATGACTTCGTGTATTTGAGAATGCAGGGGCGGAGCTACGTGCAATCAACGTTGTCAGCTGACAACGACGATTTTGCCGGACCTCTTGTACGCATACGTTGGTTAGAGGCTTTGACACTGGTAAAAAATTCACTCTGACACCGGCAGTGCAGCACTAGCGACCAGGCCTGCTTATTTTCCTTTTATCCAACATCCTGCCATCACTTTATCATGTAATAACTACGTAAGCCCATACGGCCCACAAGTCACAAGGTACAGGCCACAAAGGCTAAGAGCCTCTTGTCTATCTATCGCTCAGCAGTCTGAAACACAGCGACGCTCCTCCGCCCCTGCAGCCTACGCCAATCCTAAGACCAACGTGTGGCCTGAGGCCAGGTACAGATTACCCCAAAGCCCCAAATTCTCTAGTGCCATTTCTTAACAGGATCTAATCTTAGAGTTTTCTTATCCCGAGATAGTTCAATTTCTGCTATATTAAATTTTGTTGTTTCAAGCTGTTAGACTACTAGTGTCCTGAAGTAAGAAACAAGTGGAAAAGGAAAGAGCCTTGCTGCATCGATATGTTCTTTTCTAGCAAAAGCAAATGTCAGGTATGCAATTGATTAATTTGGTCGTGAGCTTCCTATTTATATTCACAATGTGAAAGCCGATGAAAGGTTTACCAATTTGAATATTATCTCTGAGCTTGGTAGATTGATGGTGGGTACGAACAAACATATTTGTTTTCCTTTGGTCTATCGTCTACTCTCTACTGAAGCTCGTACTAGTTCTCCCTATTGCTACTGCATCGGTCAAGAGGTGCTTTTCAGCAATGAAAATTGTGAAGACATTACTACATAATTGAATTAGTGATGAATTTATGAATTATTGTATCATATGCTCTGTAGAAAAAGGATTTCTAGCGACATTCCAATTGATGATGTTATTGTAAAATCTTAAAGTGTGGTCACTATTGTAAAACCTTGTAATTGCATGAATATGTCATCTTTTAATTTTAATTGTGTTATCACAAGTATGAGCTGGTACTCTCCACTGACATCGGCGACAATATTTCCTGGCTTCGCCCCTGTGAGAATGTACCATTACAATTTCTTTTCCACTACAAGTTGTGCCATTTTATACGTTCTTAGTTCTCTTGGGTCCACCGTCTAGGAGCATCGTATATCTTTGTAGCTCATCAGTGCGATAGACCATAGCCATGGCTGAGCAACAACCGAGATGGCGTCATGGGAGCAGGTCCAAGTGGGTGGATTTCGGTTCCACGCATATTATTCTAAAATGAGTGTAAATTGCTTGTTTTCCCGTAGTGCATTTGAGTGTCATATATATTTGATTGAACTTAATAAGAATGTCATATGTGTTTGGTTGACAGATTTAATTGAACAAGTTTAAAAGTGTCGTATATGTTTATGTGTTTTTAAGAGCATATTTTTTTGATAGCCCCAAGATGATGATTGGTTTACACATAAGGAGATAGACAAATTTCTTGGTGGTTCATCAAAACAACCATGTGCCTATTATTCTTCAAGCCCAAACTTCTATCCTGTCTCCTCGCATAGTGACAAAGCACATATTCTTTTTGATTTCTACAAAAAATTTGTTAGGTGAACGAATGTGTTCATCATGCTAGTTTAGATGAACAAAACGCGTTCATGATACGTGTACTAGTTTTCGCACGCTAGTTCGATCATTCACTAAAAAGATAATATTTTCATTCAAATACAAGTTTAGTCAAAATGGCTGCGGGCTTTTTCAAAGTTACCAAGGTTCACCCTGATTACAAATTTTTTAAATTGAAATTGCCAAGGTTTTAGTTCAAAAAAATGAAGAACTGCCATTTTTAATTTTTGGCAAGTGTGGGCGCCAAACCCCCCGCGCTGCACGATTGGCCCCACTATTTTTCCCTCCCTCCGACCATTTCATGACTCGCCAAAACCGGCCTCCAATTGATCGGGCGGGGGAAGTTGCGTAGACGACGCCGTCGCCAGCTAGGGTTTTGGGCGTCAAGCTGATGGCGGCCCAGGCAAGAGCTTGAACCTATTGCAACAACTTTTTAGGGTTGCAAAAACCTTCTTTGGCGTTGCAATTGTAAGTTGTCTATTACAACAAAACAACTAAATGGATGCAATATGGCGTTCTTATTGCAACGGTTTGTGAGTGTTGCTACAAACTACTACCATGTTAGATGGGCTAACATGGGCCAGCCTGAGCCTCTGGCATCCTTTCCCTATCTCACGCCTTCTGTATCGTCGTGCCCTTCTGTATCCAGGGCTGGCATCCGCCTCTCTCTATCTCACGCCTTCTCTCTCTTTCTCTATTCATCTTTTTTACGCTCTGGCCGGCGGCGGCTTGCGCGCTCGCTGCATCAACAGAAGGTACTTCGGCACGGGACTCCACAGCAACACGTCCACAACACCACGTCGGGAGTTCATCAGTTTATTTGTTGATGTTAGCATTCCATCACCGGTTGACCCCATTCATGCCCCATCCATGTTTCCATCATCGATCAATAGTAAATCATGTCTATGCTTGTTTTGCATGGAATTTTAGCACACGGCACTCCATGTAGCAATCGGAAGGAGGCAGAAGGGGATCAGTAGTTCAGCAAATCTAGATTGTGTAGGAATCAGCCAATCAGGAGTGACCAGGTCCAGGTTCTAGACTTTATAACTTTGATCTTATTTAATCTCAGCGCAAAACACTATCATGTCATCTAGAAAATATCCATGCGGCATCAACAATATATTTTTAGAAGTAACACAGGCACTTCAAAAAATCCAGATGTGAGGGCCATAGTTTCTGTTGTGGAACAACCAAATATTAATCCAGAAGAGCAATACCCCGATAGAAAATATTGACATCAAATTGAAGTTGTTGAAAATTATTTGACATTCAAAAATGGCTCAAAAAAGGCTAAATAGTTTGACAATTTTATACATGGAGAACAAATTATTGGATGAGGTTAATATTGATATTATCTTGACATTATCTGTGATTTTACATACAGAAAGGTTAGTAGAAACTTTTAATGTAATATGTATATAAACTGCTTCATATGACTATTTTCTTATATCCCTCGAGTGTTTTGTAATATGTATATAAATTGCTTCATATGACTATTTGTGTTTGATTGATTTGATCTGATCATCATGCAGAGTTGATAATGTCAGGCGAAGGTTGAAGTTGTGACGAGGGTCTGAATTAGGGGTACCCAATCAAGCCCTTAATCCGGGTCCTCACGATAATCCACCCCTCAAAAGCAAAAGCCGAAGAACCAAATCAAAGCAGATTCACCATACTCCAACAACTCGGAGGCCGCCCGACGAGTCTCCGATTCGCCCGAAGAGTTCTCCGCCTCCGAGCGGATCCGCGGCTCGCCCGGGGAGTTCTCCGCCTCCGAACGGCTCCGCGGTTCGCCCGAGGAGTTCTCCGCCTCCGAGTGGCTCTCCGATTCGCCCGGGGAGTTCTCCGCCTCCGAGGAGTCTCCGGCCCGCCCGGTAAAACTACTCGGCCACGTCTCGGCCCGACCAGCGCCGTACCCACTTGGTACCCGCCGCGTCAGAGCATGATGGGCGTCCGTCCTTCGCCACGACAGCCACAGTGGCGCCCGTCTCATCCGAACAGGAACGCTACAGTCCTGAGAGGAATGCATGCGCAACACCAGGCGCCCAAGGACGATCCTAGGCGTCCATGGACGACACCTGGAACCCGAAGAGGACACCTGGAGTACCCAAAGGGCTCGAGCAAGTCAACCACGACCTGGGAACTACCCGGGAGCTTACTCGAGAAGACATCTACACCAACCACCCGGGATGTACGGTCCCGGGTCCGGCGTGGTGCCCACTCCGTCAACACCTGCCCCCTGTACGGCTCGACGCGCGGCACAAGCTAAAGGCCTCGGGGGCAGTAACTCCCCTTGTAATTTTCTTTCTTTCTTACCCCCCGCTCCCTTCTCTCCTTGAGACTATAAAAGGGGACAAGGGGACATCAGTGGGGGGACAGACAGACATCAGTCGAACATTCGCACACAGCACGAACGACACGCTAACTCGCACAGTGCAGGGACTTGGGACCCTTTCCCTCTCCCGACCAGTTTGTACCCCCTACTACAGACCTGGACTTAAGAACATCGGCACACACTGGACGTAGGGTATTACTCTCCGGAGGCCCGAACCAGTCTAAACTCCCTGTCTCTTGAGTCACCATCCGGACCCAGACACGCGATCGTAGAAATTTACTTGCCGGCGGTAGAGAACCCCGACAGTTGGCGCGCCAGGTAGGGGGCTTTTCGCGTGTCACGACACTTCGCCAGGGCCCGGATGGCCCACAGTGGCGCCTCGCTGGCGCCCGGCGATCACCTGCGGTTCGGCTCCCTCGACTTCGTCTTCGGTAAGTCGGTGGAGCCTATCATCGGGGCAACTTTCGTGCGCCCCAAGCTTGCCCGCGACGACGACAAGACGTTCCACGACGAGGGGCCCAAGCCCTCCCACGCCACGGCGGGAGCCACCGCCTGCGTCTTCGATCTGCTCGGTGGGGACCTCGCGGCCGCCCTGGGACGGAGCCCGTCCCAGGAACGCTTCCGCAATGTCTCCTACATGATCACCAACCTCGCCCTCCAGGTTGGAGGGCAGGAGCAGCTCCCCTGGGACGAGTTCATCGACTGCTACAACGCCATGTACCCGGAGGGGCAGCCAGGCCTGCCGAGCGACCCGGCGGCCACCCCGACACCGACGGAGTCGAACCCCTGCGTCTTGCCAACTGCCAAAAGCACGGTGAGCGAGCAGAGACCGCACCCGCGGTTGACTTGGGTTCCGCCGAACTTCGACCCTTCTCGGGAATGCTTCATGTGTCACACCCCCGATGGGGATGTGCAGTCTGCCAGCAGTTCGACGAGGGACGGCGCCCCCGCGGCGCCGCCTGCCAATGCCCCTGCGGCTCCGCCTGCCCGAGCCCCTGCAGCTCCGCCTGCCAACGCCCCTGCGGCACCACCGCCCGACGCCCCGGCAGACGATGCCCGGCGGGTCAGGCTACAGGAGCTCGATGAGGCCCGACGTCAGATCGAGGCAGAACGCCAGCAGCTCAACCGCGAGCTCGGGAGAAACGCGGACGGAGGAGCCGCCCGCGCACGAGCCCGGGACGTGCAACAGCGCATCGTCAACGACGGTGGCAACGCCAACGACGCGCCGGTCTTCAACCGGGCGTCCCAGAACCTTGCAGCGACTGCTGTCCTACTCCGTGAGCACCCTGAACCAGCGGCGCCCGAAGATCGAAGGTTCCACCAGCAGCTCCGCGCCCTCCTGGAAACCGCAGCAGTCCAACAGGCGGAAAGCTCCGCCTCTCGCCAGCGAGCTCCCCGGGAGCCCGATCATTCCGTACATCATCACGGGGCCACGACCGACGGAGGCGCTAGGCGACGGGACGAGCACCGTCAGCACCGCCCACGCCGAGCCTACAACAGGCGGCGCGGGGGCCGCTACGACAGCGGCGAGGACCAGAGCAGGAGTGCGTCACCCGACCCCAGGGGGCCGCGTGCCTTTGGACCCCGCGTCCTCGGCGCTCAGGTCCCTCCGCGCTTCCGAGCTCCCACCACGGTGCCCAAGTACGACGGGGACACAAACCCCAGCGTCTGGCTGGAGGACTACCGGCTCGCGTGCCATGCGGGGGAGCGCAAGACGACTACTTCATCATCAAAAGCCTCCCCCTCTACCTCGCCGACTCGGCCCGGACATGGCTGGAGCACCTCCCTGCGGGCAAGATCGACAGCTGGGCGCAGTTGCGTGATGCCTTTATTGGCAACTTCCAGGGCACCTACACTCGTCCCGGGAACCCCTGGGACCTCCGCAACTGCCTCCAGGCAGAGGACGAGACCCTGCGCGACTACATCAAGCGCTTCTCCAAGCGCTGCACCGAGCTGCCAAACACTGCCGACACCGACGTCGTCTCCGCGTTCCGGTTCGGAACCACCTGCGCGACCCTCATCCATGAGTTAGGGCGCAGGAAGCCACGAACCATCCGGGAGCTCCTCGACATCGCCACCGACTACGCCGATGGGGAGGACGCCGTCGCTGCAACCCTTGATCGGCCTCAGGGCAAGGGCAAGCAGTCGGAGGCGGTTGCCGAGGGCACCTCCGCCCGACCCAACAAGAAGAAAAGGAAGGACAAGCGGAGGCGCGATGGTCGCATGGTAGCAGCGGCCGAGCGGAAGGCCACAAAACCCAAAGGAAACCCGGCGCCAAGGGACCACTTCGAGAAGCTCCTCGAGGCGCCCTGCACCAACCACGAGGGCCCCGTCAAGCACGCCCTGAAGGATTGCAAACTCATGAAGAGCTTCCTCGCCGGCACCCTGAAGAAGAAACCATACGAGAACCGAGACGGGGCCGGAGGCCCGAACGACGACGACGGTTACCCCAGGGAGGACGGCGCGGTCCTGATGATCGTTGGGGGGTCGGCGGCCTGCCCCTCGAAGCGCGACGAGAAGTTGATCCGACGAGAAGTTTTCCACACAGAACCCGCGGTACCCTCCTACCTAAGATGGTCCGAGGCCCCGATCACCTTTGATCGCTCCGATCATCCCGACCATGTCCCACAACCCGGAAGGTACCCGCTCGTGGTGGCTCCTCTCTTCGGGACGAAACGCGTCCACAAGGTGTTGATGGACGGCGGGAGCGGCCTCAACATCCTCTACGCCGACACTCTCGACGAGATGGGGATCCCGCGCTCCCGGCTTCGGCCATCCGCGGCGCCATTCCATGGGGTCGTCCCCGGGGTGGATGCAATACCGCTCGGGCAGATCGACCTGCCTGTCACGTTCGGGACTCCACGGAACTTCCGCAGAGAAACCCTCACTTTCGAAGTGGTGGGATTTCCTGGGACGTATCACGCCATCCTCGGGAGGCCTGCATACGCAAAGTTCATGGCTGTCCCGAACTACACGTATCTCAAACTGAAGATCCCCGGACCCAAAGGAGTCATCACCGTGGGGACTTCATTTGAGCATGCGTTCGCCTGCGAAACCGAGTGCTTCCAATTCGCGGAGGCGCTCGTCCAGTCCAAGAGGCTCGCCGCTGAGCCTCCACCCAGGGACCCGGATATCCCCGAGACCTCCAAGCGTGCTGCGTGCTCCTTTGAGCCAGCCAAGGACGTCAAGGAGGTTGCCGTGGCCAATGATGGTCGCACCCTCCGTGTCGGGACGGCGCTCGATCCTAAATAGGAAAGCGCGCTCGTCGACTTTCTTCGCGCAAACCTCGATGTGTTTGCATGGAAGCCCTCGGACATGCCGGGGATTCCAAGGGAAGTCGCCGAGCACAAACTTGATATTAAGCCTGGCGCTCGACCCGTCAAACAGAGGCTCCGACGCTACGACGATGACAAGTACAAAGCCATCGGCGAAGAGCTCAAAAAGCTCCTCAGCGCCGGCTTCATTAGGGAGGTATACCACCCCGAGTGGTTGGCTAACCCCGTCCTTGTAAAAAAGAAGAATGGAAAATGGAGGATGTGTGTTGACTATACTGGCCTTAACAAGGCATGTCCAAAAGACTCTTTCCCCCTTCCACGCATAGATCAGGTGGTCGACTCCACCGCGGGGTGCGAAACCCTTTGCTTTCTCGATGCGTACTCCGGGTATCATCAGATCGCGATGAGCCTGGCCGACCAGCTCGCAACATCGTTTATCACGCCTTACGGCACCTTCTGCTATTCGTCTATGCCATTCGGGCTGAAAAACGCGGGCGCCACGTTCCAAAGATGCATGCGACGCGTCTTTGGCGACTTAATCGGCCGACTGGTCGAGGCGTACGTTGACGATATAGTAGTAAAATCCAAGCGCACTGGCGACTTAGTCTCCGACCTCGCAGCTGTCTTTGAGAAGCTCCGGCTGAACAAAGTAAAGCTCAACCCCGAGAAATGCGTTTTCGGGGTCCCAAGAAGCATGCTCCTCGGCTTTATCGTATCGGAAAGAGGCATCGAAGCCAACCCCGAGAAGATAACCGCCATCACTGACATGGGGCCGATCCAGAATGTAAAGGGGGTCCAACGCGTCACGGGATGCTTGGCCGCACTCAGCCGTTTCATCGCCCGACTCGGGGAACGGAGCCTGCCCTTGTACCGACTGCTCAAGAAGTCGGACCACTTCGTCTGGAACGACGAGGCGCAGCAGGCCCTCGATTCGCTTAAGCAATCACTCAAGAACCCACCGATCCTGACCGCTCCGGCGGAAGAGGAGCCCATGCTGCTCTACATTGCGGCAACCACCCATGTGGTAAGCACCGCCCTCGTCGTCGAGCGAAACGAGCCCGAGAAGATCCAAAAGGTGCAACACCCCGTTTACTTCATCAGCGAGGTCCTGTCCGACACAAAGGTACGATATCCCCAGATCCAAAAACTCGCCTACGCCGTCCTCATCACTAGGCGTCCGACACCAAGGTACGATATCCCCAGATCCAAAAACTCGCCTACGCCGTCCTCATCACTAGGCGGAAGCTCCGGCACTACTTCGACGCCCACCCCATCACGGTGGTGTCGAGGTATCCACTCGGCGAAGTGATCCAGAACCCCGAGGCCGACGGGAGGATAGCCAAGTGGGCGCTCGAGTTGATGGGGAAGAACATCACCTATGCACCTCGGGACGCCATCAAGTCACAAGCGTTGGTCGACTTCATCGCCGAGTGGACTGAGGCCCAAACTCCCCCGACCTCTATCGAGCACGAGACCTGGGTCATGTACTTCGACGGATCGCTAATGAAAGAAGGGGCAGGTGTCGGCCTGGTCTTTGTCTCGCCTCTGGGCGTGCGTATGGAGTACATGGTTCGGCTGCACTTCCCGGCCTCCAACAACGCCGCCGAGTACGAGGCCCTCATCAACGGACTCCGTATTGCCCTCGAGCTTGGCATACGGCGTCTCGAGATCCGAGGAGACTCGGAGTTGGTCGTTGATCAAGTGATGAAGGAGTCGAGCTGCGTTAGCCCCAAGATGGCCACCTACTGCCGGGCGGTCCGCGAGCTGGAAGACAAGTTTCTCGGCCTCGAGCTCAAGCACGTCCAACGACGATACAACGAGGCGGCCGACACCCTCGCCAAGGCGGCCTCCAATCGGAAGCCCGTCCCCCACGGAGTGTTCGCCAAGGACCAGCACGCCCCCTCCATCCGACTCGACGACGAGCCACCCGAGCCTCCAGTGCAAGAGGAGGCGGAAGTGATGGAGATAGACGCAGCGCTCGAGCCCAACCTCGAGGATCCCGACTGGAGAATCCCGCTACTCGAGTGGATCGTGCAGGGCAAGCTCCCACCCGACCCGACCGAGGCTCGGCGGATCGCGCGCTGGGCCAAAACTTTCACGCTCATCGAGGGAGAGCTTTACCGGCGAGGCACCTTTGGCGTCCTAATGCGCTGCATCCCGATCGACCAAGGCAAGGAATTGCTAAGGGACATCCATGCAGGAGCATGTGGGCACCATGCCGCACCGAAGACACTTGTCGGGAAGGCTTTCCGGCAAGGGTTCTACTGGCCAACCGCAGTGGCCAATGCCAAGGATATCGTGCGCAGCTGCGAAGGCTGTCAGTTCTATGCAAGGCAAACTCACCTCCCGGCGCAAGCCCTGCAGACCATCCCCATCACCTGGCCCTTTGCCGTATGGGGCTTGGATTTAGTCGGGCCACTAAAGAAAGCACCCGGGGGCTTCACGCATCTCCTCGTCGCCGTCGACAAGTTCTCCAAGTGGATCGAGGCAAGGCCCATCAGGCGGGTTCGCTCGCAAGAAGCTGTCCAGTTCTTCACCGACATCATCTACCGCTTCGGGGTCCCAAACGTGATCATCACCGACAACGGCACTCAGTTCACGGGCAAAAGGTTTATCAACTTCTGCGACGACAACAACATTCGAGTGGACTGGGCCGCCGTCAGCCACCCCAAAACCAACGGACAGGTGGAAAGAGCCAATGGCATGATCTTGCAAGGACTGAAGCCACGAATCTTCAAACGCCTCGAGAAGTTCCGGGCAAGGTGGGTTGCGGAGCTCCCGTCGGTCCTCTAGAGCCTGCGAACCACACCAAGTCGAGCCACGGGCTGCACGCCCTTCTTCATGGTGCACGGGTCCGAGGCGGTCCTCCCGACTGATCTTGACTACGGCAGCCCAAGGGTTCGCGCCTACGACGACGAAGGAAATCAAGCCTCCCTGGAAGACGCCATCGACCAGCTGGATGAAGCGCGCAGCGTCGCACTACTCCACTCGGCCAAGTACCAGCAGGCCCTACGACGATACCACGACCGTAACATCCGAAGCCGGGCCTTTCAAGTCGGCGACCTCGTCCTCCGACGAGTTCAGAACAACCGCGGCCGCCACAAGCTGTCGCCGCCATGGGAAGGCCCCTACATCGTTGATCAAGTTCTCCGCCCGGGAACTTTCAAGCTCAAGGACGCGGACGGCCAAGTCCTCACGAACGCTTGGAACATAGAACAACTACGACGCTTTTACCCCTAAAAAGTATCTGTACTTTGTCATTCGCTTGCGGTAATAAAAGTGCTCTTCCGTCCCGAGTACTTCATGAGCTTGTAGTTGGCTCCCGAGACGCTCCCCGGGTCCTCTGAGATAAAAAGGCGAGTGACCCTTTCCCCACAGAGGGCCGAACGATCTCAACAACCGACACGATAATTATCTACTACGGCCTGTTAACCACCAGGGGTTCGAAGGCTGGCCCGTCGAAGGGTTCGACAGCCGCCCCCGGGCACCTCGAGTGAGGGGCAGCAAGGGATGGGTCCCAGCGGCCAGTACCCGGGCGCACGAGCGTCATGGGCATCCCGAACTGCATTCGAGTCTTGATGGAAAGTAAGATCATGGTTTTTCTTCCGAACGGAAAGGCAAAGAGCCGCCAGGTCCGGTCGAACGGACTCGGTAACTAGATGATCTCGCCACCAAAGAATTTGAAGCTGATCACCAGCTGATCCGTTCGGAACCCGTCGAGCGGGACGCCGAGGCTTCACTCGAATTGACCCGTTATCAGCTCATACGGACACCGCATTTTCGGCCAGCGAGGCAAAAATACGGCGCGGTCCGGCCCCTCCACCTTCTGCGAAAAAGGTGCATGAGGGGTAACGATGTAAGGAGAAACAGGCCTCTCCACCAGCACCCTGCACCACGTGGGGTCCCAGGTCATGAAACAAGGCCTGTAAGAAGCCGTGCCACGACAAAACAAGGCCGAGGATGAGCCCGAGAAGTCTCCACCTCGCCCGACGAGTCCCCGCCTCTCCCGAAGAGCCTCACACTCCCCTGCGGGCTCGCACAGCTACGTCGCTTTACCCTTAAAAGTACCTGTACTTTTCAATTCGCGAGAATAATCAAAATACTGCGCTATTCCGAGTACTTCATTTGTGTATGGTCGTTTTCCGAAATGTACCCCGCAAGTTCCCGAAGCTAAGCGGCGGGCGATCCCTTCCCCGTGCAGGATCGCCCACCGCTCGGGGGCTCCACCCGGGGCCCGGTGCCCCTCCGTTTTTTTCACAAAAACTCGACAAGTGATCGCTCTCGCGCGCGATCAAGCGGTATACTTTTGCGCTTGCGAGAAAGGAACGTCAGCTCGAGGGGCTTCGTGACCACGCTTGTCCAAGTTTCGAGTGCTCACGCCCCTGTGGCTACGGTGCTAACTTGCGAGCAAAGTCCAAGCCCTCGGACCGACGTCTTTTTCCCGAGAAACAATAAGGGAACCACCTCGACTAGTTGTTGCTATCAGCATATCGATCTGCTGCTTGTCATTTTCCAAATCTTCCGAAACTACTCGGGGGCTGCGAGTCCGAGTGCCCAATCTCCCGAGTTCCTACGCCCCGGCGGCTACGGAACAGAGTCCGACGGGCAGGACCCCGCGCCTTTTCATCTCGACCCCCGACCCCCAAAAGCATTCGGAAGAAAATGAAAATGGCAAACAACAGATAAAAACATGAGTTTTTTGAGCAACTTCGATTATCCTTTAAAAAGGAGCTTTGTTCATTACACAACAAAATGACTAAGTCCTTTGTGTATATCCTACTCTAGCCCAAGATCCCTCAGGGCGGCGGTCAGCACCTTGTCGGCAAACGAGGAGGATTCGGCTTCAATCTCATCATACTCAGCATCCTCGTAGTCGGGGGCCCACCCGCCTTGCAGAGCCTCCCGATCCATGGTCGGGTAGTGCGACAAGAACATAGCAATGATCTTTCGCGCCACGTTCCGAGCAAGATCTGAGGCCTGCGCCCGAGTCCTCCCTGTGACAAGGGCGAGGCGATCCACCAAAGACGGGCCGCCGCTGACGTTGAGCTCCTCGAACAGGTGCTCGACCGCCTGGACCAAAGCCTGATGGACCTCAGACTTCTTCTCGAGGGCCCTCTGGCTCTGCTCGCCCGCCTCCCTGGACCTCCGAAGGTCCTCGACAACCCCTGCAGGCAACTCTTCGTCAGCGTCATTCTGCAAGGAGGAAAACAAGAAGAAGGACGAGCGGAAACACGACACTTACTGGTCATCTCCGCCTTCAGCTCGTGACCAAGCTGCACCAGCTCCTGGTTGGCAGCGAAGGCCTTGGCCACCTCGCGCTTCTCGGCCTCGAGCTTGGTCTCCAGGTCAGCCTTCCCCTTCCGCAGGGCTACATTGGCAGGCAAACCTAAGCAAACGCGCCGCCACGCGAGGAGAACGGAAAGAAACCGCCCGACAAGAAATGGGAAGGGATAACTTACCAAGGATCTCCTCCTCCCGCTTCCGGGCGATCTCCTTGAGGTGGGCCCCCTCTTCCTCGGCGGCCGTCAGCTTCCCGGCCAGCTCGACCAACTGGTTGTTGGCCGTCTTAAGGTCGAGGTCGCGGTGCTGGACGTCTATCTGAAGGTCCACCACTTTCGCTTTCAGCCCCTCGACCTCCTGCACGGCGGCAGCCTTTTCCCGATTGGAGGCGTCGGCGGCCGCCAGCGCCTCCATCACTGTCCTCTCGGCCTCATCCACCTTTGCCTCGAGGGTGGCCCTTTCCTCCGCGGCGTCTTCAATCGCCTCCTCCCTGGCCTCCCGGGCCTCAGTCAGCTGGGCCTCGAGCTGCTCCTTCTCGGCCTTCAGCTGCTGCACGGCGTGCCAAAGCCCGGACTCCCGGCGAAGGAACGCCGACTTCTCGGCACTGCGCTCCATGATTTTCTGAACGAAAATAAAAACAAGAGCGGTAAGACATACCCCAAAACGGCGCCAAGACTAGAAGAACGAAGTCCAAGAACTCACCCGGGAAGGCCCGATGATCATCTTATTGAAGACCTCCTTCATACTATTGAGGCCCTCGGCGAGAAGTTGGCGCTGCTCCCTCTCCGCTGAGTCGTTCAGCTCGAAGATGGGATGCGCCGGGTTCTGACGGTCGTACCACAGCAACCGACCCTCGCACGGAAGGTTCGGGTTGTTTTCAATTGGTACGATGGCGTCGAAACGACGATCCATCGTCATCATCCCCGGCGTCTCCCGGAGGAAGCCCAGGCCCTCGCTCGAAGGGCTCGAAGGTCTCGGGGACTCCACGACCGGCCCCCTGCTGCACTCGCCGACGACCCTCCGCGAGCTACCCTCCGGTGAGTCCTCGAGCACGACGACCTCCGGGGGAAGCACCCTGGAGGGCTCGGGGGCTGCAGCGGCTGCCAGGATGGCAGTATCTTGAGGGGCGCCAGATGTCCCCGCCTCTGCCTCCTTGGGGCCAGCCGTAGCCCCCGGAGAGGCAGCGATCCCGCGGCCATCTTCCCCGGCCGCGTCGCCGGACATGGCGATCTCCCTCGCTCCGGGGTGGGCCACCTCCTCCTGAGGAGAAGGCAGAGCCGCCTCCCCCAGCTCCTCGGCCAGCTCGGCTTGGAGCGCCGCCACGGCCGCCTCCGTGGGGACGGTCTGTGCAAAGGCTAGGCCCGTTGGGAGTGCGTCTCCCGGGCTGTCGCCGTCCCCTTCCGGCACCTTCTCCTCCACAGAGGGCGCCACCCTCCGTGTCTCCTCCTCGGCCTGCTCCACCGAGGGCACCGGCGTCACCACCTCGGCCCGCTCCGCCACGGGCTCCAACGTCGTCTTCTTGGCCGGCTCCGCCGCGGGCTCCGGCGTCACCTTCCCGGCTTGCTCCGTCGCAGGCCTCGGCGTCTGCACCGCCAAGCGCAGCGTCTTCTTGGGCGCCACCGCGAGCGGAGTGTCGGCCCGACTGGTTCATCACAAGTCGGGGAATCCGGCTGAGAAAAAGGGCAACTACAGAAAAAACCAAAACTACTCGAGAAACACAGATCATCACTCACCTCGACGAGATGGTCCGTGTCCGCTTAAATCCCGTCGGCGCTGGGTCCTTCGGGGATGCGGGCCTCTTGGATCCCGCGAGCGTCGTCGGGGCGGGGGCCACTGGCGCGGTTGCGACGTCCCTGCTCGAGTGGGGCGCCGCCCGACCAGACGAGCCTCCTCCCTCGACCGGCAACGGGTCCGGCCGCCTCGTCGTGGCCCTCACCGGGGCGGGAGGGGCCTGCGCCTCCACCACGGGCGTCCGGGGCGCGTCCCGCCCTTCGCTTTGCACCCGCGTCGTTTGAGGGGCCGGCGGCGGCCGCCTATCGTCCCGCGGCGCGAGCCTCTTGGGGGAGCGCGACGCCCCCGAGGACGACCCCCCCTGTGGGCGCGCTCCGACAGGTCCCGGCTCCGGCTCCTTTCCCGACGAGGGGAAACCGGCTCCCGTCGGGAACTCCTCCCCCCCTCGGGCATGTGACGGGAGGACGGAGGCGTGCGGCTGCGCCTCTCGCGCCGGCTTTCCTCGGAGGTCCGCCGATGCCGGTCCGACCGGGAGCTTTCGCTCCTCCCTGCGCCCGGCGGTGGCGGCCCTCCTCTCCCGCTCGACCCCGGACGCTGCGCCGAGGACGAGGCGGTCATCGCCGCGACCGCCTTGAGCTTCCGAGGAGGCGCGTCGTCGTCGCTCTCCTCGTCATCGCCACTCCCCGAGTCGTCCTCCGCGGGCTCTGACTCGGGGTCCTCGTCCTCGGAGACCTCTTCTCCCCTCCTCCTCCTCCTGGACCGCTCAGCGTTTCTCTCACGCTTGGCGACCTCTTTCCTCTTCCACTCCTCCCAGCGGTCTTTCCTCGCCTTGGCCCATTCGGCCTCGGCCCGGTTCTTCGCCTTGTCCTCGGGAAGCGGCGGCCGGGAGTAGGAGCAGTCAAGACCCTTCATCTAAAAGAACTCGGGATCAGCAAACTAAAGACCACTCGGGGATTCAAGACGGATGAAGGAAACCTTACCAGAGCCTGGGTGCGGGCGTTCGGGAGCATGGGGAGAAGGCCCGGGGGAGGATAGGCGTCGTGACTCTTCCCCATCGCCGCCGTCACCCGGCGCTCCACCTCGGCCTCCAAGGGCAAGGGGCTCATCGTCACAGTCCCCACGAAGGGGGCCTTATCCGGCACCATCTGCCAAATCTGGAGGGCGCGCCGCCTCAGCGGCACGATACCTCTCGAGAGGTACCCGCCGAGGACCTCCGCCGCGGACACCCTCGCGTCGCGAAGTCGCGCGAGGGCCTCCCAAATATTCCCGAGAAGTTTCTCCTGCAGCTTCTTCTCGGGCCCGTACGCCCACTCATCGGGCGCCTTCTCAAACGTCTTTCCGGTGTACTCCGGAAGAGGGTTCTTGGAGTCGTTCTTGAGGTAGAACCACATCGGGTGCCAGCCCTTGTTCTAGCTGATCAGGGTCCCCGTGATGTAGTCCTTCGACCTCCCCTGCTTCGCCTTCAACACGGCGCACCCGATCGTTGCGGGGGCGCCGCCCTCTGCGGTGTGCAGCGCGAACTTGAAGAAGTACCTGAAGAGGTCCCAATGAGCCGCCATACCCAGGTACCCCTCGCAGAGCGCCGCGAATACCGCCATCTGTTGTACCCCGTTGGGGTTAATGTGGTGGAGCTCCAGCCCGTACTCGTTGAGCACGGCGCGGATGAACCTTCCAGCGGGGACGGAGAACCCGCGCTCGTGGAAGGCGACGAACGAGACGACGTACCCCTGCGGCGGTCGGGGATAGTCCTCCACGCCGGGAATCTTCCACTCCTCGGCCGCCGTCAATGGCGGAAGCAACCCCTTCGCTACGATGCCCTCCAGCTGCCGGAGCGAAACCCGCGAGCGCTCCCAGGTCGACATCGCAAGGCTCTCTGAAGGAGGAAGCGCGGGCGGGGAAGGAGGCTCGGATACTCGCTCTCCGGAACGGCGAAGCGACGACGGCGGAGGACGCAAGGGAACGAGCACAGCGGCGGCAGAGGAGACGAAACGCGCGATGGGAGGCGAAAGGCTCTGGCTTGGGTAAAACCCTAAGCGGCCGCAACACAGGGCTATAAGTAAGGGTGGAGCGGAACGGCTGCGACATTAATTGCGTGGGCCCACCGCCGGCGACGTGCGACGTGCGCCCGTCGTTTCACCTGGCCTCCTCAAAAGGCGCATCCACCCCCCACGCGGCGGAAGAACGGGCCGACGCTTCCGTGCCCGGCCCATCAACGATTGGGCAGCTGCTCGGCCCACCAACAAACCGTCCCCGACGAGTTTTCCGATCCCGACAACATCCAAGGCAAACCACTCGGACACAAAACCTTAACAAGAGCACCAGCTCTTCTCAAGGCTCGGGGGCTACACCCGGCGGGTGCGCTCGCGCGCCCCCACCGGAAGAACCGTAACTTACCATATCTACGCTGCCACTCAGCCTGGGCGCGAGCCTCCATCTCCCCCCCAGGCTCGGGGGCTACTGACGAGGGTCTGAATTAGGGGTACCCAATCAAGCCCTTAATCCGGGTCCTCACGATAATCCACCCCTCAAAAGCAAAAGCCGAAGAACCAAATCAAAGCAGATTCACCATACTCCAACAACTCGGAGGCCGCCCGACGAGTCTCCGATTCGCCCGAAGAGTTCTCCGCCTCCGAGCGGATCCGCGGCTCGCCCGGGGAGTTCTCCGCCTCCGAACGGCTCCGCAGTTCGCCCGAGGAGTTCTCCGCCTCCGAGTGGCTCTCTGATTCGCCCGGGGAGTTTCCGCCTCCGAGGAGTCTCCGGCCCGCCCGGTAAAACTACTCGGCCACGTCCCGGCCCGTCCAGCGCCGTACCCACTTGGTACCCGCCGCGTCAGAGCATGATGGGCGTCCGTCCTTCGCCACGACAGCCACAGTGGCGCCCGTCTCATCCGAACAGGAACGCTACAGTCCTGAGAGGAATGCATGCGCAACACCAGGCGCCCAAGGACGATCCTAGGCGTCCATGGACGACACCTGGAACCCGAAGAGGACACCTGGAGTACCCAAAGGGCTCGAGCAAGTCAACCACGACCTGGGAACTACCCGGGAGCTTACTCGAGAAGACATCTACACCAACCACCCGGGATGTACGGTCCCGGGTCCGGCGGGGTGCCCACTCTGTCAACACCTGCCCCCTGTACGGCTCGACGCGCGGCACAAGCTAAAGGCCTCGGGGGCAGTAACTCCCCTTGTAATTTTCTTTCTTTCTTACCCCCCGCTCCCTTCTCTCCTTGAGACTATAAAAGGGGACATCAGTGGGGGGACAGACAGACATCAGTCGAACATTCGCACACAGCACGAACGACACGCTAACTCGCACAGTGCAGGGACTTGGGACCCTTTCCCTCTCCCGACCAGTTTGTACCCCCTACTACAGACCTGGACTTAAGAACATCGGCACACACTGGACGTAGGGTATTACTCTCCGGAGGCCCGAACCAGTCTAAACTCCCTGTCTCTTGAGTCACCATCCGGACCCAGACACGCGATCGTAGAAATTTACTTGCCGGCGGTAGAGAACCCCGACAAGTTGGATGCGCTTGACTCATTCTTCTTTAGACTGGCAGAATAAACTTCGAGAATTTCTGGACATCAAATTTGGTGGCACATCAAGAGGTGGAAGTGCTGTGTGTCCATGTCCTAGATGTGTATGCATGGTATACAAATCCAGGTCTGTGGTTCAGATTCATTTGTTTTCTAGAGGGTTTGATGAAAGCTTTATTAATGAACAAGAGCAAGATTCAGATGTGGTATTACAAGATGAAGGACAACCAGTTAGTGTAGAAGTACACAATGGAACACCACCACCAGCTGATGTACAAGTAGACAATGAAGTTGGAGTAAACAATAATGAAGAGGACGCAGCAAGTGATGAACGTGGTGCCACAAATTTGATTAGATCCCTGTACATGGAGAAGTTAGAGACACTGATGAACAACCGAGTGAACATGCCAAGATCTTCTTCAAGTTACTACAGGAGGCAGAAAAGGAATTATATCCAGGTTGCAGTAATGCTACAAAGGTCTCTTTTATTGTGGAACTTTTTCAAGTTAAGTGCCTGTATGGTATTAGTAACAGAGCATTGGAGGGTGTGCTTCATCTATTCTCCAAGTTTCTCCCTGATGGCCACCGTGTCCCAAACACAATGGAGAAAGTGAAAAAGGTGGTTTGAGATCTAGGCTTGGACTATGTGAAGATAGATGCATGTCCGAAGGATTGTGTGTTATTCTGGAAGGAAAACAGAAACCTAGATAAATGTCCCAAATGTGGTGAGTCTAGGTGGTCAACACTCGACGATGTTGCTGGTCATTCAACAAAGCGTGTCCCATGTAAAATCCTACGGTACTTTCCTCTTATTCCTCGGCTACAAAGGTTATATATGACAGAGACCACATCATCACAAATGCGATGGCACAAGGAAGAATTGGTCAATGATGGCAAAATGCGTCACCCTGCTGACTCAAAGGCATGGAAGCATGTGGATAGTAAGTATGCTTGGTTTGGTAAGGAAGCTCGTAATATTCGGCTGGGTCTTGCTTCTGATGGCTTTAACCCTTTTGGCATGCAAAATGTTACATACAGCATATGGCCTGTTATCCTAATCCCTTACAATTTGCCTCCCTGGTTATTTGAGAAACGACCTTATTGGATGATGTCAATGTTAATACCTGGTCCAAAATCTCCCGGAATGAATATTGATGTATATTTGAGGCCCCTTATTGATGAGCTGAAGATGCTTTGGAGATCATGGTATTAATACATGGGATGATAAGGTAAAGAAGAATTTTAAACTCCATGCAATTCTCCTTTGGACAATTAATGACTTTCCAGCATATGCGATGCTTCCTGGTTGGAGCACAAAAGGCAAATTTGCATGTCCATACTGCCACAAGGATACGATTTTTTGTGGTTGAAATTTGGGGGCAAGCACTGCTACAGGGGGACATCGTCGTTTTTTGGACGCGGACCATCCATGACGGCTGAACAAGGTCAGCTTCAACAATGAGATCGAAACCAGGGAGGCTCCAGTACCACTGTCTGGTGAACAGGTATTAGAACAGTATCAAACTTTTGATCAAGCGAATTTTGGAAAGGATATAGGAAAAAAGAGAAAGCGTGATGAAGAAAATAGATGCCACAATTGGAGGAAGAAGAGTATTTTTTTGAGCTCCCTTACTGGTCTTCTTTGCTCATAAGGCATAATTTGGACGTGATGCACATTGAGAAAAACATATGCGAGAGCATTTTGGGTACTTTGCTTCAAATTGAAGGTAAATGTAAGGACAGTGAGAAGGCCCGGCTGGACATGGAACACCTAGGGATAAGGCCAGATCAACATCCTGTGATTGACAATGACAATTATACTTTGCCACCAGCCTTGTACTTTTTAGATAAAGAGGCCAAGAAAATGTTATGCAAATTTCTATAGGAAACGAAGATGCCTGATGGGTTTAGTTCGAACATAAGGAGATGTGTGGATGCAAATGCATGTAAGGTGTCTGGTCTCAACTCATGACTACCATATTATTCTTCAGAAACTGTTACCTTTGGTAGTTAGAAAGATTTTGCCAGAAGATGTTGTTGTGCCATTGATTCAGCTTAGTAGGTTCTTCAGCGCACTGTGTTCGAAGGAGCTGGTGGAAGAAGATCTTGACAATCTTGGCAGATAAATTGCAGAGACGTTGTGTCGCCTTGAGATGTTATTCCCTCCTGCATTTTTTGATATCATGATTCATTTACCAGTCCATCTAGCGGAGGAGGCTAAACTTGGAGGGCCCGTGTGTTATAGATGGATGTATCCAGTTGAGAGGTATCTATGTACTGTTAAAAACTATGTGAGGAACAAGGCGCAACCAGAAGGTTCAATAGCCGAGGCATACATAGTTGAGGAGTGCCTTACATTTTGCTCTAGGTTCTTCGATGTCGACACCAAGCTGAATCGCGCAGATCGTCATGAAAGTACAGCTGTGAACGAGCCACCATGTGGTCTGAGCATATTTGGTCAAATGGACTACAAGAGGAGAGGACAGAGTATTGAGATACTGGCAGAAGATCAGGTTCGAAAGATGAGGCACTACATAATTAATAGTTGCGATGAAGCGAGACCATGGGTCGAGTAAGTTGCAATATACCATCATTAATTAGTGACTACAAATTTATGGCAACAACTAACTGGCTATTTCAGTTAAAAAACTAATTGCCTATTTCCATGTAGGGAGCATATGGAAGAACTTAAAAAATAGTACGAGGAATCTCAATAAACGACATGAGGAGCACTTTGTAAGGTGGTTCGAGGACAAGGTTAGTACTTGTTTTATTTTTTTCCATGTGATGGTTAGAATAATGTACTAAATAACAGAGACTTTTTTTTCGAATTAAATTTTCAGATCACCAACCTATATAAGAAAGGAGAGGCAAGTGAACTGATGTATGCCCTTGCTCAAGGACCAGACCTTCGAGCTCGTGTGTTCAATAGATGCCACATCAATTATTGGTTATTTTGAACTATTTGAATTGAGAAAAATCTTGTCACACAAAATAGTGGTGTGGTTGTGAGGGGTGATGGTACTACTAGCAACATGAGCTGGTATGGAGTGATAAGAAGAATTATCTCGCTTGAATTCCCTACACAAAAAGAAGTGGTACTATTTCAATGTGATTGGTATGATGTGCCGGCTTCCAGTACCAACAGAAGTAGAGGATACATTAAGGATAAATATGGTATTATCGATATCGATACTTCCAGGTTCCGATATTCAAATGAGCCCTACATTTTGGCGATACAGGCGGAACCGGTGTTTTTTGTCAAACTTGTGAACAAGCCAGGATGGTCTAGTGTTGTTGGAGTGAGTCCAAGAAATTTGTTTGCCATGCCAGAAACAGAAAATGAGGATGATATCGACACCAATCAACTTGAAGTGGGAATCGAAGACATGAATTTATTAGCCCCAGTTGACAATGTTTCGAGTTGGACAAGACCAGACAGGGAAGGAACTACAGGTGCAGCCTCTGTGCGTCAAGAAACAGTTCCCGAACCAGATGATATAGTGCTAGGTGATGAGGTTGACGACGAAGATGACACGTACATTGAAGACGGAGTTGTTGCACCAGTTGTGGCAGAAAACGTGGATGAAGACGATTTCTTTGTTTGAAAACTTAAATCTTCATTTTTCATTATATGCAATTGTTCAAGTTTTCTTTCATCAGCACAAACTGTAATAAAGTTGCAGATTCCATGTGTTAGATATGTGATGCACAGCTCAGGTTCTGGAATCAATGATCGGCTTGCATTGTTGACATGGTCATGAATGGATATTTTAATTAACCATGCTCCTTCTTGATTGATGAAATCACCTGAGTCACAAAAAAATGCTAACAAGCAATAGGTATCCCCTCCCTCACACCGCCTCGTCGTTTCAGATTCTGAGTCGTTTTCCTCGTACAAGTAAAACTGCTAGCAGTGTTTCATGAAAACGATTGTGTAGCCTAGTGGTATATGATTCTTTGTGTCATCCCTCCCTGCAGGGTTCGATTCTTGGCCCTAAAGCCATTTTTTTGTTTTTTCATAATGTTGTTATTTTTGCCAAAACTTCATTCTGACTTTTGTTGCTTTTTGGTACTTGAGAAAAATTTATTTTGCCGGTTTTCACTAATAACTACTCCATTGCATTCCTATTTGGGACGAAAGGAGTACTAATGTTACTACTGAGCATCTCCAAAGAGACTAGCTAAATGTATCTACTAGTACTGCTCCATAGCACTCCTCTAGAGTTGGATATGATAGCATCTCCAAGAGCTTCTCCAAATCGCACTAGCCAATTTTCCATTTAGCAAGTCATTATTAGGTAGCCATCTAGCTTTTAAAGAGATACATTACAAACTTGTTAATCTTACAAACTTGTTAATCTTACAAACTTGTTAATTTTGGCTCACGAGCTTCTAGGCCTTGAAATTACAAACTTGTTAATCTTAAATTTTAAAATTCAAAACCTGGATGAAGATGATTTCTTGTTTGAAAACTTGAAACCTTGCTCAAACTCTCCAAATCAAACAACTACACCTCCTGCTCGTACTACACCTCCTCCAATAATACCTCATCCTCCTACTCCCCCTACTACTAGTACACCTCCTCGTACTCATGTTCGTACTCCAATTACAACTACAGTAGTACTGCTATTACTATAACAAAAAATTAAATCATCAAATACAGTCTTAAAAATGTACTACTATGAACTTTCTGTTTTTAAAAGTTTGAAATTTCAAACTTGTTAATCTTGAATTTTAAAATTATAAACGTAGTAGTATAAGGTTTGTGAGTAATAAAACGTGGTAATACAATCTTTAAAACTGAGTTTGATCATTCACTGAAAAGAAAAAATTAAATTGGCAAGGTTTATTAAACTGAATTCGATAAATCTGCGTGGCCGCCAAAACCCCCCGCGCGCGCGCCCACGACTGCTCCCACGCCGTTTTTCCCTCCCACGCAGGTTTTCCCTCCCACTCCATCGCTAATCCAATCGACAGGATCGGTCGCAGAAACACAACAGACCGTCACCGCCGCCACTTAGGGTTTTAAGTTCGACCAGGGCGAAGAAGATGGCGGCGCAGGCAGGAGCGCCAACTGGGACACCGTCGTCGTCATCACAGCGCACGGATTCAATGGCGCCGGCATCCGCGTCGGCTCCTACATCAGCGTCGCCTACACCTGGGACGGTGCGCGCACCTCCGTCCACTTCGTCAACACGGCCCAGAGCGACGCTGTCGCTTTTCCAGACCCCTTCTTCCAGGGCGACGGACGAAGATGGAGGTCAAGAACACGACAGCCTAGAACGTGAAAGCCGCCTGCGTTCATCTCAGAACCAAGAAAGGTAATAGATCGATCTCTTGTCTTGCTGGCTGTTCTAGGGTTTAGGGTTCAAATAAAACGTATGTTGAGATGGATGTCCATTGGGGTTTCAGTCGTGGTCGGGTTGGAACGTGTAGGGATTAGGAAGGGTCTGCCTCGGCCCTGCATTTTTGTCCCCTTGTAGGTGATCCAATGGTTAAATCGTCCAAGGCTCTTAAAGATTTTGAGCCTGAGGTTGAGAGACTATGGCAAAAACTTGTCTCAAAGGTTCCAAAACCACATATTGTTTTTAGTTCCTGTTAGCATTGCACGTGTGAATCTACTTTTCATCCTTGTGTGGCTTCTTGTGTCCATGTTTCTATCAATGAGAAGTGACTATCACAGTTATTTTGTCTAGCCTCTGTTGATGCACAATGATTGTGAACTGACCTGATTATATGTTAAACCCAGCAGGTGTATGTAATGCAATAATGTATGAACTAGGAAGCACATCTTGCTGACATGGTGGGCAGTAGGGCCAGTAGTTTTTGTGCCTAAGTATCCTCCTGAAAATCTTGATCATGCCTATTGTATGTGAGTGTTGTATGGTTTTTGTGCCTAAGTATCCTCCTGAAAATTGCAGCTCATGGCAGTGACCATACTGATAGCTTTCACAAATAAATAGACTTATCTTCTTTAAATTTTGGCGTGGGTGCAACTGCCATTACCAAGTTGTTGTTTCTTTAAATATTGATTCATCACCTACTCTTATGTGTCATATTTGTTTTGTGACAGTTCGGAACAAACATGGACTCTCTCTTTCACTTGCAAGGGGGCAGATGGGGCCCAAGAATTTGTTAATTATTCAGTAGGCAGGGATGATATCACGTTCGGTAAATTAGTAACAATAAAATCAAATTTAGGGTATGCTGGCAGGGACTACCTGTACTATAAAAGGAGATGTGGTACTAGGGTAGCAACGCTACAGGAGATCGAATTTGATGGTCAACGGAACAAATACAAGAGCGAAATGTAGAGATAACACCCATAAAATTGCCAAGAATGAGATCAATTAGTGAAGACTCCACAAATGAATCAATTGATGAGTAGAAGCAATGGCTAGAGAATATGCATAGGCAGAAGAGCGGAGCTGGTAAGTTATGTAGTTGAATGGTTATATTATATTATATTGCAATGGCCACATGACTAATACGAACATGGTTTTCCTAGAATTTAAAGATATAAACAGGGAAGACACAATCAAGACTTACACAGAATGGTTGAGGGTGGAGGGACGACTTGATGATATTAGTAATATGACACCTTTCCCATAATGTCAACTCAATCACTATCACTTATATGCAAATGTTTATGTCTTACACATATTGGCTGCAGGTGCATATGACAACCCTAGGTCTCAGCAAGATCTACTTTCAAGTCAGGATAGCAACCCAACACCACCTCCACAGCAACCATCTCATGCTCGGCATCAGAAATCACAAGGAAATGGTAAGTAATTGTAATTGTGCTTTAATTTTGAGGTACAGTTGACTTTCCTTATGTAAATGATTTTTTGATCTCTTCCATTGTGTATTGTTTCCATGGTCAAGGTTCCCAAAAGAAGAGAGCACGAGGTACCCTGAAAGGATTGACAGCAACCAACAAGAGAGCCAAGCAGGGCAATCAGAAACTTAAAGTTGAATTCTCTAGACTTGGAGGAGCTATAGGCGAGAATGCACGCACATTTACTGATGAAATAGTTCTGTTCACTAGGAGAAAAGCACCACTAATTGGAGTGAGATCATGGAGGGATATCCACCAGGATGTTAAAGACTCCCTGGTAACTGATATGATGGTAAGCTTCACATTGTTTCCGTTGCGTACAGATTGTTACTGCATAATTATTAAATAATTTAACTAGTATTTTTGTTAACTTTTGAACAGAATAAGTGGGACATTCAGGATACCGAAGAAATCAAGCCAAAGATATGGACCATCGCTAATGAGTGATACAAAGGATGGCGTTCAACATTTAGTGCAACATACAGGGCGTATGGCAGCTAAGACGAGAGAATGAGAAATAAGCCAGAAGATGTAAACATTGTTGAATGGCACTATCTGGTGTCATATTTTGGCATAGACGATTTTCAGGTTTGATGACATTGGCTTTATTCTTGCCAACTGCACTTGCTGAAATAAATGATATGTTTCAAGCAGTGCACTAATTGTTTTTAAATCAAATCCTTGCGCACATAGGATTAGCAGAAAAAACTCTCAGAATCGGCAAAATCGAAAGATACACCATGTGACAGGTTCAAAGGCATTTTCTCGGTTTAGCTATGAGAAGGTAATAACTTCACTAGAACAAGTTTACATGCTTCATTACATGATGAAATATAGCTAATTTATAGCTTTCTTGCCAAACTAGAGGGACCCATTAACTGGTGATGAGCCAAATGATTTGGACCTTTTTATGATGAGGCATACTAAGAATGGGGAATGGACAAGCCAAGAATCTAGGGATGTCTATGTGAGTATATTAAATGCATGCAATTTCTTTTTTTAAAATCAAGTTCATGATAAATAGACATATTCGGTTGGTTTCTTTCAAAATTCAATCAAATGTCCGACACTATTAGGAGGCCGTTGTGCTACGTATAAGATAGTTCGGAGGCTGTTGTGCTCAACACCTGTACATCTACTGTGCTAAACTATCTTTTACACTAGCGATTTTGCGGATGTTGGTCTCAGATCAGTAATTAGGTCTAGTAGCATGTTGGGGAAAATCAATTGTTGTTCCAATCTCTCTTTCACCCCTGCCCTTTTCTTTTAACGCTGATGTTGCTTGAGTATTTAATCAAGTTCAATTGACTAATTTATCATGAACCGAATATGTCTGTTTACAATTGACTAATTTAACTGTTCTCTCTTTTTTTAGGATAATGCAAGCAGCAAAATTTTAGAGAGGGAAGCAAATGGAAATCCAAACATCGTGTCAGATGTGGAGCAAAACCATATTTTCCAATCAGCCTACAAGGCAACAAGAAATTCCAAAACATCCAAGATCCTTGGTAATGGGTATATGGCAAAGTACCCAACTAGAAGTCGCCTACTATCTAAGGACTACCAAATGCAAGTCCGTCAGGACGCGTCACTGGTTGAAGCATTTTCAAAGCTACAGGAACGACTAGAAACTCAAGAGGCCGAAAGGGAAGCCGAAAGGGAAGAACATAGGCGTCAGATGGAAGAACTGATGAAGGCTAGGGAGGCTGATAAAGAAGCACTTAGGGCAGAGATTTTGTCAATGATACATGCAGCACAAGGACAAGCATCATCACAACAGGTAATAGTAATGGAAATATTAACTTGACAAATACATTTTTAGTTAATGTGTTTATATTTTAATATAGTTTGTTCAGCTGAAATCATGTGATTTGGTAGTAAAAAAGGCTACAAACCATGCTGGTAGTACTTCATTTCTTACAAGTTGGATATGCTTTATTTTTGTGCAGACGTTTTTTTAAGATTCGTAGTCCACTCATAATTTCTATGACAAAATTTTAAATGCAGGTGAACAAAGATGGGCAACAAATTGCAGAGGTGGCTGCTGCAACCAAGATGGTTCAAGCAAATGTAACTACTACTACAGAGAGTCAAGAAAGTTCACATGAACAGGTACTTTGAGAGTTGAAGCTGTGTAATAATGTAACTACCACAGTCTAATTGTTCCCTCCAACTATTGATTCGCAGGGTAACCAAAACATCGTCTCACCAGCAACACAGACCCCAGCTGCTGCTGCTGCTCCTGCAGGTGCCGCTGCACCTCCTCCCAGTGCTGCTGCTCCACCTCCCAGTGCTGCTGCTCCTGCAAGTGCTTCTGCTGCTCCTCCAGGTGCTGCTCGTCCTGCAGGTGCTGCTGCTTCAAATGGTACTACTCGCACAACTAGAAGGTCCATAGCTCAAAACAAAGGAGGGGATACGGTAGTTTCTTTTACAACTACAAAAGCAATGAAGGAAAACGCGGCTAAAAACGATCAATGTTGAAAAGAACTCAACAAGCTGCAAATACACAGGTGATTTTTTTAAAGTCCACTACATGTGAATATTCATGAACCAAATATATGTGATAGTCTCGGTTTCTAGCCATCCTTGGTTCGGCTTGCTGCACGTGTGCATAGGACTTGATTTGGCATGCATGACCATACTATCTTTGGATGAGTAATTTGATTTATAATTAATATGCAAATTTGTGACTATACGATGTCATGGATTTTCAAATAAAAGTTACACTATCACCATTTTTCTGTCAAGTTTAATACATGCTTGCTGCAGCCCATTGTACTTCATGATAAATTATATATGCTCAAGCAATTTCTATGTGTGCTAGTGCATTATTTTTATAGCTGCAGCACATGTTTTTCATGTCACAACTGTGCTTAAGCTGCTTCACATAGTGCAAGTGCATAATTTTTGTTGCAGCAGCTCATGTGCCTGAAAATTGCTAGAGACTCTTGTGCTCTTTTTATATATGAGCTTAAGCAATATTATAACCTACAGCCAGAGATTCTTTTATCATATCTTATGCACCACCTGTTCATGTCTCTTTTAATGTGTATAATATAAAAGGCTTACGCAAATTGCATGTAGATTAGTTCTTGATAAGCATGCATGCTGCGGTACCTGTTTTTCATGTCACCATTGTTCTGTCTAAGTTTTTTATGGTGCATTAACCTCGAAGAGTATATTCTGACTGTGTTGGGAGATTAGGTGTACTTCTTTAAATTATTTTTGCTTGCCTTAAAATGTGGATTTAGCTGATGCATATTTAAAATGATTCTTTCAGGAGCATGATGAGGTTTGAGTGGAGCGCATGATTCATGTGATGATGAACATCAAGGCAACCTTGGCTGCAGTGCAACATACCTCATTAGATCTTGATGTTTTCAAACTAGTTAGCTAGGTGCACATGATTCATGTTGGATACCTTTGTCTTTCAGTGTTCGTGTTCAGACCAAATGCTGTGTCGGATACATTGGATGGTTTCTTTATAGATGAACATAGACAAATCATATTTTTTGGTTAATGAATGTCTAAATGCTTCATTGATTATATATTGTTTGAACCTATCAAATGGAGATTTGTAATTTAGTGCAGCATAAGCCTGGCGTTGCAAATATATGCAATAGCAACAAAAACCAGGGTGGCAAAACCACATGCAAAGGAATAAATAGTGTGGCAATAGGGTCTCTAAATTATAGCAACCCAGTAGTAAGCGTGGCAATAGGGTATAAGTATAGCAACCACATGTATTGAATGTGGCAATAGAGATGTTCACCTATAACAACCAGATATCAGTTGTAGCAATAGAGCGATACCCTATAGCAACCACAATATTTAGTGTGGCAATAGAGGGATACCATATAGCAACCACAAATATTTAGTGTGGCAATAAGGGAAAAGCCTCTAGCAACCATGTATCTGTCGTGGCAATAGAGGGTACCACATATAGCAACCACTGACGTAGCGTGGTAATAGAGAGGTCACCTATAGCAACCAAAGCATTTGGCGTGGCAATAGAGGGTTCCTCCTATAGCAACCATGAGAGTAGTGTGGCAATAGATGGTCTATATTGCAATGCTACTGACGCGTGGCAAAAGGGTCTGTTGCAACACCCAGTGTCGTTGCCACTGTCACTGTTGCCACGCTTTATGTATGTGGTAACATATAGCTCTTCCAACGCTAGGTGTGTTGCAATAGTTACGATTGCAACACCTATGGTGGTTGCTGATACAGAGACTTGCAACGCTATTTTTGGGTTGCAAGAACATTTTTGGTGTTGCAATAGGAAAAACACAATGGCAACACCAAAACAAACCGTGGTGCAAACTTTAGACTACGGTTACAATGGCAACCCCTTGCAACCAAAAAATTCCGTTGCCATTGTGTCTATTGCAACCATTTTGTCCATATTGCAACCATTTTCCGGTGTTGCATTAGACAGAAAACCTTGTAGTGGCTTGGCTTTGTTGCACTCATTGTTGACCAATTCCCAATTGAGATGTGCATCTATTGTAAACTCTTCATCTAAAATGTCCTGTGATCAGTACACTTGGCTTTGTTGCACACATTGTTGATCAATTTCCAATTGAGATGTGCATCTATTGTAAACTCTTCATCTAAAATGTCCTGCATATCATGACTCAAAGCTCTGTACAAGTAGTTAGTAACTTGAGCGTTGAGTCGCCAACATTCTAACTCCTTGATAGATAATGTTGACATGTCAACATTAAACCAGTCATGATGAGGAGATAGAATGCTTGCAACTACAATCTGCTCAGCAAGTGGACTCATGGTCCTAAAAACATTGAGAACATGAGCAGACTAAGATATGTAGTTTGAGCCATCTAGAGCGAGTAGTTCAAGCGATACCTCACATGTAGTCGACATCTTTTCTCATGGCGGTTAAGCTAGGATGTGAGTCCTTCCTCTGATACCAATTGAAAGGATCTTGATGTCGCCTAGAGGGAGGGTGAATAGGCGTATCTGCAAATTACAATTACTTATACCAAACTATCAGCACTGGAACCGGTCAGACCGGTTTCCTCTCACAGCAGGCAAACAAATATGGATAAACCCCTAACAATTCTAGCACAAACCACTTTTGGTGACAAGCTTCAATAGGTGTTTCCAAGTATATTTATGAAGCTTCTGCACACAGCACCAGTGCACCAAATTAGAGATATGCGAAATTACAAGTAAATGCTAGAATTGACAAATGTAAGTAAATGGAGACAAGACACAAGGATTTGTTTACCGAAGTTCTGATTCACTGCTTGCACTAAGCAGCCATGAAGGCACAGTGAATCCTAGTCTCCGTTGAGGTGCTCACGAAGAGCCGGGTTGTCACCTAACCCTTTCCTCACCAAATCAACCACCAAGAAGGATTGAGTTTACTTACTGATTTTCTCACCAAGAGGATGGGTGATACAAACTTCTGGGGCACAACCACACACGGAATGCGTGCTCCACGGCGGCGCCTAGCCGTCTAGGAGCAAAGCTCCAAGAGTAACAAATGCTTCACTAGTTGCTTGACGCCACCATAAGTGCTCAAGGTCAGATTGCTCACAAAGCTCACACACAAGTCTCTCTCAGCCCAACTCTAAGAATCTCACAAGGATGCTCAAATCTCACAAAGAGAGGTTGGGGAGAGCACAGCTGGCCTCAAGAAGGTGTTAGAAACGCACAGAACCAGCAGCCTCTCAAAGAGGAGCTCTAGGGTATAAATACCCAAGCCCAACAAAACTAGCCGTTTTTCTGTCAGACAAAACCAGTCAGACCGGTTTGCCAAACCATTCAGACCGGTTTTCAAACTCAACTAGTCGTTAGACACTCAAAGGCCAGGAACCAGTCAGACCGGTCCCCAAAACCGGTCAAACTGAATTTGGCCTGAAACCCCTACTAAAGTTAGTTTATACTCGATTAGACTCTCATGGGTTTGACTTGAGCACTTTCAGTGAATGTCTATCAACCAATGTTGCATCCCTCTTGATAGTATGGCATTGAAAGGACCTTGATGTCGCCTAGAGGGAGGGTGAATAGGCGAATCTGCAAATATACAAAATCTAATTCCAGCTGTCAGTACCCAAACCAATAAAACCGGTTTGACACAGAATACACCAACAAATCAAGATTTGCCCCTCTACGAATTCTAGCACGAATCACAGATGGTGTGAAACTTCCACAAATGTTTCCAAGTGTTCCAATGAAGCTCCTGCACACAGCTCAAGCACACTAAAGTAGATCGAAGCAGAAGCACAAGTAAAATGCTAGAATTGACAAAGTGAAGAAAATTCAAACCAAGACACAAGGAGTTGTTTTACCGAAGTTTGGATTTACTGCTTGCACCAAGCCGCCACCAAGGCACAGTGAATTCTACTCTCCATTGAGAAAGCTTATGCGACCACACAAGGTCAAGCTATTTCCTCCTTCACGGCGGTTAAGTTTGGACATGAAGCCTTGCTCTGATACCAATTAGAAGGACCTTGATGTCGTCTAGAGGGGGATGAATAGACGAATCTGCAAATATACAAAATCTAATTCCAACTGTTAGCATCCATACCGGTAAAACCGATTTGGCAAACTGGTAAAACCAGTTAGACACAGAATACACCAACAAATCAAAATTTACCTCTCTACAAAGTCTAGCACAAACCACAGATGGTGTGAAACTTCCACAAATGTTTCCAAGTGTTCCAATGAAACTCCTGCACATACAGCTCAAGCACCAAAGTAGATCGAAGCGGAAGCACTAGGAGTTGTTGTACCAAGACACAAGGAGTTGTTTTACCGAAGTTTGGATTCACTGCTTGCACCAAGCCGCCACCAAGGCACAGTGAATCCTACTCTCCGTTGAGGAAGTTTATGCAACCACACAAGGTCAAGCTATGTCCTCCTTCCACTAAGAGACCTCTTTTCTTGCGGGGGTGAGGTGAAACCTTCACAAACGATCCCGTGGCTCACCACACACTTCGGTAGCTCACCGGGCGATGCCTAGCCGTCTAGGAGGATGAACCTCCAAGAGTAACAAATACTTCAAGAGTTGCTTGACTGAACCACAAGTGCTCAAAGATTAGGATTGCTCTCCAATGCTCACACACAAGTCACTCTCTCAACCCAACTCAAAGGATTCATGCTATGAACTCAAGTCTCACTCTCTAAAATGTGTCACAAACGAGCAGAACCAGCAGCCCGTCCAAGAGGAGCTCATGGGTATAAATACCCATCTCTCCAAAAACTAGCCGTTTTTCTGTCAGAGAAAACTGGTTTTTCTGGATTTCAAAGAAACTAGCCGTTAGACGCTCGAGGCCACAAAACTGGTTTAACCGGTTCCCAAAACCGGTTTCATCGGTTTTGCCAGGGAACCCCCACTAATTTAGAAATTCTCATGGTTAGACTCACAAGGGTTTAAGCACTTTTGAAGTTTGTCATTCAACCAATGTTGCATCCCTCTTGATAGTACGGCATACCTACATTCAAGACATAAGATAAATCATAAATCAACCACTTGAGCTTGTATGTCAACAATCATGCCATTACTTGAACAATCACTTCTTTGAGGGCTTTCAACATTGTATCTTGAACTGAGCATATCCACCTTGAGCTAGTGACTTAGGATTTTCCACAACTTATGTTTGAGTCCACTTTAATCCATAAGCCACTCCCTTTATCAACCATAACATATATATGCATTGCATTGCTTCTCTTGACAAGACTTGGATATGATACTTTGAAACCCCCGGATACTAGATACTTTACCTTAGCAATTCACACATGGTCATAAGTCAAGCTTGCTTAGTCCCTCACTCTAGTCATCTCGTTTTGTTTCTTCACCACTTACCCTTGCATCATCAAGTTAGCTTTGCTTTGCCATTGAGTGAATTCCATTTGAAAGATTCTTCAAATGCTTGTTCTTGATTAATAAAGAATATCCCACATAATGCAAGCTTCCAATTATGAAGACCAATATGTAACACATATGCACATGTCCTTTTATCATACATACATGAAGTCTTGCATATCATTTTTCTTTGTCAAATAAGTCATCTCATAATCTTGGAGACCCACATAGCATATCCCCAAGTCATTGCTTCATCATTGCTTGTTTTGACTTGACACCTGGGTCACCTGGGTTGGACCTGACTGAGCCGGGTCAGTTTCTTTGTCCTGAATTTAATTTCACCTGGCTGACCTGAGGGCCACCTGGCTGAGCCAGGTTAACTTCACTTTATCTTTTGCAATGAACATTATTTCTTCACACACTTGCTTGCTTGTATCAATGAATAACCATATATATTTGATGAGCACATTAAATACAATGAATCATAAGAATAATCCCCTGCTCATCATCTTAAGCAGACAATTTAGACCTTTAATTGTTTTGTCACTCAATTCACCAAAATCCACTTGAGGGCCTAGATACACTTTCACATACCTATACTCAAGACATATAAATAAATCATATTTCAATCATTTGAGCTTGTATGTTGAGAATCATGCCAATACTTGAATATTCTTCACTTGAGGGCCTTCAACATTGTCCATCATCTAAGCAGATCAACCTTGAGCTAGTGACTTAGGATTTTCCACAACTTATGTTTGAGTTCACTTTAATCCTTAAGCCACTCCCTTTATCAACCATAACATATATATGCATTACATTACCTTTCTTGACAAGACTTGGATATGATACTTCGAAACCCCCCGGATACTAGATACTTCACCTTAGCAATACGCACATGGTCATAAGTCGTCACTTAACCAAAGCTTGCTTAGTCCCTCGCTCTAGTCATCTCGTTTTGTTTCTTCACCACTTACCCTTGCATCATCAAGTTAGCTTTGCTTTGCCATAGAGTGAATTCCATTTGAAAGATTCTTCAAATGCTTGTTCTTGATTGATAAAAAAAATATTCCACACAATGCAAGCTTCCAATCATGAAGACCAATATATAATACATATGCTCATGTCCTTTTATCATACATACATGAAGACTTGCATATCATTTTTTTTGTCAAATAAGTCATCTCATAATCTTGGAGATTCACATAGCATATCCTCAAGTCATTGCTTCATCATTGCTTGTTTTGACTTGACATCTGGGTCACCTAGGTTGGACCTGGCTGAGCCGGGTCAGCCTCTCTGTCCTGAATTTAATTTCACCTGACTGACCTGGATGCCACCTGGCTAAGCCAAGTCAGCTTCACTTTATCTTTTGTAATGAACATTATTTCTTCACATACTTGCTTGCTTGTATCAATGAATAACCATATATTTTGATGAGCACATTAAATACAATGAATTATAAGAATAATCCCCTGCTCATCATCTTAAGCAAACAAGTTAGACCTTTAATCGTTTTGTCATCAAACTCACCAAAACCCACATGGGTCCTAGATGCACTTTCAGAAACAAAACTAGATAGCTTTTCGAGTCGCTAAAGCTGCAAGCCTACACTGAAAAACCCTAATAGATTATTCCCTGATTATATCTAATATCCTAGAATTTTAATAATTTTAAAAGCATTAAATAATTATTCTAAACAATATAAAAGAATTTACCTATTTATTAAAATTAATTTATTATTATAAATCATTATTCAAAATTTTATTTATTACTTAGCCTATTTATTTATTTAAATACCAAAGGGAAAGGTATTTAAATAAATAAACTAATTACTATTATCCTATTCCTAGGGTTTACTTATTTCTAATGCATAAATGAAAATTAAAAGAAATCTAATAAATTTTTTTATTATTTTAGGACATTTCTAACAATTATTATGAATTAAACTAATTAAAACCTATTTAAAAACTAAAAACCTAAACTATCTTGCACAAAACCCCGTGGACAACCTAGAAATCTAACCCGCCATCCCTACCTCTCTTGGCTCGCTCACTTAAACGCAGGCCATGCCCCCTTTCTCTCTCTCTCTCTCTTCCAAACCCCTCACGCACGCACGCGCGCGCTCGGCCCGGTCAAGACCGACCGAAGCGGCGGCGGCGCCGATCTCACCGGTGGCGCGGTGGCGCGCGACCAGAACACCCAGGCTAGGTGTTCCCCGACCACACGCACGTACACAAGGAACAAACCACAAAAACGGTGATGGAACGACAGCTCATGGCAGTGGCCATGGCCGGCCGCGGAAAACGGCGGTGGCGCTCGACATACTGCACGGTGGCGACCAAAACCCGGGCAAAAGCTACACCTAGAGCTTCGCCACGACCTAACCAACACGACGCGCACCCCTGCTAGACCTCTACTTGGCCGGAGCTCGAAACTCCGCGGCGGCGGCCATGGCAGAGCAGAGCTCCGGGGCAGCGCTCGCGTTTCGGTGAACTGGGCCACGGAGCCGAGCCTACGTCACCCCTAAGAGCTGTGAAAGGACTCTAGAAATATAGCCAGAAAGCGAGATGGCGACAAGGACGGCGAGAAGGTGGAGCTCACCGAGCGGCCAAGCTCTTTGGCCGGCGGCGGCGTGAGGTTGAAGATGGCTATGGTGGTGCTCGTGGGACTCCAGCGGACTGGGAATGTCGTAAAGGGGAATAGGCAGGGCTGGAAGGAAGGAATTGGACTGGAGAGGGTTCACCGATGAGAAATTTTGTGGCGGTGGCTAGAGCACATGACCGGCGGCTCAACGGCGAAGAAGAAAAGAAAAGGAACGACGCCGGGGTTCTTATCCACTCTCCCACCGCTTTTGCCCAGGCCACGTGCCGGTCGAGCCTGTCATGATGTCCCAAACCACGGGCGGCGTGTGGCACAGGGCGGTGGCCGGCGCAAGGGCAGCAAGCAGCCGGCCAAGCTGCTGGCCTGCTGCCGAGCTCGAGCCCTGTCAGTCTGAAACGTCTGCCCCCTTTTCTGAAGCCACTCAAACAGCCAAGTTCAACTCAGATGTTCTCCAGATTTTGTATATAAACTTTTCATACTTATATAACCAAAGTTGTAGCATAGATATAGTTCTACAATTCCCTTATAAACACTTGTACCAAGAATTCAACACATCAAAAGTTACGAAGCTCTGAAAGTCCCTGTCTGAAACTGAACTGAACTCTGAATCTCTAAATTTCATTCAAACCGCCAAGTTCAACTCAATTTTTCTCCCAAATCCAAATGTAAACTTTCCAATATCCAATCATCAAAATTGTAGAGGGTATATAGGGATACACTATCGATAATATAAGCTTGAGCTAAAACTGCTTATCTCCAAAGTTATAAGTCGTTGAATATTGGCTGATTTAAAAGAGAATCACAAAATTCAGTTAAGCATTCAAAACCAGCCAAATTCAAGCCACGTTTTCTCCAAAACCCAAAAGTAAACTTTCGAATCTTCAGTAACCAAAGTTGTATTCCTATCATAGGGCTACATTTTCTTCCATAGGACCTTGAGCTGAATCTTCTTCCAAGTCAGCATACACAACTTTTTTTTGTGGGTGACATCCACTTCCAGCCATGGCACCTCATCTGGAAAAGATGGGCGCCCAAGAAATGCCAATTTTTTCTATGGTTAGCTGTCCACAATTGCTGTTGGACGGCTGATCGTCTTGCAAAAAGAGGCATGCCTCACCCGGAGCGATCCTGCAGCACATTTTGATTAGATGTGTTTTTGCTAGACAAGTTTGGTTCCACTTGTTCGATAAGGTGGGACTGTCCCTGTTGGCACCACAAGCTGAGTACATCTTTTTCGAAGAGTGGTGGGTCAAGACCGACAAGCTGGCCCCATCCGTTTTCAGAAAAGGAATCAATTCGCTAATCATTCTAGGAGCATGGATGATTTGGAAACAACACAATGATGTGGTGTTCAACGGATCCTCGCCAAATGTGCAGAGGACGTTGTCGCTTATTGAGGAGGAGACGCATATGTGGAGCCTAGCTGGTGCTTGGGAGCTCGCAAGGCTCCCTGCAGCTGCAGCAGTAGCAGGAGCTTAGATGCTAGTCATCTCTAGTCGGTCGCTCTAAAATCCGTCCGTGGCGCGAATGTAGCTTGAGTCATAAGGGGTGTGTGGCGTGTGTGTTGTACTTTACAACTCTTCTTCTTAATGAAATGATGCGCAGCTCTCCTGCATTTTCGAGAAAAAAAAAGTTACAAGCCCTAGAACTGGGTCGGTTTAAAAGGGGTCTCCACAAAATCAGTTTAAACCTTTAAACTTTCAAACTTTGCTTGACTATTTGAATGTTCCAATCTTCAAATATTGAATCCATATATTCTTGATTGTGTATAACAAGGATAGGGCTTCACACTAAATGTGTTGTTGAGTTACATCTTAATACAAAATTCTTCACAAATTAAGCCTCAACTTTGGCTCAAACCTCATTCCCAACTTTGAGACAACTTTGCTTGTGGGGCATAATTTGTGCGTAAACTTTGATCCATATCACTACTAACATATAGTCCACAACTCATACTTCAATAATTCATTCTTCCCAACATATAGTATTTAGGCATTTTCTCCAAATTTAGGCCCATTAAATGCCTAAATACTATCATTTTATGTATTATGAAACTTAACCAAATTCAAGTTTTTAAGTTTGAATTCTTCTCAAACTTAACCAATCCAAGCATATTTGATCAATTGCTACATTTTGGAGTCACTTATTCAAGTTTGACTTGGTCAACCTTTTCAATGTGAAATTTTACAAAATGCCCCTAGGGCTAGTTAGTGCTCATTGAGTAGCTTTTAAGCTCTTGATCTTTATATTTCACCTCATTAGTCCTCAGTGACATTCTTATTAAGCTAAGTAACACTTGAGGTGTTACAGTAGCACAGGCGCGGCCTGAGTTTTCCATAGAAGAAAGTTCTCCCGTGTCAAACGCACGGTGATCATGCTACTGAGCTGGGCCATGGATATCGCAGAAGAGTGGTATAGGATCTAGGCTAAATAATACCATGTAAATAAACTGAATGTTTTGCCATAAGGAGGACACTGCCCTCTCTTCTCATTATATAGTGTAAATAGAACGTGAGTTACACATGAGTAATGATAGTGGTGATGGTACACCTTCCGTCTTCTAGCACTAGGCATGAAGTCATCTTAATTCAGCCCACTAAGATGTAAATAGGATCTATTAACTTTTACGTTAACATTCCCCCTCAGTCTCAACGGGCAGAAACTAAGTTGAGATTGGTCTAGAGTCTATCTAGCATTAGTTTTGTCGCCGGCTTGGTGAAAGCATCTGCTACCTGGTATGTAGATAAAATAAACCAAATGTCGAGTGCACCTTGTGCTACCTTTTCTCCGACGAAATGGAAATCAACCTCAGTATGCTTTGTTCATGCATGAAACACTAGATTAGCATTGAGGTACGTGGCGCCGAGGTTGTCACACCACAACACCGGTGATCTGGAGGAAACAATTCGTCTGTCGTTCGGCTGATCGATTCCCTCCACGTCCAGATTCTAGATTGATCGATTCCATCCCACAAAAATCGCCACCTATATATGCAGATGTAATCACCCAGTGCTTCGTGATTTGCCCTCTAAATCCTTCTCTCTGAATTTCTCCTCTTACAAGTGCATTATCTAGAAGCTAGATAGATGTTTTAGACTGAGGTAAGACAATTTTGAAATTATGTGAGTATATCTGAATACCGCAGTGCGTTTGTTCTGTCAGATTAGCCTATGTGTCTGGCTACGGTGCTTATCTACCAGCAGCTTGACATGAAGAGAGTGATATGGGCAAGATAAAGCTTGGTATTCAAATCGAGCATCATGGGCTGGTTTGCTGCAAAAGAAAAATAAGGTCGGACAAATCTTTAATCATCCAGTTGTGCAATAACATCACCTAATTTCTTGGCATATATTTCTACTTACTTATATGACGGTAGATGGGTGGTGCAATGTTATATTGGGATACATTGAGTTGTAAAAGATTCTTGCATAAATACGCCTAGATATATTTTTTTTCCATGACAGCTATTTTTATTACAGTACAAAACTACCATACGCTTCTTTCACAAAACACTACGTTTTTCACACAGTTTATCATGGTGTTTTTTGTTTCAACCAATATCGAATGGTGTGTACTTTGCTCTCTTAATTAAATCATTTTTCTTCAGCTACAATGTCAACACTTATGACCTATCCACAAGAACGAGAAAGCTAAGAACAGTAAAAAAACATGTTCATTGTCTACAAGCTGATGCCACTAATTAGCTTACCTTACAGGCTCGGTTCCTAGCATGGTTTACATTATAATTAGCTGATGATCATTGAGGCTTCAACAAGTTGTGCAAATAATCTAAGCCTTCATTATTATATTATAGATTCAAACCAATAATAGCATCCAAAACAAATTAGTACATCGTGATCTCTTTTTCCATAAATAATTTATAGATAACATTTGTCTCCTTTTCCATAAAAATATTTATATATAACACTTATCTCCTTTTTTTGTAAATATTTTATAGCAAACATTTCTTAATGTTCCCGCAGCAACGCGTGGGGAATTCACCTAGTTAAAAGGAAAGTTGTGGACAAGTAATGCGATGGTAGTATGGTATACATAAGGAAGGTGTGAATTCTAAGGGCGGATACTCTAACAAACAAATTCACAGAGGCACAAAAGAACCAAGAAAAATCACATTATGTCTTACCCATTTAAATAAGTTCATGATCTACTAACTTCTATGGTTACCATCTATTTTTGTAGGGGAGGTTTGATTTTACTAATCATCACAAGATATTATCATTAGGAAGATTCAATGAAATCTGTAAACTTGCCTAAATCTATAAATATGGAAAAATATCTAAGGCGTCTACACCATCCTTACATAGCTCGGTCAAAAGATTGACAAAAAAGATTAGATGGAAAAATATCTAAGGCGTCTACACCATCCTTACAACTCACTAGACATAGAGGTACCCTAGTGGTGCAGTTCAATAACAAATTTTGACAGGCCCAAAAAAAAATTTGGCCATGGCCCTAGGATTTGAAGAAGCATGTTGGACCTTTCTCGCGCGTGGCCAAATCAGTCGATCAAAATTGGCTCCACGCATGTGCATGGTTCAAAGACATGGGCAACCCAAGAGATTTGCTGCAACAAATACATTGCTTATCTTGATTATCGGATTCAATTTAATAATATCTCCAAAATATGGATCAGATTTAAAAACCGATTGCACTAGTATATTTCTCAATTGCACCTATAATTCTGAGCATATTTTGATTAAATGGTAATAGTTATAGGTGGAGTGTAGGTCCCATATGTCGCCCTCACATTTGTGGCATGCCTATGGCCTCTGCAGCGCAGAGATCTTGCCAAAGCGTGGCACCGTCAAATTTTTTGTGGAAGATTCGGCGGCCTCGATTCGAGCAGCCAAAGTGCGCAAAAGTGAACTACAAGCGGCCAAGCCTACCAAATCACGGCCACAACCTAAACACCGCGGAATCACAGCCCAATGCCCAAATTTTTGCTTGGCTCACGCAGGCGCTCATCCAAACGAGCCTCAAACATTAGCATCTCCAACAGCATACCTAAACAGGATACCTATATCTAAAAACTGACAGAATACCTAAAAATCAACAAAAATATGCTCCAACAGCATACCTATATGGATACCTATACCTAAAATTTTTAGGTCTCAACCTAAATTTCTCTCTCCTGAACTAAAATATAGTAATCTAGGATACCTATTTCTCTCCTGAGAGGAGAATGGACAAGGAAGGAGAGGGGCACTGACAGGCGGGTCCCATTCGTCAGTGTCTTGTATCTAGAAAATAGGTCTCCAGTTTTAGGTTTGCTGTTGGAGAGAGCAAGTAAGCATCTCCAATAGCATATCTAAAATTGGAGACCTAAAATTTGCTTTAGGCACAGGAGAGAGAAAAATTTAGGTACATAAAAACTTGCTCTCTCCAACAGCATACCTAAAACTGGAGACCTATTTTCTAGATACAAAACACTGACGAATGGGACCCGTCTGTTAGTGCCCCTCTCCTTCCTTGTCCATTCTCCTCTCAGAAGGGAAATAGGTATCCATCCTTTGGATTGCTATATTTTGGTTCAGGAGAGAGAAATTTAGGTTGAGACCTAAAAAATTTAGATATAGGTATCCATATAGGTATGCTGTTGGAGCAAATTTTTGTTGGTTTTTAGGTATTCTGTCAGTTTTTATGTATAGGTATCCTGTTTAAGTATGCTGTTGGAGATGCTCATATGTACCTAAATTTTTCTCTCTCCTGTACTTAAAGCAAATTTTAGGTCTCTAATTTTGGATATGCTGTTAGAGATGCTCTGTTTGTCGTAGCCAAGCTAGACTGTAAACGCTTCAAAAGGAAAATCGCCCATCCTTCCCCACCAATCAGGTTACAATATAATATCTATTTTTTGGAAAAAAACAAGCAATCTCTACTTTAAAAAGAACAAAGTGTGGACATTTTCCTGCAACTTTCTACACGAGCATGTGGCCTCCCCACCCGTCGACACCCCGCGCCCACATCCAATCTAATCAAAATAAATTAAAATACATACAAAATTTAAACATGTAGAAACATTTTTAGTGGATGCTATAAATCAATAACAACCCAATTTGTTTTGGTCTAGCATAATTTTAAATTTTGATTTTTAATTAAAATTATTTTGAAAACTCTATTTAAATTGTTATCTAAGCTGTTTACACTCTAAAATGGTTTCCAAAAATATCAAATATTGTAGACAAATATTATAAATCAAAAGCGACCCATTTTGTTTCAATGCGGCATGATAATAAATTTACATTTAAATTAAAAATTATTCTAAAAAACTAAATTGAAATTATCATGTAAGATGTTTATATTCGATATTGTTTAAAAAAAATTTAAAACTTTGTGAACAAATACTATAAATCAAAGGCAACTCATTTTGTTTGATGTGACATGATAGTAAATTTAGATCTTAAATTAAAAATTATTTTAAAACTATATTTAAATTGCCAAGCGAGCTTTTACACTTAAGATTATTTAAAAACTCTTTAAACTTTGTGAACAAATACTACAAAACAAAACTTCATGTGAGCTATTTACTATTGAGATTATTTTCAAAAATCTTTAAAATTTGTGAACAAATACTACAAATCAAAACTGACCTATTTTTCTTTGACCTGGCATGACAATAAAATTTAGATTTTAAATTAAAAAAATTATTCTAAAAAACTATATTTATCTATCACGTGAGGTGTTTACATTGGAGATGGTTTCCAAAAATCTTAAACTTTGTGAACAAATACTATCTCTACTCCTAAAAGAATGAAGTGTGGATTTTTTCCCTTTGACTTTGTACCTGCTCAGATCGTCCTCCGCCTACGAGCATGAGGACTCCCATTCGCGAACGCCCCGCCGCCCCCGTAATAATCACAATGCCTCCTAATAATCAAATCAAAACAAATTAAAATACATACAAAATTTTAAAAATCTTGAAATATTTTTAAGGACAATATAAATAAATATTGACCCATTTTGCTTTTCAAAATTAATTTTTAATTGAAAATCATTTTGAAAAACTATATTCAATTGTTACCTAAGCTATTTATACTCGATATGGTTTCTAGAAATCTTAAATTTTTGTAAAAGTGATATAAATAAAAAGTGATCCATTTACTTTAATATGGCATTATAGTAAACTTAGATTTTAAATTAAAAATTATTCTAAAAAACTATATTCAAATTGTCATGTGAGATGTTTACATTTGATATTGATTCAAATACTATAAATCAAAATTGACTCATTTTTTATTTTTCATGATAGTAAATTTAGATTTTAAATTTAAAATTATTTAAAAAACTATATTTAAATTGTCACGTGAGCTATTTAAACTCGAGAGGGTTTCCAAAAATTTTAAAACTTTATGAACCAATATTATAAATCAAAAGTGAGCTATTTAGTTTTGATTTTATAATTAAAAATTATTCTATAAAATTATATTTGAATTATTATGTGAGCTAGTTACATTTAGTTTTGAAGAATTTTAGAATTTTATAAATAGACAATATAAATCAATAACGGTCTATATTTGTTTGATGCGGCAGAACGGCTGGCCCAATCTCGAAGATGCTCGTAGGGGTAGGATTTACGTGCGTATATTCATAGGAATGAGTGTGTGTGAGTGTCTGCGTTTGTACTAGTCTTTCGAGAAAAAAACGGCTATTGTTTGCTACGTCATTTATCTATGTAGCAACGCGACACCAAGCTAACACGACAATTGCAAAGAAACGCAGCAGCGCTCGAGCAGCAAAAAAGCGGCGCTCGTGCGCGCCGTAACCTTGACCACCCGTCCAAGCGGCATCACCGGTGGTGGCCCACTTGGCTGCGACAACATCCCGCTGCCGCGATGCGACCTACGCTACGCCTCCCCCTCCTCCAGTCCTCCTCGCTCGGGGCCGCCTCGGTGCTAGCCCAATTGTGGACGCCGAGACGGAACCCAAAAGCGCATCGTCACCCGCCGTCAACCACCTCCCGCTCCCGGCCCACTGCGCATTCCCTCACTGCCGCCAGGCCCCACCTCCCCTCCCGCGCCGGCCGGCCCACGCTGCACCCCCTGGACCCGGCCCATCCCCAAGTTGACAGAATCATTTCCCCATCGGCGCAGCGAACCGCTCGCCCGCACGCCGCCTCCTCTACCCAACTACCCACGGCGGCCCCGGCCCCGCGCGGGGCCGGCCCCACCTGTCGGTCGCGTGGGGGTGCTCGCCCCCTGGCCCGGGTGAGCGCGGCGGTCCACCACGCGAAAGGCCGCCTCCATTGCCCCCCCGCCTCACATCGCGTCCCTCTCTCTCTCCCCCGCGGTCTCGCTCCGAGCTCTGTTGGAGGCCAGGCCAGGGCGAGGGATTCGGTTCACGAGCTTCTCCTCCTCCTCCTCGTCGCCCCCGCCGATCTCGCGAACGCGCCTCCGCAGCGGAGGTGAGGCCGCTCTCTCTCCGCCAGAGTTCCCCCGCCCGGCTCCGCTCGGTCTGACCCGGTTCGTGCTCCCTCCCTGTTGCCTCTGTGCTCGGTTGGGATCAGGATTCGATTCTGCTTCTGTTGGATTGGAATTGGTGCGTGGGGTCAGGTTCTGTATTGCGTGGTTGGAGCGTTGGCGCGTCCAGGGAGATGCGAATTCCTTAGGTTTAGATTGGTGGGTGGATTCCCATGAGGCGTGGAAGTATCAGGCGGCATGACAGCATGCGCTCGTGGGGGAGTGGAATTTGGAGTGTCCTCGGTTAGGCGGTGCTATTAGTAGTTTTCTTTGGATAAAAACTGCGTTTTTTTAGATTGTCTGGGGAGGATTTACATGTCGTTCATTTAATTTTGATAGTAGAGATATTAGCAGGCTTGTTATAGTGCCATGACCAAGAACTGTTGTCATGTTATTCCCTGCTACTGTGGAAAGACATGGCACTGCTGTCTTTCTACAGCTCAAATCGATTCAGAATGTGTGATGTGTTTTCACGCACTTTTGTTCCATAGGCCTGTATTTGCCTAAATGGCCCTGTTGTCTGATAACTTGGTGTGTACACGCTAAGCTAGTTGACAGCTGGCCATATTTTCCTAAACATCCGTGTAGTCAGACTGATTGGCTAAACGTAGGTTGGAAGACTATTAGCCCTTCTATTAAAAAAAAATCCGTAGGTGAACTAATGGAATTTTGATTCATCAGTTTCTTGATAAGTTTATCCTTCAAGTTTATGTGGTCAAAGATTTCTTCTTGACAAACATGAACGTTTTATCTTTATTGCAGATGCAATAATCCTAGGTGAGGAGCATATTTCAAAAGTCAATAGAAAGGGCATTGTACACTGGAGGAACATTGTGTTGGTGGTAACTGAGGTTTGTGCATATTCGTAGATGGAGAGATTGAGCACTAACCAGCTCTACGGTTCTGGAGTTCCTGTAACTGTGCCAACATCTCTGCCTTCTATACCAGTCTCTCTGGAAGAGAGCTTCCCAAGGCTACCGGATCCGCAGAATGTTTTGATGGAGAGAGAACTGAGAAACACCTCACTGCCACCTCATCAAACCACTGTTGCTCCTATCCGTGCTCAGTTTCACTCCAGTACTGGATCAGTTGGGCCTTTGTGTTCGCCCCCAGCTGTAAGGTTCTCTTCAGTTTCAAACCCTGAGCAATACTCGAATCCCAGTCCTTACAATGCTCAAGCACCAAGTACTGCAAGTTCTTCAGCGCTGAATTATGGATCACAATATGGAGGCTTTGAACCATCCTTGACTGACTTTCCTAGAGATGTTGAACCAACCTGGTGCCCTGATCCGGTTGAGAGCATTCTTGGATTCTCTGGTGATGTCCCTGGTGGGAATAATTTGACTGGGAGCACTTCTATTGGAGCTTCAGATGATCTTACTAAGCAATCTGAATGGTGGACTGAACTCATGAGTGATGACTGGAAGGACATCGTTGATAACCCAGCTTCGACAGAAGCGCAACAGGTAAGCTTGGAAATGCTAACTCCCGTTTGTGCTGATTATTACCTAACTATAGAGTTGGTTCATCGTGTCGTGGTCCTTGTCACCTTGTTGATGATGGGCCAACAAGTCTGCAACCATATTGTTGATTTTCTATAAGTCTTGTTATTTTCTAGAACAAATACTTCACTATCTTATTGTTTACCATGTTTTTTGTTTATCTTTATATGTCATAAATTAGTGTATTTGGAAGTCTTAAAAAGGCTTCTTTTCACTACTTATCAATTCAGTATAGTGGTGACCACTGTAAATATTAAACATCTTCATCTCAAGTGACCTGCAAGCTAAACAGTCTGCCTTTTTTTCTTCCATTGTACTAGAATTTGACTAAAAACGAATTTTCAGTTGTTATTGACTTCTAGAGTGTTCTCAAATGCTAGAATATGGATATGGCAGTATGCATCACAAGATGAACTGGTGTCAGGAGCAGGCTGATATTTTTCCAGGTTGCTTGTAAGTTATGACCAAGTAATGAGCATGATGACTTAGCTGCATCTAGCATTCAGCTAAATCATCTCGAGTGATCTCAGCCACACTTGACATGGCTATGATGCACTAGTAGCTTTAGCTAAATTTATGTATAATCTCCCATCCAGAAGTTTCATAGGACATGAAGCAGGCTCCAGGTTTGCGTAGTTGAATTATTGGGTTTGCTGATGGCAAGAACACATATGGCCAAGTTGCTTTGCTTGAATTCGCTCGTACCGTTTGCTGCCTTGGGGTTCATTTTTAACAATGCAACATACAGAATTTATATGAATTTATTCAAGTTGAGTTACGTGATTTTCTGAAATTGGTTTGAGGTTAAAATCAATCGTGGATTTGTTAATTTCTGCAACATTCAATTTCCAGTGATAGCGTCAATCTTGTCTTGGACTCTTGGCTAGGTCACTTTTCTTTGCTAAGTGTAACTACACTACGTTCTTTCTTTTGTTTATAATGTTTACGCTTTGTTCATCTATATATATGTGTTTTACTTGGGATCGGGTGTTTGCTTAATTTATGCTTCACATAGGTTGGACAACCTGCACAATTATCTGTCGTAGTTCACCAATCAGCTACCCAACAAGCAGTTTCGTCTCAATCTGGAGAACCTTTGGCAGTTGTGGCACCCTCACCTAGTGCTGGCTCCAATACTGCCAAGGCACGCATGAGATGGACTCCTGAACTTCATGAGCGCTTTGTAGATGCTGTAAATCAACTTGGTGGTAGTGAAAGTGCGTATTGTTTGAAGACATTTCTTATCTCCCTTGATTAAATATTTTCATTTTGACATTTCTCTTAAACAATTGCAGAAGCAACTCCTAAGGGTGTGCTGAAGCTGATGAAGGCAGACAATTTGACCATTTATCATGTTAAAAGTCACCTTCAGGTCTGATAGTTAGCCGTATTACTGGTTATTACTGAAAATATTAGAAAAGTTATCATCTATCTGATTTCGTTTTAACTCATTTTTTCAGAAGTACAGAACAGCTCGATACAGACCAGAATTATCTGAAGGTCTGACATGTCCCACTTCCCATATGTTATGTTTCTTTATACTTCTTGCTGCAATTTCTTCAATAACTTACCATGTTTGTTGGTTTGAAATTTTCAGGCTCTTCAGAAAAGAAGGTGGAAGATATACCATCTATTGACCTGAAAGGGTAAGTATGCAGCTCACATGAAACTAATTTAGTATGTTTTGATGTTACTCATGTCAATTCAATGAGAACTGATACAACTTCTGTTATCCTTTATATATATATAAAATGCCTGATCTGGAAGCTTGCATGCTATCAGAATCATATTTTCAGCAAAAGCTTGAATGACTGCATCAAAAAAATGTGTCATTTGGAGTAAGAAAACACAAATACTACCTCCCTCCCAAAAAGAATGCAACTCTAGGTTCAGAATGAGTCAAACTTCCTTAAATTTCACTAAGCTTATATAAAATATTATTAATGATTATGACTCCAACTAGTTATACTAGGAAAATATATATGATGATGAATCTAATTATGGTTATTTGACCCCATAAGTAATATTAATTTTTATGTATACTTGGTCAAAATTGAGATAGATTGACTTGGTACTGTGCTAGAGTTGCATTCTTTTTAGGATGGAGGGGGTTGTTTCTAGATAAATTATTATCAAACATAGACGGCATGTTTGCGCGGCAATCTGGTTAAGTTGCAACCATTTTCAATACTGTTTCTGAGCTGAATGTAAACAGATTTCCGTGAATATCAGATCTGTGCTCTCTTGTGTATCTCTTAGTTTTGTATCTTTTTTCCCAGATTTTAGCTTGGATGTTCTCTATTTGTGTTCTACACATAATTGAATCCAATGAATATCGCCGTCGCTGCAGTGCCCACACAACAGTTGTTTGTCCTTTATTCCAACTGTTAGTCTAGTTTACTGTTTTTACCTTTTGGTCACGAAATACCTTGCAATTTTTGCCAAATTGTATGGCCATCCTAAATTAGTTAGTTGTTAGGGTCCTGAGCTTTAGTTCTTTTGTTGTGCTACAAGAGCTGTTTCTGATGAAAAGGTGCCAGTGCCCTCTGTAACTATGGTTATTTCACATTTGTTAAGTTGCAATTGCCATTATTTTTCTTGTTTGTTGTTTTTAGATACAGAACATGTTACCATTCTGACCAAGTTATGTATTCAAAATTACTTAGTTCTTGTTATGGTTTCGGGTTTCCTGAGCATTAATTTATTTATTGTGCTGTAGGAGTTTTGATCTTACTGAAGCACTTCGTCTCCAGTTAGAACTTCAAAAGCGGCTTCATGAACAGCTTGAGGTATTATTATACTTGTTTTTTTAATGCTTTTGATGTCTTAGGGATTGAGGACCAGCAGGAGGATGCCCCGATTCAATCGGTGGTAGATACAACTTGATCTTGTAATTCATGGATGCCTGATTTTGAATTTAACTTTTACATGCAAAGATATTCTCCCGTCAGTCTGCTACAGTTTTAATTTACTTCTATTTTGAAGTCATTGATAATAGTAGTAATGCAATCTTTGAAAGCAATTGTTCATTATTATATTAGTGCTGTAAACTGTTATTTAGCCTTTCTAGTACACATATACATACATAGTAATTTGTTACAGTCTTGAGGAAATTAACCCCCATTTTCTTTTAAGGTGTACATCTTTTTCTATGTAAAACTGATATAATAGTAGTTAGTTCATTGGACGAAAAGACTTAAACATTAAGCAGTTGAGCCAATGAGTTTTACATTTTTACAGTTTAAAAAAACATGCTAGGTTTAGCAACGTTGGCTTGCGCATCCCTGTTGGTAATCACTAACCACTTCAGTTTTAATTTGAGCTTACAGACAGTCCAATTTTTTCTGGTTCATCCAGTGTTAGTAGTTTTGATGAACTTGTAAACATACATAAAGTTGTAAAACAGCCTTATACAGGCTTATTGCGATTTTATGTTCTTAAAAAATGACAAGTAACTATGTCTGCAACATATGCTAACTTGCTGAACTTCACGCTCATGTTTGTTCAATTGTTACTTGGACTGCAGATTCAAAGAAGCTTGCAGCTAAGAATTGAGGAGCAAGGGAAGTGCCTTCAGATGATGCTGGAGCAGCAGTGTATACCGGGCACAGAAAAGGCGATTGATGCTTCAACCTCAGCAGAAGGATCAAAGGTATCTTCTGAGATTCCAGAATCTTCTACTGTGAAGGAAGTTCCAGAAACCAGTCAAAATGGACTAACCAAGCCAGCAGGTATGCACATCTGTGAAAGGCTTTTGCTTGCGGTGACACCCGGTTTCATGATCACGTACATATCACTGACGGCTGTGGCCTTTGCTTTCAGAATCAGGTGATACCCAATGAAGTTGCAAGCAGGTTCTCCCTAACCTGACTATGAAATGGGTTTGATGATCTGACTGGTTGTTTTCAAGCTTTAAGTCAAGTCGTTTTTGTCTTTTCGAGGGAACAGATAAGAGCAGCTTTGCAAAGCCTGGCCAAGTGCTTGTAACTAGGCGTTAGTTGTACAGTGCCCACCATCACAGTACCGATGAATCCCCGTGTGATGTGGATGATCTAGGGTTCAGAAGACAGTGGAAGCACAATTGTCAGGGGTTTGCCATTCTTGCCTTTTCTCCTTTGCTAGGGATCGAGTAGCATCTGCTAGGCATTTGATTATGGGCTAATCCAAGTATTTACAATAATCTTCAGCACCTCTCTTGTTTAGAACATGGCATGGTACCCAAATATGATCAAGGATTTATCACCTTTGTGTGTGAACACATGGGCTGCCCTCGGTTCAGTCTCTTGTTGGATGATCGCAGTTGTGGAGAATTCTCTCCATATCTTTTGTTGGATGATCGTAGTTGTGGAGGATTGCTCCAGTGAATGGGAGCAGAGCGCTAGGCGTGGAAGGGTTCGAATAGTTTTGGTTGCATTTTTTTCGGATGCGGAATCAGAATAGATAAATGCATAGAAGAAAAACTCGATCTTTTATATGTACTCCCTCCGTTCTAAATCACTGTTGATATTTCTGTTTTTTTGGATGTTACAATCGATGATTCTAGTGTTTGGACAAGTGAGTTGATTAAGCTTACGAGTTAATTTGGATGCTGGGTCGACTGATGGTGGGATTACCTTCTTGCAATGTTGGTGCGGGTATTGCTATTAGCATTTGTAATTGCAACAAGTCATTTTGCATGTTGGGACTGTTTTGCTTCCGTGGTGCGCCGAGTGTTAGACTGGATGATGCATTCTTGCAGGTGCGCTGCCTTGTTTGTGTGGCAGAGGTATTTGCGGCCAATGGGGCGAAGTTCCAAAAGATCGTCTGGAAGTTGTTCTATTAGCTAAGCGTGCTACATTTTTCTCTTTTTATCAACTAGGTTCGTACCTGTGTATTGCTGTGGACACTATAAATTATAGATAAATGGCGTTCTAGGCAAACAGTTAGTATACAAATTATGTATAAATGACATCTTAATGTTATTGGCAAGGAATCAAGCAATCAGTTCAATAGATAATACTTTATTTAAAATAGCTTCTAGGACAAATTTCATTTAAAACCTACAATAGATATTATGCCAGTTCAAATTAAAATGGACCTCTATTGATTTACCACATTTACATACAAAGGTGTAATATTTTTTAAAAAACCATATTAAATTTAAAATACTCAGCTAACAATTTGAACATAGTTTTTTTGAAACTTTATTTATTTAAAATCTGAATTTACTATGGTGCCAGATCAAAACAAAATGGACCGCTTTTGATTTATAGCATTTACTTACAAAGATTCAAGACTTTTGAAAACCATCGTGAGTGTAAACACTTGATGTGACAATTCAAATATAGTTTTTCAGTAAATTTTTTTTAAAGCTAGAATAGTCACAATACCATATCAAATAAAAATGGGTAACTGCTGATTTATAGCATCTATTTATAATGTTTCAAGATCTTTGAAAATCATCGTTAGTGTTAACAACTCACCTGATAATTCAGATGTAACTTTTCGAGAATATTTATTATTTAAAGTCTACACAAGATATTATGCTAGATCAAATCAAATTAATCGCTATTGATTTATAGTATCTATTTGTAAAGTTTTAAGATTTTTGAAAATCATCTCGAGTGTAAATAGCTCACGCAATAATTTAAAATAGTTTTTGAAAAAAAATTATTTAAAATCTAAATTTACTATGGTGCCAGATCAAAAATAGGTCAATTTTGGTTTTTTGCATATGTTAATAAAAGAGTAAAAAATCCAAACCATTGTGTGTTTAAACACTTGACTAGACAATTCGAATATAGTCTTTTGGTAAAAATTTTTATTTAAAATCTACAATAGTTAGGATACCGAATCAAAGCAAAATAGGTAGTCATTAATTATAGCAACTATTGAAAAAAATTAATATGTATAGGATTTTGTGTGCGTTTATTTTGTTTTGACTGAAGGTAGAGATGGTTCCAATTATGCCCAGAGTCCAAAAAAATAAGCTCCAGGTTTATATCGGGTAGAGAATGATGATGGATGCGTTTAACAGAGGGCTTTCCTAGGGATAAAAACGGATCGTATATGAATACAAATATTTTTGTTCAAATCGGATTCAAATACAGATAACGTAATGTGTCGGATACGGAACAGATATTGATATATATATGTATATGAAATATCCAACTTTATGTAGCTGGATTCAGATACCGGCTATTGAATCTTCAAATCTGGATATCGGACTATTTATTTAGTGTCCGAACCCCCTCGGTCGATGGATCTCTATCATTTTCATCCCTAGGTTTTCCGTTGGACGCGGCTACTGCCTATAATATATTCATAATAATACCTAATATTGTCCAGAGATTATGAGATTATTTCCCAAGTTATATAAAGCTACAAGTATGGATTTTATGTTTGCAAACTAAATATTGCTCAAATTACCGACAGCAAAAATTCTGAAAATATGACCCAACCACATTAATTGTCCAAAATGCCTAGCCGGAGTACGCACCTACGCTCTACGCGGCGACAGTGATCTGCACTGGCTATCGTGTTCAATAACGCTTGCTACTAGCTAGGCTTTGGGATCGAACTTCTTCCAGGCCTTGTAGTCCTTGCTCCCCAGCATCTGCTCCACCTCCTCGAACTGCAGCCCCTTGGTCTCCGGCACCAGCAGGAAGAGCAGCAGGAAGGACGCCGCCGACACGCCGCAGAAGAGCAGGAACGTGCCCGCCGTGCCCAGCGCCTGCGTCAGGCTCAGGAAGGTCTGCGTCACCAGCAGGTTCGACGACCAGTTCGCCACCGCCGCGATGCCGCCGCAGACGCCCCGGAACCGGAGCGGGTACACCTCCGAGTTGATCAGCCACGGCACGCTGCCCATCCCCGGCGAGTAGGACACGATGTAGGCGCCCAGCGCCACCAGCGCCAGCCACCCGAACGAGCTCGGGCAGCCGCGCGTGTACCACTCGCGCCGCCCGGCGGCGCGGCACGCGCGCCGCGCCGCGTCCGACGCCGCCAGGCACGCGCCGGGCTGGAGCTTGTCGGTGTCCGCGCAGAAGCCGCACTCGGAGGGGGCCCTCAGGCACTGCGTGCAGGTCCACTCCTCCCCGGCGGCGGAGGCGAAGGCGTACTCCGGGCACGTGCCGTTGGCGCCGAACCGCGCCGTCCCGGCCAGGCTCACGTCCGGCGAGTGTCTGTCCACGGCGAAGAAGACGCCGCTGAGCATGGCGAGGCACGCCACGATGCCGGCCAGGCTGAGCAGCATCAGCTTCCGCCTCCCCGCCTTGTCGACGAAGAACATGCTCACCACGGACCCGGCGGCGTTGAGGCCCGAGGTCACGAGCGACAGCGCCAGCGCCGTGCTGTTGGACGCGAACCCGGCGAGCTGCACGATGGTCGGGCTGTAGTACATGACAGTGTTGATGCCCACCAGCTGCTGCGCCACCTGGCACAGCGCGCCGGCGGTGAGGCCGCGCCGGACCACCACGCTGCCGAACGCCTTCCTCAGCGTGCCGGCCAGGCCCCCGCTGCCGAGGGACCGCTCCTGGGCCATGTCGGCCTCCACCGACACCCGCAGCGCCTCGATCTCCGCCTCTACCTCCTCCGGCGGGTACACCTTCCGCATGATCTCCTCGGCCTCCCTCTTCCGGTCCTTCCGGTACAGCCACCGCGGCGACTCCGGCAGCGCCAGCATCAGCACGAACTGGATGAGCGCCGGCACGCCGGCCACTCCGAGCATCCATCGCCACGTCCCGCTCACCTTGGTGAAGGCCAGGTTGATGAGGTACGAGAGGAACTGCCCCGCCGTGATGAGCAGGCCGTTGGTGCTCACCAGCGCGCCCCGGATCCTCGCCGGGGAGGCCTCGGAGATGTAGAGCGGCGACGTCATGGACGCCATCCCGACGCCGAGGCCGACCAGGACCCTGCCGATGATGATGACCGCGGGGAACGGCGCGAAACACATCACCATAGAGCCGGCCAGGAAGAGCAGGTCGGCGATGAGGATCGACGGCCGCCGCCCAAACCGGTCATTCATCCAGCCGCCCATGCCCGCGCCGACGATCGCGCCCGCCACCGCCATGCTCACGATCGTCTCCTGATGCAGGCCATGGAGGAGCATCCCACAATTAGCTCCCCTTATCATCCCACAACCACAATTACCGTGAAGAAATAACAAGAATCGAATCAAGAACCTGCAGCACGGTGCTCCTCTCGACCTGCTCGAACTCGTCTCGAATGTACAAGAGAGCTCCTGATATGACACCTGCATAGAGAAGAAATACATAATGGTACACGTTGGATTGAACATTAGAGGCAGATGAAATTGGGTCTTTCTTTCTGAAAGATGGCAATGGATCAATTCTGCTCATCAATTGTTCTCTCCATTCCAAAAACAAAAACGGCGTGCACATATTTTAGTTGAAATATCATGACCTCTGGCCAGTTGTTAGCATCACAATGCAGTTTGTATCATTGTACTAATATTTGATGAGCTTTATTACGGAGATGATTTACTGTAACTTTATAGTATATATAGATAAGAAATATGGTCGTTAAGGTCATTCTCAGTGCAAAGTTTTGTTGCGCGGTTTTCAAAAGCGCCATGTCATCTAAGGAGAGTTGTGTAGATGAAGGAAATGTGATCTCTCAATGCAAAGTTGCATCTCATAGTTTATAGCTAACATATCAATAAATTGTTGCATCTAAGTGAACAATGGGAGTTGTTGAAATATGAGTAGATGAAACAGATTTCTCTCGGTGAAGATTTCATCCCAGTATCATAGTTTGGTAACTGTGTACACAGGATTTCATCCCCATAATACCCAACTCTTCTCTCTCATCATAAATTCGTTATCACGTCATTATTTTTGTCTATGTGGCATGTCATTCAATGAGAATGAAACCTTCGTGAAACTTGCATTGAGAATGGCCTAATGCCGGCACAGAAGCTGTGAATTTAGACAGACAGACCTGTGTCATAGCCGAAGAGGAGGCCACCGATGCCAGCAGAGAAGGCGAGGCGGAGTATGAAGGGCTGCTTTGACGTCAGGTAGAGCAAGTCCCTGAACTCTGTGCTCTCTGCCTTGTGGATGCCACCTTCCATGCCGCACAGGTTAAAATCCTGAGTTGTAGCGAGCCACACGAAGAACAGAGTAGTTTAGGGAGCTGCATGCCATTACACTTCTTTCGCTTTTGGAACTTTTAAAATTACTTACAAGTCTTTTGTGATAATTAACTTCTTGTCCAAATAAATTTGCAGAACAATTTGTTCAAAATAAGTGGTATACAAAGCTTTCTTAAGAACTTGTCCAACTAATTAAGTTAAATACATACAGAACTTGTTTGAACAACTTTTTTCCCCTTGTGCAAGATTCTAGCGACAAAAAAGTATACAAGAGGCCTTGTCATATTAGAATTAGAGTTTTTTTAGGAAACTAAACAATTAAGTTTTTTTAGGAAACTAATAAATAGACAAATTTAAAGTTGATTTGGCCATCAAGGGGCTGGGGCCTGAAATTCTGGACTGGGGAAATCCTCATGTAAAGAATGATGAAGCATAAGATTGAGGCAACCATTTCTCACTTACCTCTCACACTGAACCAAGTGCTTATTTCCTGCTGGAGCTCCGATCCCCTTGGTCGCCAGCTTCTGCGATTCTTTGGTGACGGCGACGGGCCGATGGGACGGCCGGCGGCCGATCGCCGGTTGCAGATTCCCAGCTTCCGTTCGGTCGTCGCGAATGGACCGGGAATTCAACGCGAGAAATGAGCGAGCGTTGTCGCCGGTCTCCAGGCACTAGTACTTGCTTTAGGGGTGCGACCGGCGGTCTATCAGCCGAGTGGCACGTTTGCCAAATTTAGGACGACACAGATCCTATTTCCGGGGAATATTGAATATTCCGCATTATTCATACGTGGAGAGCTTTGTTAGCACAACAGCCGTTTGGCCAAGCTCTGGTTCTGATACTTTTGTTGGAAAAAAGAACATCTTATGTTCCCGGTGCTCGGGCTATTGCCTTCTTTTTTTTATTTTTTTTTAGCGACCGTGCCTTAGCACGTATTTCATTAAGAAGAAAGCAGTTTACAGACAGATCTTGATGCAGCCAAACAGCCTTGGCCAACACAAGAGCACAAAGGACTAACAAGAAAGAAACACTGAAGAACGAACAACAAACGCACAACACTACAACACAACGGCAGCAAAAGAAACACAGAGGGGGGAACAACAACCCCAAACCCACCATCCAACCAGGCGACCCAAGGAACTAAACCTGAACCTGCACGAAGAACACCACCACCGGAGCTGAAGACTACCAAGCAACCTGAGGATGGCCAAGCAACCACCCGAACCACAGCACCACAACGGCCAAGCATCCGTTGAGACGACCACCAAGCACCACGACGGCAAAGCATCCGTCAGGGACAACCAACGAGCGACAGGGCGGCAAAGCATCCGCCAGCAAATGAAGATATAGCTCCAGCAACACGGTGATGAATTGACGAAGAAGCACCAGCAGGCAACACAGATGAAGTCGACCGACCCACGGCAGGTCCCAGCGAAACCCGGCTGGAGACAAGGAGGTATCCAAGACGACGCCCTCAGGAGAGACATGACGGCAGCAGACGCCATCGTCGCCAGTCCGGAGCACCGGACAGGTTTTCACCCGGAATTCCACCCTCCAAGCCAAGGAGCCGACAGGAACAGAACCTGGAGCGACCAATCCGGACCCGGAAAAATCCGGCCAGAGGCATGGAGGTGTCCCAAGACGACGCCCCCAGGAGGGAAATGACGCACCGGACGCCATCGTCGCCAGACCGGAGCACCGGCCATGGTTTTCACCAAGGGAGCCAACCTCCATGCCAAGGAGCGCGCAGATCCAACCACGCCAGGAGAACCCCCCGCCGGCGGCGGGACCCACCGTTCCCAGACCGACGACCGGGACGCCCCCCATTCCCCGGACCAGGAGAGCGCCGCTCCGGGCCAGAGGGCGGCGGATCTGCCGAACGGCGGCTGGCCGCTGGCGGACGGCGACGGGGATCCATCACCGGCCGGCAGCCACCACACCGGATCAGGGGGGCCTCCGAGCAGATCCGAGGCAGGGGAAGGAAGATCCGAGACGAGGCGGCCGGACGCCGGCGAACGGCGGCGGGTCGGCGGTGACCTAGGGTTGGGGGAGGAGAGGAGTGGGGGGAGAGAAGGGAAGGATTGCGGGCATGGACTAGTGCGTAAGGTTGCGGCCTTGCGGGCATGGATGAAATCCAGAGCCAGCTTTAAGTTTGGGGTTTCAAAGGCCTATGTTTCTCCCTGACTAAGCATTTCCTGATTTTGGTGATGGTAGCTAATATCCAACCTGATAATGAAATCCTGAAAATGTAACAAACTATACAGTACCTGGGTGGCTTAAATGCCTGTTTGAAATCTCCTCGCAGAGACAACAAGAGTTGTAAATATAGAACAGCAGCTAGCAGCATAGTGTAACCTTTTGGTGCTGCAAGTGCAGGAAATAATTTTAGGATATCTTCATCTGGACCGAAAAAGCGAAATTTCCTACTGTTCCAACAAGCATCAGGAAGTAACACGCATACAAATAATCAATGCAAACATATCTGCAATTAAACACATCTGCAAGCATTCACTGACCAAGGTATCTTAGGAAACACAATGCAAGTACGAAACATCACCATTGTCAGGTGGCTACCTGATCTTTCTATATAGCCACCTGATCTTTCTACATATAATTTGTTGTTAGGCAGAGGCAAGATTGATTCAAGGCATGAAACAGCACATCCATGCTTGCACAACTCTACCAGAATAGACATGCTCAAAGCAAGTTACATTTAAAGTCACAGCACACAGCAAATGGAAGGAAAGGTACAATATGAAACACAAGTACCATCCAACAGTCCATCTCCACAGCAGAAAACAAATAGATTCTGTTTCACAAGCTGCTAGCACAAATCACAACTTAGTAAGCTCAAATTATGACCTATTGCGTTACCTTGATGTTCACCTTCTCAAAATTTGGCCCAAACCTAGCATACAGACCCACATTTGCAGACGACAAATAGACAATGAGCACATATTCACAGACGACTATGCTTATAATAACAGGTACTTGAGTGATTCATCTTTATCTCAAAATTTTACTTTATGCCTACAAGATTATGATAAATCTCCAGAACGGAAGTCAATCGCAGCTCCACTCCGAACAATTTACACTTAACAAGAAAAAGAGCATCGAAAGCTAAGAAATATAGAGGTAATAAACTAACAAACAAAAGGGATTAACTTCTGACTAGTACTAGCTAATTTGCATCCCATCCTAAAGGAACCGAAGAACTGATAAATGCTCACTAGATCTACTAAACTCTACTTGCTAGCTTTCCTGACTAAACCAATGCTTTATTTTCTTTGTTTATTCAACTATGCAGATTGTCACAGATTGCAGTATTCTGTTTCCACAGATTATATGCATCACACATGAACACGGGAATCATCTATGCTATTAAGGAAGCTAGAGGCGTGCTAGAAGCACTACTTGCTCCAGTGTATACGCATCTACCACGAAATAGATCCCAAAGACCCGTGCTATCTCTCACGGCAGTGGCCCTGTTTAGATCCACGTGTACTAAAATTTAGTAGTCCTGTTTCTAACTTTGACCACTAATTAGGGGTATTAAATAAAGGCAGTTTACAAAACCAGCTCCACAACCCTTGCGCTAATTCGCGAGACGAATCTAATGAGGCGTTTGACCGCATGAACAGAGGATGGTTACTGTAGACTAATCATGGATTAATTAGGGTCATTAGATTCGTCTCGAAAGGTTACACCCATCCGTGAAGAGGTTTTGCAAATAGACTTTATTTAGTACTCCATGCATGCAAGATTCCCTTTAGCACTTTTTAGCGCTTTTGGAACCAAACAAGGCGAGTAACCAAATGCTTGCTAGCTAGCGGCTTCAGACCTTCAGGATCTTTGTCACACCCGATTTTAAGGACAAAATCGAATGCATCGCATATGTGTGCCAGGATCCGTTCATCACACATATGTTGACGTCATCAGTGAATATATCAAAAGACAATGTTCAAAAGCGTACAAAAGAGAGTACATAACTTTATTACACTCATCGTAAATAGACACGAAGGTCTTAAACGTTCACCGACAACCTAATACGATAAAACAGCTCCTTGACTTCATCCACAGGCACTTGACTGGTTGACGCGCCTAGAACTCATCAAAGTCGCTGAAGTACTCCACAACATTGTTATTTTCTGAACAGTAGTTGTTTAGCAAGGGTGAGTACACTTATGGTTGGTACTCAACAAGTGGGGGAATATGCAAGGCCATCAAAGGGGGTTCAGGCTCATGCGGTTAGCACTTTTAGTTGATCAAGTTTTATTAGCAAGCACCTAGTTACTAGATGTAAGTTTATACCATCCTAAAATTAAGCAGGATAACCCAAAATTATTCCACCAAGACCAAGAACCACAAGTTAAGATCAAGTTTAAGTTCAATTATCATGTGAGGGTCCAAGCCGCCCTTAACCGTGGGCACGGCTGATATATCAGTTTTACACTCTGCAGAGGTTGTACACTTTACCCACAGCTCGTGTTCCCCTTGTCGCCCGGGTTTGCAAGGCCCTTAAACACTTCCTTTGGTGAGCGGCGAGGGTTCACTACGAAGCCTTTACAAAGACCCAAAGTTAACTAGCAGCCCGCTAGAGTTTCAGCCGCGGTGAGGTCCATAACCCTCCCTAATGAGACCGTACCTTAGCAAAGGCTACTCCTCCAAGAGGACCGGGCTATGACCCCTTCACCGTCCCCCTCCTTGCCCTTTCGGTAAGGCCACTAACTAACCCCAAGTCTAATTAATTAGCTAAGTTCAGAGCCATGTGACACTGTGGTTGCACTGTTTTCTTGGGTGGTTCTCCATGTTCCAATTAATCATGATGATCTTGAATTAAGCAAGAATATAACAACATAAATAAATCATGATTAACATTTGCATAAAAGGTAACAGAACCATCCCAAGTTTAAGCAAGCTAAGTATTTCTACCCATGATATAACCAGGTGATTCAAGGTTCAAGCTAAAAAGATCTAGTCATGTCCTAATGGGTGACCCGTCAAAATTAATGCATAACAGTAAAGTAAAAGTGAATTTCATGAATGTAAATGGGACAAAAAGAATGTTCATGTAGAGGGAGGCCACTTGCCTTCCTCAACAAACTGCTGTTGGTCCTCTTCAAACAGCTGCTGCTCCTGATCTTCCTCGTACGGCACGTTCTCTACACGATCAAACAAGACATACAACAAAATAAATAAAAATAGTATATCAAGCAGTACTAAAAACACAGAACAAATAGCCTAAACTAAAGAGCATGCAGAGACGATCGCGTGGACGTGAAAATCGCCCAAAACGGATTTAAAACGACGAAGTTACACTAATAACAAGGTTGCAGGGGCCTATATGCAATTAAAACTAAAGTCTGCGTACTGTTTTATTAAAAACCGAGGACTAAAACATAAATAACCATAGATCTCAGGGGCTAGCAAGTGAAATAACAAAGGACAGGACGGCGGGCGAAATTATTCAAAAGATCAGGGGCCTAAACAGAAACTCTAAGGGCATATGTATAAATACTTTACACATGGCATGGACTGCGGGTTGAATAAGATAAAACCGGGGGTCTCTTTAGCAAAATGGCCGGCGACCGGCGGGTTTGACCCTGGTTGACCGTTATCGGGGGGTGATTTGGGCCCTTGATTTAAGATTGGACGGCGCGGAATAAAAGGGAGCGCCGGCGATAGTGGAAGACGGCGGCGCCGCCGTGGCCGCGGCGGGGACTCGCCGGCGTGGACGCTAAACGGCGCTATGGTGCACTAGGACGTGAACAAATGGCACAGGGGTGTTCGGGGAAACATGGCGAGCTCACCAGAGGGATTGATGGGACCGATTGGGGGACGGAGGTGGGTTGGCGACGAGGAGGAGCGTCGGCGAGCTCGGACGGACGGCGGGGAAGGTTCTCCGGTGATTGCAGTGGCTCCCAAACTCCAAGTACGTGCTCCTGATGATCCTGAGTTCGAGCGTAGAGGAGCAAGGGGGTTAAAGGAGGGCGGGGAACATTGAATCGAGCCGGCGGCGGTGATTACCTCACGGCGGCGGCACTGACGAGCTCCGGCGAGCGATTCGGCGCACAGGAGAGGTGGGTTTGAGGTGTGGAGTGTGTGTGCGCGAGGAGGGAGCTTTCGGGTTTTATAGGGGCCGAGAGGGAAAGAGAGGGCTCGGCTCGGGGAGGAATTGAAGAGGGCGCGGGAGGTCCGGCCATTGATGGCCTTGAAGATTCGGCCGTTGCCGAGAGGAATGAAGGAGGGGAGAACGGGCGAGGGACCGGGGTTCGGCGCGAGTTGATGGAGGCTTGAAGAGGGGGAGGGAATCCTGGGGACGTGGGCGCGGGGCGGAGATCGCGGGCGCGCGCGCGGGGGACGGCGGCTCGGTCGGGCGAGCGGCTGGAGGAAGGAGAAGGGGGGCGCGCTGACAGGCGGGACCCGCAGGTCAGAGAGAGGGCGAGAGAGAATGTGGGAGGGAGAGAAGGCCGGATGGGCCGGTTGGTTGGGCCGGCGGGAGAAAGGGAGAGAAAGAGAGAAGTGGGCCGGGCCAAAATGAGAGAGAGGGAAAAAGAGGGAAAAGAAATGTTTTGATCTTTGTTTGAATTAGAATTTGAGAAGTTTGAGAGATAATTGGATAGGATTCGAATTTGGATAGGAGTTTGAGATCACTCAAGCAAACAAAAACAAAAGCAAGGCATGAGATGCAACATTCACTTGTTGAACTAAAATTAATTAATTAATGTTTAAGTAATTAAGGCCACAAATTAAATAAAGGAAAATAAATTCATTTAACCTAAGATCAACCTAAACAAAGTTGCTATAATTTATTACATGATGGAATTTGGGTGTTACAAATCCTACCCCCCTTAAAGAGAATCTCGTCCTCGAGATTCGGATAGATTTGGATACAACTGCGGGAAGTCTGCAATGAGCTCGTCTTCTCGTTCCCAAGTAGCTTCATCTTCCGAATGATGACTCCACTGTACTTTGCACATTTTGATGACTTTGTTCCTTGTAACTCTTTCTGATGTTTCCAAAATCTTGACCGGGTGTTCTGAATAAGTCAAATCATCTTGCACATTAAGCTCTTCCAGTGGTAGTTGCTCTTCGGGTACTCTCAAGCACTTTTCAACTGAGAAATATGAAACACATCGTGAACATCCGACAGTCGCTCGGGTAACTCCAACTGATATGCCACTTCACATTTCCTTTCCAAGATCTGAAAAGGACCGATATAGCGAGGTGACAACTTTCCTTTGACCTTGAATCTGCGGAGACCTCTGATAGGTGACACCTTGAGATATACATAATCTCCTACTTCAAACGTCAATTCTCTTCTCCGAGTATCAGCATAACTCTTCTGTCGTGACTGAGCAGTTCTGAGATTATCCCGGATTATCTGGACTTGTCTTTCAGCTTCTTGCAGAATTTCTGGTCCAAACACCTGACTTTCACCGGTTTGACTCCAGTATAGTGGTGTCCTACACTTTCTTCCATACAGAGCTTCAAATGGGGCCATCTTGAGACTAGCTTGATAGCTGTTGTTATAAGAGAATTCGGCGTACGGCAAACTCTTATCCCAACTGCCTCCATGCTTCAAGGCACAAGCTCTTAGCATATCCTCTAAGATTTGATTTGTCCTCTCTGTTTGTCCATCTGTCTACGGATGATACGCTGAACTGAAATTAAGCTTGGTGTCCATTGACTCATGTAGTTTCTGCCAAAAACGAGACGTGAACTGGGTACCTCGGTCAGACACTATCTTCTTGGGTACTCCGTGTAAACACACGATTTGGGACATATACAGTTCTGCTAACTTGGCTCCTGAATATGTGGTTTTAACTGGAATGAAGTGAGCGACTTTGGTCAATCTGTCCACAATGACCCATATAGAATCATAACCATCCCGAGTGCGAGGCAATCCTACGATAAAGTCCATACCAATTTCTTCCCATTTCCACTCGGGTACTTTCAACAGCTGAAGCAAACCTGCTGGTCTTTGATGTTCTGCTTTCACTCTTTGACATACATCACACAAAGCTGCGTGAGTTGCCACGTCTCTCTTAAGACCATACCACCAATATTTCTCCTTCAAATCTTGGTACATCTTGGTACTGCTGGGGTGAATGGAATAGACGGAATCATGTGCTTCTTTCAATATGAGCTCACGAAGATGATCGATATCAGGTACACAGATCCTTTTCCTGAACCAAACAGTGCCTTGTTCATCTTCGGTGAAATCCATTGTTGACGAGGGTCTGGATTAGGGGTACCCAACCAAGCCCTTAATCCGGGTCCTCACGATAAACCACCCCTCAAAAACAAAAGCCGAAGACCCAAATCAAGCGGATCCTCCATGCCCCGACAGCTCGGAGGCTGCCCGACGAGTCTCCGATTCGCCCGAGGAGTTCTCCGCCTCCGAGTGGTTCCCTGATTCGCCCGGGGAGTTCTCCGCCCCCGAGTGGCTCTCCGATTCGCCCGGGGAGTTCTCCGTCTCCGAGGAGTCTCCGGCTCGCCCGGGGAGCTCTCCGCCTCCGAGGAGTCTCCGGCTCGCCCGGCCAAACTACTCGGCTGCGTCCCGTCCCGGCCCATCCGGTACCGTACCCACTTGGTACCCGCCGCACCAGAGCATGATGGGCGTCCGTCCTTTGCCACGGCAGCCACAGTGGCGCCCGTCTCATCCAAACAGGAACGCTACAGTCCTGGGAGAAACGCATGCGCAACATCAGGCGCCCAAGGACGACCCCAGGCGCCCAAGGACGACACCTGGAGCCTCAGGAGGACACCTTGAAACGACCCGGATTCTTATTTCTAAGAATCCGAATCCCTGTACCATAGTGTTAGTCCCAGAATCAACAGCTAACACGTACAGAACTCATTTCAGCGGAATATCACTTCCATACTTCGAATTTAAGCATTTAAACATTACATAGAAGTCTTACAATAGTGGATAACTCTGGAAGTACGTTTATTACAAGCCCCTTGGGCTAAATGCGACAAAGTGAAATACTAAGCGAAACGGTAGCTAGTCTTCTGTCTTGGCGGTCATTCCCACAGGCTCTTCAGCTTGAGCATAGCAGCAACCTCAATTGTACCATCCATCAGCATTGTTATCGTACTCGCTTTCATAACCTGTTTCATCATAAGCTGTTCCCAAGGATTGGAACAGTTTCACGTCACCATCCGTAATGTAAGCTTTAAGTGGCCTAAATCTAGTATAAGAATATCAAGGATTGGCTTAAGGTTAATCCTATGCAAGCAGCACTTCATCCCAAATCCATCCTCACAACACCTACGAGCACTCCTGGCACACCAGGTACCCGTCACCAAGCATCTTCCACTCTTCACTCTCTAGGCGATGCGAAAGCTCCCACCCTTCGCATCTCAACTGCCCGAGGCAGGCCCTACTCTAGAGGGGAGGTAGAAATCCCTAAAACAATGGCGGAAATAACAGTTTCACACAGGAATCGTCCCTTGTCCGCGGACGGCGGCTATATATATAGATTATACTCTGCAGAGTTTGTACTCCTGGAACCACTCGGGCTGCAAAGCCGGCCGTCGCCAACTTGAGACACAACCCACAGCACAGACCCTAGCCAGTGAACGGTACCCTCCTGCTTTTCCCGGCTTAGGATACACTGAAGACGCAACTCGGTGTCCGAGAACTGTGATGGCCTCCCCCGTGGTGGCCAAGTCCCGGGGTATGAGCCTCCTTCGGGGGACAAAAGGCTACCGCCAGTTCCCCCATACACTTCCGCTAACTCCTTACAGTCCGGGTACCGCACTTAACTAGGCTGGCTGGAACACCCCCCAGTAGATGTAAGTGGTGAGCACGGAAAGTCCTGAGGAAAGTCATAACCAACTCGGTTTTTGGTGCCGGGGTGAGCGTCACCGTCAAAAAGCGTATCCACCTCCAGTGGTCCGCATCGCGCACCCATTACAGGTATTGCCGCCAAACTCCTCAAGTAACACAAAGAACATGTACCCGCCACAGGTACTCCGTAGGATGTGCCCAAGTACACACCCCAGCCCTCGATACGAAGATCGAGTTAATCTGCTCACCCCCGCAAAGTTCCCAAAACCCCTTACTCCTTTCCCGGGTTTTTGCCCCACACACGCCAAGAATCCTATCACAACCATCCCATAACACATGCAAGCATCGCATCAAAGTAAAGCAGGTTTATCAAGGAATACGGTAATTAAACAAGGCTATGCAATAGGTCATAATCATCATCATGCAATTAAAGTAAAGCGCTAGCATACTAGTTGCAATGCCTAAATAGGATTCAAAGCGGATGGGCGTGAACCTTGCGTCTGGTAGAAGTCCTCTTCTGCTTGATCTTCGGAGTGGTGGTAGTAGCCGTCTCCTCCTTGCTCCTCCTCAGCTGGTCCTAATCACGAGAAAAGAAATACATCGGAACCTATATTCAAATAAACTCCAAAAGAGAAGCAAGAAGAGCCAAAAGCACTCAACTCCTGTTCTAACGCGTAGATCATGATTTTAGAAAATTATAGAAACTGGTTTCATAATTTTCTGAGCTAGGATGAATTAATTATGAATTTTCTTAGACAAATCCTATTTCTGAAATTCCGAAAAAGAAAAAGAAAAGGCACCGACACGTGGCAGCACCAGGAAGCGACACGTGTCAGCTCCTGAGCACGCCACGTGGCATGCTTACGTCAGCATGACATCATCAGTGGGGTCGGCCACTGCTGACGTCATGATGACGTCAGCGTTGACCGGTCAACGGTCAGCGGGGTCCACATGTCAACGGGTCACCGAGGATGACAGGTGGGTCCAAGATGTCAGCGACTGGGAGAGACCGATAGGTGGGGTCCGGTTGTCAGGTTGGAAAAAGGTAAAGGGCCGATGGACGGGCTGCTTCACGGGCCGGTTCTCCTACGGGCTTAAGAGTTGGAGGGGGTCTTCTGGACTTAGGGCTCTGGTTCGTAAAGGAAAGGAGTTTTATGGGCCGGGCGAATACGGCCCAAGGCCATTTTGGGCTGTGGTGGTGGAGGGAGCTGCTGACCAGGGCGGCCCACGAGTCAGTGACTCGGATGCTTGGGCCCACCGGTCAGCGACGGGTTCGAGGGCGCGGGATCTGGTGCGGTTCGTGCGGCCAGGCCTATGGGTGGTCTCCGGTGTGTTGCATCCACGGCGGCGTTCGCGGCGCGTTCCAGAGCGCGGCACGGCGCACGCACGCGACGGCGGCCAACGGTCTCACGGCGCGGGCCTCCTGCCCGGGGCTAAGAGCTTCGGTGAAGGTCGGGCGATGATGGAACACAGGGCAAGGTGGTAGGAAGGAGGCGGTGGCGCTCGGCGTTGCAAGACCGGATGCGAGCGGGGACGACGAGCGGCGGAGCGGCTCGGCGCAAGACGGCGATGAGGCCTCACGGCACGGATGGTCCTCCTGACCATGACGCGCGCGAGTGGAACAAGGGTGTGAGTGCCGAGAGATTCGAAGGGAGCAGGGAGTGCACGAGCGAGGTGGAGGGAGAGGTGATCTCGACGGCCATGGCGAACGCCACGGCAGCGAGCGGGGAAACACACAGAGAGAGAGGGGGTTTGGCTTGGGTTCCTGCACAAGAGGGTGCGGCTCGACGGCCGGACAGGCAAGGCTCAACGGCGGCTCGAGGGTCGGGGACAGCACTCAAAGCAGAGCATCATGGCCGCCATGACGAACACGGCGAGGTGGAGGGGGTCGAGAACTCACGGTTCTAGGGAGAAGAAGATAAGCGCGAACGTCGTGGCGAAGAAGGCGTGCGGCTCGCGGTCCTGCTTGCGGTACTCGGCGGCGTCTCCTCCTCTTGCTTGACTCCGGCGCGGTGGCGGTGCGGCGGCTCGGCGTGGACGACGTCGTGGGCGGCTTCGGACGGCGTGGCTTCCTCCTCCTCGAGCGGCTCCCCTTCCTCCACTCCTCCTCCTTGGAAACGGACTGGAACGGCTTGGGGGCAGGGGCTCCGCCCTTGGGATTGAGAATGGCCGGCGCTCGAAGGGGAGAAGGGGGTTTTGTAGAGAGGGTTGCGTGGGCGCTGCGTTTCCTTGGTGGCCAAGGGAGAGCGGGGCAGAGGCACGTGCTAGTGGGGCCAGGCGGTTGCGCTTGCCGCGATTCGCGGGGAAAAGCAGAGCAAACGCGCGCGCTGCGGAGGGCAGAGCGGGGCGGCGGCGTCGCGGGGAAAAGGGAGGAAGAAGACGACGCTATTCGTCGTGGGGCCCGCACGTCAGCAAGGTGAGGGGAGCGGGGCAGCGTCCGCGCGGGCGAACGGGCCGACGCGCGCGAGCTGGGCCTTGGTGGGCTGCGCGCGGAGGAGGAAGAGGTGGGAGAGAGATCGGGCCGGGTTGAGGGTTAGGTGGGCCGGGTTAGGGAGTTTAGGCCTGTTAGTAGTTTAGGTGGTTTTAGGATTAGTTTAGTTAGGTTTTGAATTCGAATTTGAACGGTTTGAGTTCAAATTCGATTTCCACTCAAACATTCACATAAAACCAAGAAAGCCAAATCACTCTAGCATAATAAATTCCCTAATGCAATGCACATGAATATTTATTAGGAAATTTTTTAGAGAGAGAGAAGTATTATTCTTGGAGTTAACACACATGTTGCACAAAAATTTTTAAATTCACCAAAATTCAACTAGGGATGTTACAGACTTCCCCCCTCACAGGAATCTCGTCCTCGAGATTAAGGCTTACTTAGGATTCAAAGAGATGCGGGTACTTCTCACGCAGATCAGCTTCCTTCTCCCAAGTGGCTTCTCTTTCTGAATGGTTGCTCCACTGAACCTTGCAATATGGAATTGAGGTCCTTCTGGTTTCCTTAACTGCGGTGTCTAGGATCTTTGTCGGGTACTCCATGTATTCTAGCGTATCCTGGAGATCCATTGCTTCCATTGGCACTTGTTCTTCAGGAACCCGTAAGCACTTCTTCAATTGCGAAACGTGAAACACGGGGTGTACTCCCGCAAGATCCGGGGGTAGCTTCAACTCATAAGCTAAGTTTCCAACCTTCTGAATAATCTCATACGGGCCCACATACCTTGGTGCTAGTTTCCCTTTTACGTGAAACCTCTTGGTGCCTCGTAGGGGTGATACCTTGAGATAGACAAAATCTCCAACTTCAAAGCTTAAGTCTCTTCTTCTTTTATCGGCATAACTTTTCTGACGGCTCTGAGCAGCCTTAAGGTTCTCTTTGACTTTCTCTACATGTTCTTCTGCTTCTTTGATGTCGTCAGGTCCAAAGAAAGTTCTTTCTCCTACTTCTGACCATAACAGTGGGGTACGACATTTACGACCATAGAGTGCCTCAAACGGTGACATTTTCAAACTTGCTTGATAGCTGTTGTTGTATGAGAACTCAGCATAAGACAAGCTTTTCTCCCAATCTGCTTTATAGTTTATCACACATGCCCTGAGCAAATCTTCCAGAATCTGATTAACCCTTTCTGTTTGTCCGTCAGTTTGTGGATGAAAGGCGGAGCTGTACTCCAAGCTTGTCCCCATGGTCTCATGTAAGTGCTTCCAAAACTTAGCTGTGAATTGTGAGCCTCTGTCAGATACAATGCTTCGGGGTGCCCCATGCAATCTGACAATGTGATCTATGTACAACTCTGCTAGCTTGTCAACTTGGTAACCAGACCTTACGGGTATGAAATGAGCTACCTTCGTCAATCTGTCCACTATCACCCAAATTGAATCATTTCCCTTCTGAGTTCGGGGTAATCCCACTATGAAGTCCATGCTGATATCATCCCACTTCCAAACTGGTATGTCGAGGGGTTTCAATAGTCCTGCAGGTCTTTGGTGTTCGGCCTTGATCCTTTGGCAGGTATCACAGTTGGCTACGTATCCAGCAATATCAACTTTCATGTCCTTCCACCAAAATCGTTGTTTCAAGTCTTGATACATCTTGGTACATCCTGGATGTATAGAATACCTGGAATCATGAGCTTCACGGAGAATAACCTGTCGTAACCCTTCCTTCTCGGGTACACAAATTCTGTCTTTCTTCCATACTGTCCCCTTATCATCAATTCTGAAGGTCGGGAGATGCCCATCTTGAATCAACTCTATTATTTCCTTTATCTCTTCACTATCTTTTTGAGCTTCACGAATCCGGTCTTCCAGATCATATTGCACTCTCATCTCATTCAGCTGGCTGGTGGTGACAATTTCTAGGCTCAACTTTTCCATTTCCTTGTACAGTTCTAGCTGGCTTTCTTTCACCATGAGATTGTTGCAATAATTCTTTCGACTCAATGCATCGGCTACGACATTAGCCTTGCCGGGGTGATAATGTATCTCCAAGTTATAGTCCTTGATCAGTTCTAGCCATCTTCGTTGCCTCATATTCAACTCAGACTGGGTGAAGAAGTACTTTAAACTCTTGTGATCAGTGTATATGTCACACTTGTTGCCCATAAGGTAATGCCTCCAAATCTTCAGTGCATGCACTACGGCTGCCAATTCCAAGTCATGAGTGGGGTAGTTCTCTTCATGCTTTCTAAGCTGTCGGGATGCATATGCCACAACTTTGCCTTCCTGCATAAGCACACATCCAAGGCCTTGCCTTGACGCATCACAATATACCACGAAGTCTTTCCGGTTATCTGGAGTTGTGAGAACTGGGGTAGTGGTGAGACGCTTCTTGAGCTCTTGAAAACTTGCTTCACATTCATCAGACCAAACAAATGGAACGTTGTTCTTCAGCAATTCGGTCATTGGCTTAGCAATTTTGGAGAAGTTCTCAATGAATCGGCGGTAATACCCTGCAAGTCCGAGAAAACTTCGGATTTCTGAGACATTCTTTGGCTGTTTCCACTTGGATACTGCTGTGATCTTTTCTGGATCCACTGCCACTCCTTCCGGGGTCAACACATGTCCAAGAAAAGCAACTTCTTCTAACCAGAACTCACACTTACTGAACTTGCCATAGAGTTGATGTTGTCTGAGCCTTTCCAACACTATTCTCAAGTGCTCGGCATGTTCTTCCGCGGTCTCCGAGTAGACTAGGATGTCGTCAATGAATACAACAACAAACCTATCTAACTCTTTCATAAACACCTTATTCATCATGTTCATAAAGTATGCAGGTGCATTAGTGAGTCCAAATGAGACTACCACAAATTCATACTGCCCATACCTGGTCACGAAAGCTGTCTTTGGAATGTCTGACTCTCGTATCTTCATCTGGTGATAGCCCGAGCGCAAATCAATCTTACTAAAGTATCTTGCCTTCTTGAGCCTGTCCAATAAATCATCTATTCTGGGGAGTGGGTACTTGTTCTTGATGGTTACTGCGTTAAGAGAGCGGTAATCAATGCACATTCTCAAAGTATCATCTTTCTTCTTCACAAAGAGTACTGGGGATGCCCATGGTGAAGCACTTGGTCTGATAACTCCTTTGTCCAGCATCTCCTTTAACTGTTTCTTCAGCTCATCTAGCTCATCTGCTGACATTCTGTATGGCCTCTTAGCAATTGGTGCAGTTCCTGGCATCAGATCTATGATGAATTCAATCTCTCTATCTGGGGGTAGACCTGGTAGTTCTTCTGGAAATACATCTGGAAATTCCCGGACAATTGGTACATCTGCCACGGTCTTGTCCTTCATGGAATACACTTGAGATACTATACTTGACTTCAGAGGTTCTACGGTCACAATCTGCCCACTTGGGTGTTCTAGTGTCACTGTTCTTGGTGAGCATGCTATACTGCCTTTGTGCTTGGTCATCCAATCCATTCCAAGGATTATGTCAATGCCTCGTGACTTTATCACAGTCAAGTCTGCTAGGAACTCAAGTCCTCCTAATTTCAACTTTACTTCTTTGCACATATATTCGCATCGAAGTTCCCCTAGTGGGGAGGATATAGTAACAGGGTATGGACGAGGTTCCGGTGTGAGGGAGTTTAGTATAACATATTTAGAAGATATGAATGAACCTGTTGCCCCAGTATCAAACAAAATTAAAGCTTTAGTATCGTTCACGGGATACTCACCCATCATCACGTCAGGTGCATCCTGAGCTTCCTCTGCCGTCATATGGTTCAGCCTTCCCTGTGCATTGTTCTGAGGGGTTTTGCCTTGTGGTCCTCTGTTTCCAGCTGTGCCTTGGTTGTTCCTCTTCTCTGGGCAAAAAGCAGCTCGATGTCCCGGCTTGCCACAAGCGAAACAAGCAAAGGACGTAAGACTGCCAGCATTCCCTTCCTTTGGAGCGGTGTTGTTTGTAATATTCCTAGAATATTAATTATAAGTAATAATTGTATTGGAGTTGGTTTTTACCAAAAATTTGAAACTTTTGTATGGTGTTGTGGTAATCATGCAAACAAGGTCAAACTTAGGGTCAACCTTCCAAAATTCTCCTCCCATTCATAAATAGCCATCATGAAAAATTCTATAAATAAATCAATCATGCATTGCATTGTGATTTGGATCTTAATGGTTTACTTGGATTTCAAAAGTGCGTTTGAATTTTGGATTCCTATTCAAAATTCAAACTTAAACTAAACTAAAAACCTAAACCTAAAAAGGAAAAACCCTCCCCACAGCCGGGCCGGCCACAGGCCAAACCGGCCCAGCTCTCCACTCCTTCTCGCACGCGGGCCGGCCCAGCAGCGGCCCAAGACCGAGCCGAGGCCGACCGCGCGCGCGCCCAGCTCTCCCCTTGCCGCTGACGCGTGGGACCGCCGCACCCCCGACGTCATCCCCTACCTCCCGCTCCTTTTCCTCTTCCCCCTGCCGCTCCTTTGCTTTTCTCCCGCCGCGGCTTGACCGGCCCGAGACCGGAGGGCGCATCGCGCCAAGGCCGCCGCGCCTCGCGCTGACGCCACCGCAACCGCCGCCCTACCTTATCCCTGTACGGAGATTCCTCCCCGAGGGAGCGTTGGTGGCGCCCGGGCAAATTCCGCCTCCACGGATGGACGCCACGCGCACGGCCCGCATCCCAAGGATCGCCGGCCGTCGGATGCTAGGGCACTCCGGAACCTTCCCGCGCCGCTCACCCAAACCCTAGCCCCCTACCTGCTCCTCTACAAAAACCCCAACACCGAGCCGCCGCCGTTTTCCCCAAACCACTCGGGCGAAAGCCCTCTTCTTTCCCAAACACCACGCCACCGGAGTCGAAGAAGGAAGGGGAGGGGAGAAGAAGGAGGAGGAGGGCCGCGAGGAGGAGGAGCCGACCGAGCTCGGGCCGAGGAGGTGACGCGCCGCCGTCGCCCCGAGCTGCTGCTCTGCTTCGACTACACCAAGCCGCCACCACCGCCGACGACGGGAACCGGAGAAGGGGACCGCGAGCCGACATCAAGCCTGCTACCCACTACTTCTCCGCCCCTCGGTGAGCCACACGCACGGACCGCCTTCCTTTTCCTCTGCTGGTAGCTGGGACCTCGCCGGGGACGAGTTGTGCCGGCCATCGCCGCCGGTTTTCCCCCTGATTTGTGCACGGGCTTGCTGACCGGCCGTCGAGCCGCGCCCTTCTTGCAGGTCACGTTACACCGGCCAAAGACCGGGTCTTTGCGGGGCCACCCACGCACGCGCACGCGCCGGACCATGGCCGTGACGCGGGCGACACGGGTCGCCGCCGCCGCACGCACGAGGCTAGGCCTCCTCACGTCGGGCCGCCGCCGTGGCGCTCCTGGCCCTGTCATGGCCTCGACGCGCCACGGGACTGTGCGTTCTCCGCTCGCCGGACGTTTCTACGTCGCGGCCACACCACACGCGCCACGCCGCCGGTGACGCTCCGCGCCACGGCGAGCCGCGCCCACGCACGCGTGCATGCGCTGGCCACGTCGCGTAGCGACGCCACGGCCACGCACA
>CM014271.1:59418132-59449071 GCA_004135705.1 Alloteropsis semialata | reverse complement strand
CGCGCTATCAGCAACAACTCCGACGCTACCACGACAAGAACGTCCAGGAAAGGGACTTCAACATTGGCGACCTCGTCTTACGCCGAGTGCAATCCACTGCAGGGGTTCACAAACTCTCTGCCCCATGGGAAGGACCGTTCATCGTGACTTATGTCCGGGTACTTTTCGTCTCCAATACGAGGACGGCACCGAGGTCCCACACCCGTGGAACATAGAACACTTACGCCGATTCTACCCATGAAAAGCTATGTATCACAAAGTTCAATAATACTATATGCTTTCTTTGTATATTGTTCTCCTCGCAAAACTTCTCGGAATCACTCCGTTCCCGAGTGGCTCTTAACTAAATGCTGTGTAACCGGGCCCGGAACGACGCCTAAGCCTTCTACACGTGCACGGGATCTGCTCTCGACGTTATGAACTTAGGATAAGTGAGGCAAAGGGAAAAGCACATTTCAGCCAAAAGCTACTCGGGCAACAATAAAATACGAAACAAAGTCTCCAACATTCTTGCTTTACTTCTTTCTAGTTACTTGTATATACAAAGGTTTACACTACTCTGCTACAGAATACAGGACTCTACTCAAACTTGAGAGCCTCGCCGACTTTCTCGGCGATAAGGCGAGTTTCCGCCATCGCCGCATTAACTTGCTCCGCCGTGGCGTCCGCCGCCACCCCATCTCCAACCGGCGCAAGGTCGATCCGCGGGTACAGTGTCCGGACACGCGCCAAGGCGTCGTTCGCACACACAACAGCGGACTCCTTGATCAACTCGGCGATGCGGGTCGGCGCGGCTTGAAGACGCGGGACCAAAGCAGTCGGCTCACCCTCCTCCGGGGCCACGGAGTCCAGCAGGTCCCTCGCCGCCTCGTTGACCTCCGTCAAGGCCAGATGCGCCGATGAGATATCTTGCTCCAAGCCTGTTATGATTTGAGAGTTATTCTGGATTGTATACATGGCTTGGAGCATCGTCATGTCCGCACCTTTCCGGAAGTCCTGCTCCTGCTTCAACTTGCCCGCCATCACCTCCTCCGACTGCTGAAGAGTCGCGTTTGCAAACCGCAGCTGCTTCAGCTCAGAGATGTGGCGCTCCCTCTCCATCTCCTTCTCTGAAAGGGCAAGAAAGCACTCGGTCAGGATGAAGATAACACGGCACAGTTCAGCAACTACTCGGAAATCACAATGAAAAGGCCTTACGATGAAGAATGTGCCGATGCTCCACGACGGCGTCATTCAAGCTCTTCTTGGCGGCGTCACGTTGACGTTTGACCCGCTTGAGCTCCGCTTCCGCCTTCGCCGCACGAAGGAGCGCCGACTCCGCGCCCTGAGCCTGCGCAAGGCGCGACTGCCGGAGCGTCGCCAGTTTCTGCAAAGATTCCGAAAAGGCGAACGACTCAGAAAACCAACAAAAAGAAAGAAAAGATGAACAAGACAGGGGAGAAAGCTAACCGCCGCAAGGCGCTGTGCGTGGTCTACAGCAATTTGAAGCTCGGCGATCACCGAGCCCTCTTTCTCCGCCAAGGCATCCGCCCCAGGGACAGTGATAGTCCCCGAGGCGTCCGACTCCTTCGGCGAGTCCTCCTCCTGGACTTCCTCCCGAGTAACATCACCGGCGCCGACCGGCGACTGGATCACCGTGTCCGCGACAGGATCTCCAACGGCGCTTGGAGTGATCGCCGTTTCATCGGCCGCCGGCAACTCCACCGCCACCTCCGGGTCAGGCCTGACTGGGACCTCCGCAGTCTGCGCCGCTCCCGGTCCATCCGCCAAATTCCTCACCTCGGGCGAGGCACCCGAGGATGACTGGCCTGCATGTGCGGCGGGTGGGGCACTCGGACCTCGCAGAGCATCAGTCGAGGGAGCCCTCCCACTCGCCGCCTCTCCGTCTAGATCGGAGGCATTGCTGAAAAAAGCACTCGGAAGTTAGTACAAGAACTCGGATAACAAGAAGAAATGCGAAGACCAACAACTCACCGAGTACCCTTCACAATCGCAACCCGGGGCCGAATCACGGGAAGCTTTGGACGCCGCTGCGCAGAAGCCGCCACGGGGATCGGTCTGGTCCCCAAGTTGGAGACTGGCCTTGTATCCGCCGAGGCTTACACGAGCGTCTCCGCCACCATACGTCGCCTCTCCTCCACCGAAACGCCCATGGCCCGGGCGTGCTCCTGCTCTTGGAACACTTCGTCGGGCACCGCCTCGTCCTTCTCCTCTTCCTCGGTGACGACCGGGGAAGAACGCACCGGCTCGTCAACGTCGGCCTCCGAACCCGCAGACGGCCTCCGAGCCGGCTGCGCGTCCGGCTTCTTCACCGCCACCTTCTTCGCCAACACCTTTTTTGTACGCCTCCGCTTGGGAGGCGGCGGCGCCGAACCCACCACCGCGTCCCGAACGGAGGGCGCTTCGTCTGACAACATGGCCGAGTCGTCAGCCACCCCGTCATCAACCTCCACCGCCCGCCGGGAAGCGCCGCCCCCACGGTTGTTCCTCTTCGCGACAGCCGCCCGGCGCTTCCACGGACGGTCCTCCACCACCTCCTCATCCGAAGGACTCAGGGAGCCCTCCGTGTCACTCGGCGCCCATATACGGGGCGCAGGGGGTTGAATTGCCCCCTCTGCCCGAGTGCTTCCCTGAGCAGCCGGAGGCGTGTCCTCGAGAATTACCTTCCTCGGGAAGTCCTCCGGAAGTGGGGCAGCAGAGAAGAACTCGAAGCATCGATCCTGCACAAGAAAAGGCGCAAAATCAGAACGGCCAACGGACGAAACAAGAAATCACGTCAAGAGAAAACACTCAAAAGGACTCGGAAAGGAAACTCACCGGTGGTGGAGGCCTCTTCAAAGAAAAAGGGCGCGGCTGGCCCTTCTCCGACACACGGCCGAGGAAGAACCCGCCGACGCGCTCCTTCATCTCCTCCTTCCCCACGGTGCGGTTGGCCGCCCGAGTCGGGTCATCCCGCCCCGAGTACTCGTAGCCCGGGTGCTTCCGCTCCTGGATGGGTTGGACCAGCCGCCTGCTGAAGTTGCAGGCGATGCCGATCGCCGTCAGACCTTGAACCTTCAACTCCTTGATCAACTCAAGGAGCTCCTCGACCTGGTCCATCTCCGAGGCGTCTGGAAGTTCGTTCCAGCAATCTTGGACCTTCGGCCGCTCGCCAGTATGACAGGGGATCGCCGGCTCGTGGTTCCCGACGTAGAACCACTCGGCTTTCCACCCTTTGTTTGAAGTGTTGAGGGCGATGTCGAAGTAGTCGTCCTTCCGCCCTTGACGAAGCATGAACCCGGCTCCTCCGACCACCACCATCTTCTCCTCACTCGGCTGAGGTTTCAGCCAGTACAGGTACCTCCACAAGTTGAAGTGAGGAGAGATACCTAGATATGCCTCGCAGAGGTGGATGAAGACCGAGATCGCCATGATTGAATTGGGATTGAGGTTGATCGCCTCGATCCCGTAGTAATGCAGCAGCCCACGGAAGAATGCCCCTGTGGGCAAACCAAGCCCCGCCTCAAAGAAGGGCTTGAAGAGGACTAGCTCGCCGGAGTTCTCCGACGGGAATACTTCCCCTGCGCTCGGCCGCCATTCCGCCACGGCCTGAGGCGGCAGGACATTCCGCTCCACCATTTCCTCCAGTGCCTCCGAGGTCACCTTCCCCCGCGTCCACGCAAGGACAGGGGAAGGGATCTTGTCAGACTTCGGGACGGCAGCGAACTTCTTCCTCCCGGCCATGGATCTTACGGCAGGGGTCTTGGATCGCATTAGCGAGGCTACGCTCCCCGTGGTGGCTGAGATCGTACAAGGGGCTTGTGAGCAAGAGGAGCTCCTGCGGCGGCGGGGTGAAGAGCGAAGAATAAGGAAAACAGATCTGGAAATGAGAAGATTACCCTCCGGGGGTTAATCCTCGCCTTTTATAGCGCGCCTTGCTGCCCGAAATTACCGCGAGATAACGCGATTAGCGGGGGCGGGCGAAATGGTACAAAGAGCCGTTGGGCGCTTCACCTTCCGTTACACGCCGGGCGTCAACGGTAAAAAATGACTCCAGAGCACTCGAGCGAGACAGAGCAGTCGGCGTGCCGCTAAGGCTCGAACAGCTCCCACGCTCGGGGGCTGGCGCCGCGATTAAGTCAGTGTGCCTCTTAGGCTCGATTGGCCCCGAACCACTCGGGAGCCAACACTGCAAACTCAGTGGTGCGCCGCTAAGGCTCGAACAGCTCCCATGCTCGGGGGCTGGCGCCACGATCGAGTCAGTGTGCCTCTCGGGCTCGATTGGTCCCGAACCACTCGGGAGCCAACACTGCAAACTCAGTGGTGTGCCGCTAAGGCTCGAACAGCTCCCATGCTCGGGGGCTGGCGTCACGATCAAGTCAGTGTGCCTCTCGGGCTCGATTGGCTCCGAACCACTCGGAAGCCAACACTGCACAACCGAAGGCGTACCGCTAAGGTTCGACCGGCACTCGGACTCGGGGGCTGGCGCCATATCAAAAGCAGCGCGCCGTGCGGGCTCGATCAGTCCCGGGAACTGACGCTGCGAACAAATTGTGACGGGTAATGCAATCTTTTTGCAGGAAATACAGTTACAACGGAGCCGGACTTACGCCGGTTACAAACATCAAACACATCAGCCGCCAAGATGACGGCCTGGGGCACTCGTCCTTGCGCCTAGTGCTACATCCGGAGCAAGCTTGGCTCACATGAGCTCCTCGCAAGCTCTCTTGTAGCACCACTGCAGCCGTCGACGGGACAGCACCGGTGGAGGGTTGATAACGGACGCCTTTGGCTACCCCTTGCTCTACAAAGCATTTCACCCCACATGGCCCTCGTCACATGGGAATGCGGGGGTGAATGGGGCAGCGCTCACGCACTGATCAACGCCTCAGATCCCTCGCAAGCACTCTTCTAGCACCGTGCCAAGATGACTCCATGAACTCTCCCCGGTGGATGAACCCAACAATGAGCCTCCGGCATATTGACTGAAAGGGTCCTATAATTCGCCCTTGGGTAGCAGCTCAGGCTCCCCGACGGGTATTTATAGCCCCTAGTCGCCAGAGGACGGAAGATTTTCTCCACTATCACGAGCGCGAGCTCCACGCCACGCGTCCTTTCCTCCAGCTTGAAGTGCACAGGTCACCCTTATCTCCTTTGGCTCCACTCGACCACGGGAGCACCCTGTGCAATCACGGGAACTCTATTCCTGACGCCGCATCACAGAAGCGACGTCGCCTTGCCTACCTCTCCTTGGCATACCCGACAGAGGGGGAATCCTCCGGGACATGAACCTTTCGCCAAGATAAGTTTCGATTGATTAACTTCATTAATTCCGCGAGCTTTAAAACAAGTCGCTAAAGTACTCGGGGAGCATACGCCTTAATCCGTGAAACCTCGGCTCTTCCGTACGCCTACCCTCCTACGCGTGCACGCGGCCCAGCTCCCTGCGCTATGGACTACGGCTATCGGGGACCAGGTGCATAAACGTAACAGGCTAACTGCCCGGGGAAATTAAAAGACTTGGAAGCGGGAAGCAGAGTTCATTAATGTTTATATCGCCAAACACTTTCTCCTCGAATTTTTACTTTGTTGCAGGGTACAGATGACCACTCGGCGTACTCAGCCCTCACGCTCGGGGGCTGGCGCCGGGACGACCACTCGGCGTGCTCGGCCCTCACGCTCGGGGGCTGGCGCCGGGACGACCACTCGGCGTGCTCGGCCCTCACGCTCGGGGGCTGGCGCCGGGACGACCACTCGGCGTGCTCGGCCCTCACGCTCGGGGGCTGGCGCCGGGACGACCACTCGGCGTGCTCGGCCCTCACGCTCGGGGGCTGGCGCCGGGACGACCACTCGGCGTGCTCGGCCCTCACGCTCGGGGGCTGGCGCCGGGACGACCACTCGGCGTGCTCGGCCCTCACGCTCGGGGGCTGGCGCCGGGACGACCACTCGGCGTGCTCGGCCCTCACGCTCGGGGGCTGGGCGCCGAAATTAACGTCGGATGATCTAGCCAGATGCTGCTTGACTAACCCTTGGACCGATTCCTACGGAATCGCTTCAAGGCTCGGGGGCTACGGCCAACGGACGCACCTCGCGGCGCATCCGTTGATTGTCTGACGACCTCAGAAGAAGGCTACTAACCCTTGGACCGATTCCTTCGGAATCGCTTCAAGGCTCGGGGGCTACGGCCAACGGACGCACCTTGCGGCGCATCCGTTGGAAAACGGCTCTTTTCTCTCCAGTATCACGCGGTTTCGCTTCCAACTGCAGCAGGCTCGACGCTCATCGGACAGCACGACCTCGCCGACTTGTCCCTCAACCACGTACTACTCGGGGGCTTGTCGGGGGTAGACCCCCAGGGGTACCCAGAAGGCGGATTGGCCCAACCAGCAAGGGGCGGCCCAATCCGAGTACATCTGGATCGGTTTGTCGGACTGGCTGGCCCACCAGTCGGGAGGCCCACCAGTCGGGCGAACCGGATGGGCGCGGCGGCGCGCGCGGCAAGGAAAGAAGACGGCGTATCCCGCAAGAAGCTCGGGGATCAGGATAAACTAGCCGGAATTATAGGGAAAGAAATCTGTAATCGTTATGGGATCAAATCCTTGTATTCCGGGTAGGTTACGATCTCTAGCCGACTTGTAACTCAAGGCAGCCAGACTATATAAGGCGCCTTGGGACCCCCCTCCAAAGCACGAACATCTACGCTACAACCCACGATCATACAACCCTAGGACAGAACCCAACTACGGAGATCCTTCAGGAACTTCATACACAGCAATACAATCGCCGCCAACACAGGACGTAGGGTGTTACGTCATCTCGACGGCCCGAACCTGTTCAATCCTTGCGTCTCGTGTTACCATCGACTTCTGATCCTCGATCTGTCCCTCAACAAATCAACCACGTAGGCTACCCTGTGTGGACTGCCGGGTCCAAACATCCGACAAGATATGCACTAGGTTTTTCTATGTGTTGCTATCTCCACCGTAAAAAAGTTTTGCACCCTAGGTTCCAATCCTATCAACTACACAAGGCAATTCTAGAAAAGGTAAATGCGGAATGTAAAGGGCACAATGTAAATGCGAAAGTGTAAGAGGTAGAGAACGCAAATTCTCGGCACGGCAATTTTTCCCGAGGTATCGGGGAGTTAGCTAACTCCCCCTTAGTCCTCGTTGGAGCCCCTTCTTGGGAAATGCTCCGGTGACGGGCAAACTCCGTGATAGCCAACGGGACTACCCACAACATGAGTGGGTCTCCACTTGGCCTCTCGCCGGTGACCTCCGCCGTCTTCACTATGGTAGAGCTTCGGCAAACCGCCAAGGGCCTCTCCTCCCTTGCACAATCACTAGCGGTCTCTCCACAAAGCTTTGTTGGAGGGTCTCACTAGCTTTGTTGGTGATATATACTTTGAGTTTTTCTCCTGTAGCTTGAATCCCACGACTTGAATTACATGGTTTGAATATCGTGGTTTGAATTTCATCCTTGGGACCTAAAATACCTTCAAATATACACTTGACAAACTTTATTAGTCTCAATAGTTATGTTGTCATATAATCACTAAAATTACAAATGGCCTAGCACTAGGTCCATTTTCCTTACAACCTGCACGAGATTGTGAGCCAGTGCAACCAATAAAAAAGATTTTTAGAGTACAAGATGATGATGAATCGATTCAACCACTTAGTTTGTGGTGTCAAATGAGCTAAAAAAGATGCCTCTACTTTTTGAGGACTTTAATTTTACCTCTATTTGACATCAATTATTTCGACAACATTTTTGACAGATCTGAACTAAAATCATTCAAAATAGTGTATTTTAAAAAAGTAAATTGCATCCACCATACAACAACTTGTTAGATGGGTGCAAATTAGTCCAACAACTTGTTAATTTCTAAACTTAGTACAAACACTTGGCAAATTGATGCATTTACAGCCCAAATATTACGATGACACACGGATTGGATGGAGAGACTATAGGCCTTGTATTGTGTCATTTTAGGATTCTATTTCTTAATACTATGACCAAATGTATTCCGGTTTCTATCGTCTTTTTTGAAATGATGTTCCATTTTTTTGTTATTTTTTCACACCTTTTATTTTTATTTTTGATCTTACCATTAAGGAATTAATTCCTTTTAAAAAATAGAAAATAAATAGCTTGAAATAAATAATATATATTCCGAGGGAATACTGTACTCATAAATGATCATTGAGATATGTATAAACATAGCTTAATGAATTAACTCGCATTTTTTAGTTATTAAAATAAAAAATACATGTTAGCATTCTTAGTACAAATTATATTTCAAATTAAAATTTTATGTATTATAATTAAAGGTAAATAGCACTTAGAAGGTTCATATGTGTAGTAAGGAACTAATTGTATATGGAAAAACCAAAATATCTCTCATTTCTGGTGTGATTTTTTTTTTGAATTTTGGAACAAAGGTTCTTGTCCTGGGCAAATATATCACCATACAGCTACATAATGCTCAAGTATTTATTGGTGCCCGAATATACTATGTCTCTACTATCCGGCGTGGCAAAATACATCATCATTGTAACATTTTAGACGGTAGATGCCAATTTGACGAGTTATTATACTAAGTTGAAAATTTTACAAGTTGTTAGACCAATATGCACCCACCTGCCAAGTTGTTGCACTAAATTGAACATTTACAGGTTGTTAGACTAATTTGCACCCACCTGCCAAGTTGTTGTGTAGTGGACGCAATTGACTCTTCAGAAAATCTAAGTAATGATTGCTAGATCTGTTGACGTCCAAAAAGTCAGGCGTTGACTATCAGAAATTAACACTGTGGCCTGGAAGATTTGCTTCACTTCAGTGCAGGTCCAAAATCTCGAGGTTCGTGGCGTGCCAGTCAATTTGACCTGAAATTGACAAGGTAGAGTTTAATCAGTAAACAACAAGGAACTCATCGGCCAAGGCCCCGATTTGTCCCAACAGATCGGATCAGCGTAAAAAGAAAATCCGATTTGAAAGCATAAACCATCGGCTATGAGTCCGATTTGTGAAGATGTAGCATGTATTAAAACAGACCATCGGCTATAAAAACCGAATCGTGAGGATACAGCATTAGGTTAAACCGTCGACCATGTAGATCGAATCGGAGATAGATCTAATCTAAACTCGTTCTTTAATATGCATCTTTCCAAAGACAATAAATAAACTAATTCTCGTGTCACTAGCAATCGGATCGATTTCGAGACAGCGTTGCTAGCAGGGCACCGATTAGTCTATTTATTCCAATAGATCAATTTATGTCAAACAACTTATTTAAATCAGATCTATTTATAACTTGCAAATTAGATCTAAATCAGCTATATAAACAACAAGAACAGATCTATTATGAAGCTTAAGTTATGATAAAACAAAATAGATCTTCTCTGATAGATGTAAGCCGATAGGATAAAACAGCAAGATACGGTAAAGGGTGAGCAATCTAAATGAAGAAGGGCGATACGCCTCAATCTAAATCCTAGAATAACTCGATAAATTGGTGAATTAACTAAACGAAGAAGGGCGATATGCCTCAATCTAAAGCTTAGATTAACTCGATAAGGGTGTCGGACTTACAGACAAACCGGAGGTCAAGATGATGCAGCCCTGCTTGCTGAAGAACTCGACGAAAAGGGTTTGGGTGGCACGTTAGGCCGAAAGTTGTGTTTGATTGAACGGTTGTGTGAACGTTTTTTACAATGACGCAGGGTTCATATTTATACCCTGGAAATCTAGCTAAAACTTGCCGGCTACGACAATATCTCTAATTTAATTAAAGAAATCTAATCTTAAACTACTATATCTATTACAAAACTTGATGCGCAATCAGACCCTGAAGAAGCTTCCAGACGCCTTCCTCCTGGTCAGTCGTACGTGCTCCGGCCTCCTTTGTCTCGTGTCCGATCAGGACTCCTATCGGACGAACTCCATATCGGAATCGGACGTCTCCCAGAATCGGACTCGGCCTTTGCCTGGACTCTATCATACACACGCTCAGCCGAGTCAAAATCTGGTGTCAACACATGCCCCCCAATTTTGGGATAAAATATTATTTTGTTCCAAAATTCTTTCGAGCAATGATGACTCTGGCAGCGAACAGCATATGGAAACCCGTACCCTTCACTGTTGCAACCCTTGAATCCCGTGCAGATTCGGCGCCGTGGCCTTCGGGCGGTTTCTTCTCCCATAAGTCTATAAATGCAGACCTGAACCGTCGTCTTCCTCAACCCGCATCTGCTATCACGCTCGCACGTCCGCCATTGTCATCTCTGCAAGATCTCGCCCGGCGAACACCTGATCTCCAAGCTTCAACTTTTCGCCACGAATCAGGTAAAGAATTCTTCCGCATATGATTCATACCACGCATCTGTGTTTTAATGCATTCCTCTGCAATCCCTTAGATTTTTTTCCTCTTCGTATTACTGTTCATTGTAGATCCATTTCTCTTAACAATGGCGGCTCCTCTTGACAAGGCAGACACTGACCAAGTTCCTGAGGTAAAATCACTCAAAATCTCCATTTAATCTCTGCATTTCCTTTCCAGAACTATTTACGAGCCTCTATTTCTGCATTTACTACTTTATTTCTCCGATTGTAGCATCTTAAAAACAATCTGGTTATTCCCGTCTCCCATGTTGAGGCCGGGTACTACCTGGGTCCGATGGGCGACCCTGATCCGACGGACCTGATCAATATGGAATCGGAGAGACTCCCTTTCAAAGGATCGGATTTGCAAGTCGCCGATTGGGCCGGCTCCTTTCGATCATGGCCTGGCAGCGTTCCAGGATGGAGGAACTGGTTCCTTAGAATGCAAGCCGCCAAATCGGCTTTTTGGGATGAAAAGAACATAAACCAATGCCTTACTCTATCTCTTGCTGACATGGCCAAAAATGAAAACCTTCTGGCCTCGAGCTCTCTGTTCTGGTCCGATGCCCTCAATGCTTATCTGTTTGGCCACGGTCCAATGACGCCAATTTTAATGGATGTACACATGCTGACCGGCCTCGACACCGTAGAAAATTCCAACCCCAGGAAACTTATTCGTGATTTGGAATACAGATTGGTCGGCACGGGCTCTAAAAGCTGGAAGAAATACATCGCCGATCACATCAAAACTGGCACAGTTGGAGACAGAGAGCACGCAGCTTTTCTTAATATGTGGCTAGAGAGATTTGTATTCTGCGGACCAACCCTTGGTGCCACAGCAAACATGCAACCGATTGCAGAAGCTTTAGCTCGTGGCGGATCGGTGCCACTTGGACGCCTCCTCCTTGGTGCAGTCTATCATCTACTTCAACAAGTATCGGTCAAGCTATCGGAAGGCCAAGCAGTTGGACATATCGGAGGCCCTTGGTGGTTTATCCAATTATGGCTGCATACCCAGTTCCAATCTGCCCTTCAGCTTAACTTCAAGGATAATCAATTCCCAAATTATTATATAGAAGAAGAAGATATAAGCTATCGCCGATGTACGTCATTCGGAGAAGCAGCACCATCGTGCTTTGGGTCAAGGCTCGACGCAAAAAATATGGCCACCTATTTTGAAAGCTTTTACCATGGGATCGCATCGGAGCATTTTGACTATTTCGCCTACGCCGATCCCGATCGCAATTACGAACTGCCCTTATTTAACATTCAGAATGATCTTGCAGCGATCATGCCGACTCTGAAATCCTTCATTACACCGGTCATCCTTGGAAGTAACATCGTATTCGGCCGCAAAATCTCATCTTATGAATTTTACAATCCATCAGTAGCAGCTCGTCAATTGGGTTTTGGTCAACTCCCGATCGGCCTTTACTTCTCCAATAAGATAAAGCACAGAGAATCGGTCTCATCATCCCTAGAGATGGATAGGATCTTATCACTTGCCCCCGAAGCCAATTTTGAAATACCAGAATGGCTATGCACCAGCTTCTCATCCAGGCTCTTCAGAAATTGGTGGAAAGAATTACGCCTTCACATATTCAGACTCCCGGCCATCACTTTTTGCACCCTTATAGACTCCGATTTTGAGGCCATGGAAAATCCTGTAAGTCCTTTTGAATTCTCCCCATTCTCATTCATCTCATTTTAAACGAACTATTCATAATTTGAATTCCATCCTTTAACAGCCAGTCGAAGAAAATGCACCACCGGTGAGCATCAGTGGCAAACCGATCCAATATGCCATTAGGACTCCGTATCCAAGGATCGGTTCTACCGCTCCATCCTTGAAGGAGATTATGGATGGTAAAGGCAAGAGAAAATCCACCCCCATTAAGATTCCTGAACCAAAGAAGCCGAAGAAAAGCCAAGTGGTACGATTTTCTTATCCTTCCGATTTTCGTTTCCGATTCACATCTTAAGCAAATAACTTTCCCATACAGCCCCCTGGAAAAATCCTTGGTCAGTCGACTTCCAAAGCTGCCGAGGAAACCGCACAGAAAGCTGCCGTGGGCGCAAAGATGCTACTTGATGCAATATCGGTAACAATCCGATTTTTCTATATTTACTTTTCTTTAACTTAAATCGGCAATAATAATTCTCCCTTTTCAGCAAACAAATATCGTATTGCCTGATCCTCAACCAGCTCCAGCCCAAGACATACAAGCAGAATCGGCTCAACAGGTAAATTTAATCCAATTCTCGTTTTCTTCAAACATACACGCTTGAACTAACCGATTCAACCTATAGACTGCCATTCTGCAACCAATCATCGAGGAACCAAGCACATCTGCTCAATCGGAGACCATCCATCAACAAACCGGAAAGACTATCCAATCGGAGGTCATTTCTGAGCAACAAATCGAAGAAAATATTCAATCGGAGGCCATCCCTGAGCAGCAGATCGGAGAATTAGCTACAAATACTCAATCGGAGGCACTTCCTGAACAGCCAACAATAACTTCACCAGTGCCACCTCCGATTGAGCCGCCTCAAATACTTCAAATAGCTGTTCCAGCCACAAGCACTGCCCAGCCTCAAGTAATCCCCGATTATGTCCGGGAAGGACAATTTAAACTGGTATCAATTCGTCACCTCGTGTCAATATTTCATTATTATAATAACATATTTTATTAACACTCCTTTTCAGGCACACGATCCTTCAGCAATAAGTTTCACATCATTTGACCTGGACGCCATCATCGGAGAAGAGGAAGTCAGTTCCGCTCAATCATCTACAACCATCTCCGATGAGGCCAAGGCGAAGCTTCAAGAAATGCTGAACCATTTGAACAAAAGCATTGCCATCCTGGTTGAAGATGCCGAACCGATTCGCCAAATCTTCAAGGAACTAAAGGGTCAGCTGCCGTCGGAGCTGGAGAACGCGATCATCCCTGCGGCTTTCATTGAAGGCCATCAACCCCAAGTTTCTACCGCTCGTCAAAGAATATCGGATCGGCTAGCTCAACAAGACTTATCCAAGAAGCGCGACGACGGCAAGGATGAACTGAAAACAATGCAGGCCCACATCAAAACTTTGGAAGCCGAACCAGTATGGCTAGAGAATCGGATGAAGCATCTTCATGGTGTTGAAGCCGAACTACTTAAACGGCTCGCAGAAGTTCGCAAGGAGATGTCGGAGACCCAAGACGAGCTCAACCAAATTTCAGCTTCCATCAAATTGGCGCGAGAGAATTTGAACAAACGATTGGAGGAAGTGCGTCAAATTCACAAAAGTATCAAGAACATCCCCGGCTCCGATGTGGAAGACTTGGAAGAAATTAGGAAGATTGATAGCATTCGGTTGAGCGCGATCGAAGCGATCCGCAAATTTCTGTAATGTTTAAACTCTAACCATACTGCTCCGACGATAGTGGTCATCGATGAACCTAGGTGATTCCGACGAAGTCGATCGTCGATGAACACTTGTGTAAATATTTTTGCCCTTAAGACGATACGTGTCGTATCGGCTATCTTAGACGACATTGCTTAGAATATCGGCTTTAAGAATCGATCTAAATGCTTGGATAATACTTCTTCAAATATTTTCCGTTAAGTGCCTTTGAAAATTCTTCTCCCTCCAACGTTTCCAAAATATATGCATTTCCTGGAACGCACCGATTTACATGATAAGGACCCTCCCAATTAGGCGACCATTTTCCAAACTTAGAACTTTTAGTCCCTATCGGCAAAATCAGCTTCCAAACCAATTCTCCTTCGATGAATGCTTTTGGCTTAACCTTTTTGTCATAATATTTGGCAATACGCATTTTATTATTCTCAATATTCTCCAACGCCCTCAATCGGGTTTCGGCCAAATCATCCAACTCAAAATTCATCAAACTTTTATATTCATCGGCAGTCAAGTTTCCTTGTTCCGATATCCGCCTAGATCCGATTTTAGTCTCCCAAGGCAAAACAGTTTCGTGTCCATAAACCAAATGATACGGGGATAATTTAGTAGATCCATGACAGGCCATCCGATATGCCCATAACGATTCGGTTAACGTTAGATGCCATCGCCGTTGTTCATCAATTTTTCACTTGATGATTTTGATAATACTTTTATTTGATGCTTCTGCTTGACCATTGGCTTGCACATAATAAGGAGAAGAATTTAGTAATTTAATACCCATACTGGCAGCAAAATCTTGGAATTCGTTAGACATAAACATAGTTCCTTGATCGGTCGTGATGGTTTGAGGAATACCAAACCGATATATAATATGCTCCTTAACGAATCCTACCATATTTTTAGAATCGGCAACCTTCAAAGGAATCGCCTCAACCCATTTAGTGAAATAATCCGTTGCCACCAATATAAATTTATGACCCTTGCTCGATGATGGATAAATTTGTCCGATCAAATCGATTCCCCATCCTCGAAAAGGCCATGGCTTGATAATCGGATTCATGGCTGACGCAGGCGCTTTCTGCACATTCCCAAATTTCTGGCAACTTTTATAATATTCAAAACAATTCTCCAGAATCGTTGGCCAGAAGCAACCTGCCTTTCGAATAATCCATTTCATTTTATAAGCCGACTGATGTGCACCACAAACTCCTTCATGCACTTCATCCATCATATCTTTAGATTCCGATTTACTTAAACATCGGAGCAAGACACCATCAATCGTCTTATAATATAATTGATCATCAAGTAACACATATTTAACAGCCATGAATCTTAACTTCCTAGAAACCCTTTGTGATGGATCTTTAAGATAATTTACAATCTCATACCTCCAATCTCCGATTTCTAGCTCAATCGTCATGATCTCATGAAAACGCCGATAGCCAGAAGCAGCTTGTGCCAAATTGTTAGCTTCCTGATTTTGAGCCTTGGGGATATGTTCAATATTGACCATCACAAATTCCTTCAACAACAATCGGCATTCATCAAAATACTGAATCAAAACATCATCTTTGCATTCATATTTACCGATTAACTGAAAAATGACCAACTGGGAGTCTCCAAAAATCTCAACAGCTTCAGCTCCGATTTCTAATAACAATTTCAATCCTTTAAGCAATGCTTCATACTCAACTCGATTGTTGGTAAAACTCGGATCCATCGGATAACTGAACTCAAAATTTGCCCCCCGAGGCGAAACAATAACGATTCCGATGCCACATCCTTGACCACACGAAGATCCATCAAAGAACAATGTCCAGGGCGTCGGATCGCCCAATTTAACTTCACCTCCGATATGCTGTGTTACGAAATCGGCCATTACTTGTCCTTTAACCGCCTTAGCCGATTCGTATTTTAAATCAAACTCTGATAATGCTAATATCCACTTTCCGATTCTTCCTTTTAACATCGGCATGGATAACATATATTTAACCACATCGGTCTTACAAACGATTGTGCACTCAGAAGATAATAAATAATGTCTCAACTTAGTGCATGAAAAATACAGGCATAAGCATAATTTTTACCGGTGTGGCAAAGGGAGCGGCTTCTACTTCAAGGGATCCAACTGAGGTGAGAATTTTAGTAGTTTAGTAATCATGCACATTCTTGAACCAAACTAATTTTGCATCGTCCTATAGGAAACTAATCATGTAATTACGCTACTAAATGTCCAATTCAAAGCGATTTTCTTTTCCACTATTGATAATGAATTTTGTTTCACTGTTTAATTTATTCTAAATGTTTTTTCCTAGCTTGACCCATTGGCCGCTGATGATGGCAATTCACGCGACCAGCACACCAAGGGTGATGCTTCTAAGTCTACAACACCACCAGTTCAACCGTCCACTGATCACAATGGTGGCAGCAGCGGGATGCCTGCAGCTGATAGGCCAGCTGAGGTGATTTTTAATGGATAATGTTTCACATGAACATAAAAGCTCTCTTTTTTAACTCAGTAATCCAGTAATCCTGCTAAAACCCTTTCTTCTTTCACCAATATCTGTGATGCAGGATGCAAATGGCACCTCAAACTCAGCAACATCACACGATCAACACACCAAGGGCGATGCTTCAAAGTCTACCACACCACCAGTTCAACCGTCCACTGATCACAATGGTGGCAACAGCGGGATGCCTGCAGCTGATAGGCCAGCTGAGGTGATTTTTAATGGATAATGTTTCACATGAACATAAAAGCTCACTTTTTTAACTCAGTAATCCTGTAATCCTGCTAAAACCCTTTCTTCTTTCACCAAAATCTGTGATGCAGGATGCAAACGGCACCTCAAACTCAGCAACATCACACGATCAACACACCAAGGGCGATGCTTCAAAGTCTACCACACCACCAGTTCAACCGTCCACTGATCACAATGGTGGCAGCAGCAGGACACCTGTCGCGAATAGGCCAGATGAGGTGATGTTTTTATTTACAATGTTTTCAGTAATCTGCTTCAGTAATTTCAGTTTAATCTTTAATATTAAGTTTGGGTTACATCAGCGAATTGGACCGAGCATAGAAACAAACGTCCTTGGTCAGAGGGGCGTGACTTCCGCGTTCACAACACCATCCTCGCACCCATGTTTTGACACAACCCCATGGGTGATTTTACTACTGCTCAGTGAATTCATATATGTTTTCATTAATTGTACTTTTAGTTTTTTCATTCCTTTTTTTAGAATCAGAAAGATTGTGATGTAGCCAACAATGAGGGTCTTGGTCATGCAGCTTTCAACAATGGAGATAGCGCCAGTAACAATGAGGTTTGGTTTGGTTTTTGTCTTGGGTATTTTTCGTGTCTATTTTTGTTTTTAAATTAATTATTGTATTGTTTTTGTTGCTGTTAGGACTCGTAAAGGCATTTTGCCGGTGAACACAATGACCCACATGTTTCTCATGCACCGAACAAGGATGGTGATGATAGTCATACGACTGCTGATGGTAGTGCGTGTCAGCGTGAGGTTGGTAGTTATTTCTTTTCAGTAGTTATTTTTTCCTTTGTCAGTATTTCAGTAATTTAGTGGTTAACTGATTATGTGAATTCGTAACATTTAGTTGAGTTTTCAAACGCTATGTGTTTGTTTTCATTAGGCTACAAGTGAAGGGTACATTGGTGATGATGATTGTACGGCTAGGACATTTGATGATAGTCGTAGCCCAACAGAGGTTTGCTATTTTATCTCTTCTGTATTTCATTCTTATTTCCTAATTTATTTTAGTAATTCATTTTATAGTAATTCCAGAATATTTCTCATGTTTTCCATTTTATTGCAGCAAGAAGCCGTGCCGAGCAACAAAGACTCTAGCGATCATACTCCTGACATGGGTGCACCTTTTTCTTTCAGGACACCACCCTCCAACCCTATGTTTGACGCGACGCTTGTAATGAGCTTATATTCGTTTCACATGTTCATTTTTGTTCAGTAATCCAGTATTTGATTTACTGTCACTACATTATTTACTGAACACTTGTGTCATTATCAACAGGCTCCTGAACCAACAATCGATTTTGATCGTTCACCAGTTTCATTTGATAAGACTCCAATTATTGATCATCCAAGCACGCAATCTTCTGTTGGTTTGCCTGAAGATGGGTTTGACAGGGAGGAATGGAACCAAGTTGGCAATGTTCTTCGAGATCTAAATGAAAGTCAGGTGTCACTAGGTGCGCAAGGTGGATTCACCTTTGAGGCCATGTCATGCAGAAACTCGGGTTAGACTTTTATGATCTTTTTTCCTGTTGCTGCTTCTAGTTCTTTCTTTTTTAAAAATCAATGTGTAATGTTTTTGTCTTTATATTTATGTCTTTTTTTGTTTCTCATTGTCACCCTATCTAGTACGAAAAAGGTCATACATTTGCAAGACGGTTCCCAAAGCGAAAATTGACATCACCACCTGTTCTAGGGTGTGATTTGCTTATGTTTGGTCTTGGCAACAAGTTGATTTCACCGTTCACAACTCATACCCTGCATTCCCAACCTCCTGATATTGAGAAATCAATCAAAGTCCGGGACACCATTATAACAGCTACACCAAGCAAAAATTGGTTTCAGTAAGTTTGGTTACACACTCTCTTTCTCTTATTTGTTCATTCCCGATGTGTTGATTCCATACCTTTTCTCGTTGCTTCTTTCATTTTCTGTGCAGACGTGATTTTTTGCGTGCAAAACAAAAGTACATTTCTCCGGCGACGGACACTGGGGAGGGTGTTGCAGAGAATATCGTGAAATCTTTTCAAGATGGAGGGAAATGCGAAGCTTGGTACATTAATTTCTTTGGCCATTGCGTGATGATGGACGATGAGCAAGTAAACCCTGTCTTTACTCGGAAAAGGCTCATCCTGCCTTACGGCGTTGCGGTATGTTCATTCCTGCCCAGTAAATCAGTAACATGTGCACACCAACTCTCAATTTTCATTACTCTAAGTCCTCCATTAAATCAGTTTCCTAATTCAGTAAGTCAGTAATATGAGAACATTCATCTATTTTTTCTTCCTGTCAGTTTTTTAGTAATTCAGTAAATCAGTTTTTGATTCAGTAATATGGGCACATTCTCCACTTTTTCCCTGATTCATTAAGTACTTTATAATTCTTTTCATTTACATGCCAACACGGGATTCACTTCTTTTTGATACTTACAACACCGGATCTCAGTATTCACCAGAGGTTACAATCCAGTATCTACGCCAGCTTTTTGACGAGACAGCAATATTGCAAGCTAAACTGGTATGCATTCCGTCAATATTCCAGTATCATTACTATGTATGAAGTGATTGACATATATGATTGTTTTTTTTGGAAAATAGTTCTACATCTATGATGTGCCTAACATATATGACCCATTTTTCCTTCTAGGTCTTTCTCCCTGTCCGTCATGAGTCTTGTTGGTCTTTGTACTGTGTTAATTTGGCGCATGGCCAGATTGATATCCTTGACCCATCCCCGAGGACTAACCACAGTCGGCAAGTCTATCATGGTGCAATATTTGAGCGGATTCGGAATAGGCTCAACGATGCTTTTCAATCATTCACGAAAGGCATGTTTACGGATTTCAGCGGCTGGGGTTTGCCTTTTGTGCCTGTGCCACATCATGTGGACAGCAATGATTATGCCTTCTTTGTCATGCTTTTTATGGAGCATTATGATGGAGAGAAACGGAAGTTGGACATCGATATAGACCCTGTAAGTATCTACCACAATACACTATTTTGGCTGCATTGTAGTCTTTTCAGTTTTTGCTTAATTTGAACATGTTAAAGCATGTCCGTTTCTTTAACTTACTTTGTTATATATGTCTTCACTATGGTTGAATGCAGACTCTTGGATCCCAGTATAGGGCTCAGTTTCTCTACTACATGTTGTTCCACAAGCGTAACGGCACCAGGCCATTGCCACCGGAGATTGAAGAGATTGCCCCTGCTAAACAGCCCACAAGGAAATGAAGATTGCATCAATATTGTTGTTATGCCCTGCCATGTAATGCTTTTGTACCAGACATACATGTGTATGCACGCTTTTATTTTGTATTGGATGACAGTGTCATGTAACTACACTGTCAGTAACATCCTCATGTCAGTAACTACATAACGTCGGTTACTACATAAATCTCAGCTGCCATGCCTGCCTCTGTACATTTTGTCCATGTCTTCATTACTACGTCCTTTCATCCAATGTTCCCGATGACACTATTGAGGGTCAGCTGTTCAATATGTTTTCATTTTTTGAATGGTAAAATATTTCTGATTAAAGTTTTTTTTTTTCTTCCAAACCACGGCCATATCACTAGTTGCTGAACATTTTGGATTCAGTATGCTAGTAATTTAGTAATTAAATTTCCAGACATTGACACTTGTCCCCACCTGATAGGCTCCGGTCCACCGATTAGGGGGGCACTCGTCCCCACCTGTTAGGCTCCGGTCCACCGATTAGTGGGGCACTCGTCCCCACCTGATTGGCTCCGGTGCATTGATTAGTAGGGCATTCGTCCCCACCTGATAGGCTCCGGTCCACCGATTAGTGGGGCACTCGTCCTCACCTGATAGGCTCCGGTCCACCGATTAGTGGGGCATTCGTCCCCACCTGATAGGCTCCGGTCCACCGATTAGTGGGGCACTCGTCCCCACCTGATAGGCTCCGGTCCACCGATTAGGGTTTTGGGTTTTGGGGGGCGACTCCGTCCCATCGGGTTCAGTAACTATGACATTCCCCCCGATAGGCTCCGGTCCACCGATTAGTGGGGCACTCGTCCCCACCTGATAGGCTCCGGTGCACTGATTAGTGGGGCATTCGTCCCCCCTGATAGGCTCCGGTACACCGATTAGTGGGGCATTCGTCCCCACCTGATAGGCTCCGGTCCACCGATTAGTTGGGCACTCGTCCCCACCTGATAGGCTCCGGTCCACCGATTAGGGTTTTGGGTTTTGGAGGGCGACTCCGTCCCATCGGGTTCAGTAACTATGAAATTCCCCCTGCTAGGCTCTGGTGCACTGATTAGAGGGGCACTCATCCCCCCTAATAGGCTCCGGGGCACTGATTAGTGGGCCACTCGTCCCCATCTGATAGACTCCGATGCACTGATTAGGGGGGCACTCGTCCCCACCTGATAGGCTCCAGTCCACCGATTAGGGGGGCACTCGTCCCCACCTGATAGGCTCCTGGTCCACCGATTAGTGGGGCACTCGTCCCCATCTGATAGGCTCCGGTGCACTGATTAGGGGGGCACTCGTCCCCCCTGATTGGCTCCGGTCCACCAATTAGGGTTTTGGATTTTGGGGGGCGACTCCGTCCCATCGGGTTCAGTAACTATGAAATTCCCCCTGATAGGCTCGGTGCACTGATTAGTGGGGCACTCGTCCCAACCTGATAGGCTCCGGTGCACTGATTAGTGGGGCACTCGTCCCACCTGATAGGCTCCGGTCCACTGATTAGTGGGGCACTCGTCCCCACCTGATAGGCTCCGGTCCACTGATTAGTGGGGCACTCGTCCCCCCTGAATAGGCTACTGGTTAGGGCCGACCAAGTGTCCCCTGCCATAGATGACCCAACTTGTAAGGGCCGACCAAGTGTCCCCTTCCATAGACGACCCAACCAGTTAGGGCCGACCAAGTGTCCCCTGCCACAGAAGAACCTACTTCCCAGTAGTTCATTAATTTTGCCCAATAATTCAGTAATTCTACCCAGTAATTCGGTAATTCTACCCAGTAACATATGTTCACCAAGTCCCAAATACCTTTTGTGCATGTAGTTCAGTAATTCAGTATCATCATTCTTTAGGTCAATAACATGAGTTCCAAATCTCTTTTTTTGTAAGTAATCCAGTAATTCAGTATTTCAGTGTAACCTAAGTAACATGAGTAATCAGTAATTCAGTATGTCCTTTCATCCGATGTTCCTGATGACAGCTATTGAGGTTCAGCCGTTCAATATGTTTCATTTTTTTGAATGGTAAAATATTTCTGTTTTAAGGGTTTTTTTTTTGCTTCCAAACCACGCCCATATCACTAGTTGCTGAACATTTTGGATTCAGTATGTCAGTAATTTAGTAATTAAATTTCCAGACATTGACACTTCACAGTACCCAGTGACTTTCACCTTTTTCCAAAGGAATATATCATAAATCAATGCTGACACTATACATTATTCAAGTTACAATCTTCAGTAATACTTAATCCTACTCGTTTGGCCAATTGACATAAATAAATAAGTAAATCTAATTTTGTTTCTCAGTCGTCGTATTCGGAGATGTCCTCGCTGTCAAAATCAATGTCCTCGGATTCATACTCTTCCACTGTCTTGGTCCTTGGTTTCTTTTTAAGCTTATTGACCTTGCTTCCAGCACCAGTACCAGCTGGCCTGCCCTAGGTCTTTTTGTTGTTTTGTCCTCCTTGTTTACTGTGCCTGAACCAACCGGCCTGCCTCTAGGTCTTTTTGTTGTTTTTTCCTCCTTGTTTACTGTGCCTGAACCAACCGGCCTACCTCTAGGTCTTTTAGGGGGTACCTCCCTGCCACATGTCATAGAGTTGTGGCCAGTCCTGTTGCATGTTGTGCAACAATGAGTGTGGTCTGTCTCTTGTGGCCTTTTGAAGTGAGGATCCGGAGCATCATCAGCACCTTGGTCGTCCTTCTTCCTTGGTCCCCTTTGTGTTTGAAATTGGAGGTGCAGATGCTGATATCTCTCGCTCTTCTGCCTGGATTTGTGGTTGAGCTTCATGACCCATCTGACCAATGTCGTGTGGTATATCCTTGATAACATCCAGTGCTTCTTGGAGGATTTCTTTAACTTGGTAACACCCTGCATTACCACAAGAATTTATCCATCAGTAATACAGTACTTATTCAGTAATTTTGTAATAGCATCAGTATTTCAGTGATTTTGTGAAATAACTACATAACCAATCTATCAGTAATACAGTAGTATGTTACTCCATCAGGCATAACCAATGCATTTACCAAATAAATTTGTCCAGTAACTCAGTACTCAATCATCTAAGAACTACCCCAACTAATAGAGACATTACTTTTCTTTCAATTTTACCTCACAAGACATGACAGCCGATTGTTGAAGGGCACACCAATCAGGCAATAATTCCAATAGGTGCCTCGCCTTAGTGTCCCCATCCGGTCCAGTGAAAATCCTATCATGTCGGTCAAAAGGAGTATATTCCTTTGCATCCCTTGTGTATCTTTTTGGTATGTACTTGGACGGGATACGTTTCACTTGCAGGAGTACAAGTGCACACACCAGGTGTGGGCAAAACATTCCTGATGAATACCAATGAAACTCGTTATTCCATCCATGAGCAATACGAATAATCGGAAATTCCTCATGGACTATATGCAGGAAAAACATATATGTGTGCTCCAGCCTCATGCACTCACAAGAAAACTCTGAAAGTTCAGGCATTTCGTTGTTAACAGCAATCTTCACTAAGTAGTCATGCTGTAAATATGGGAAATCACTTGGAGTGCTTGTATTTGCGTATGAAACAAGGAAGTAGTTCTGTTTAGCAGGGTCTAGTCTTAGCTCGAAAGCAGTGCTTGTTGAATGTATAGCCTTAAACTCGTTGTACACAGCCCTGCTGTACACGCGGCTTAGTTGTTTGTCAAATGCATAATGTGTTGCTGTTACCATCGGGGCCTGCCAAAAAAACAAGGAAGTAGTTCTGTTTGGTAAATCACATTTCTCAGACTCAGTAATTCAGTGTTTCAGTAAAACCACATATGTTGGTTTCAGTAAAAACATATGAATTTTGTACCTGCGAATTGAACTCCTCTCTTGTCTCGCTCTCCTTGTTGTGCTCCAACGGTTCCAGGAAAGACTTTGCAAATTCGTGCAGCGCAGTTGTATTATCACAATAACCATGCTTCACAGCGTTGTTCACGCTCTCACTCCTTTGAGTCAATGTCATTGTCCCACAAATATCTCCTTGAAATAAGAAGCTATCCACATCTTTCTGTCATCAAACAGTTTCATCAATATTTTTGATTCATGAACTCCATATTTGTCGAGCATTTCTTTCCAGGCCTGCTCAAACTCCACTGGAGATAAAGGGTGGTTGATGACGCTTGTGAGGCTGTCAGACAAGCCAGGATGTTGTTTATTAAGCTGGTTCAGTTCATTGCGATACTTGTTCGTGACATGCCACCTGCAGTACCGATGGTACGTTTTTTCAAACACCAAGTGTATTGCTTTCTCTATGGATGAGTCCTGATCTGCATAATACAAACATTAAATCAGTAATTCAGTATTCCGAATATCATCTAATTCAATAACCCAGTATTAATCAGTAATCAGTAATCAGTAATTCAGTATTCCGAATATCATCTAATCCAATAACCCAGTATTAATCAGTAATCAGGAATAGAAATTCGTGTTAATCTGTATACATCATCTAAATCATTAAATCAGTAATGCAATAATCCAGGTTAATCAGGGATTAAGTAAATCGTTGTATCCAGTAATCAATTCAGTAATATGATTTCTCCAAACAAAATTAAATCACAAGGCATACCTGTGAAGATGATTATCGGATCCCGCCCTCCCATGCAAAGTCGGAATTGTTTAAAGAGCCACTCGAACGTGTCTGCACGCTCATCTCTGAGTAGTGCCTGGGCAAAGACAACGTTCTGGAGCTGATTGTTAAACCCAACAAACATTGCCAGAGCATGCTGTACTGATTCGTCCTGTATGTTGTGTCGAAAGTAACAACACTTGAATAATCTGCATCCAAGAAATAACAGGGCCGTTCAGTAAAAGTCCTATAGGATACACAGTACCTGCACACATGTTTGGTAGATCAGTACCTGCGTAATCGCCTTGTTGACTGGCGTGGCTCCAGAAAACATTTTTCACCACATTCTTGTCATCAAGCTGGTACTCATAGTAGAACTTGGGATTGTTAGCTTGACACTCCCTGAAGAAGGTTTGGAGCTTTGGTATGTCATCCATCCTCTCTTCTTGAGCATTCGCAGCTCTCCTAAAAGGTGATTTATGATTAGTAAACCACGCTACAAAAATTTATATTATAAACCCAATATGTTTACTGATTGTTACCTATTTTGCACGTCCCTCTCTGTGAACTGCAGATTGTCTGACCCACCGGCTATGCTACGGAGGACGCGCATAACATGTGTGTGAGGCACATGTCCTGCATGCATTTGATCTACTAAACCAAAGCCTGCCGGGTCTTTCTTCTTGTGCGCTCTCATTCCCTTTGTCATACGCGGCGTTGGAACGAGCCGGTGGTTATGCTCAAGCACAATTCGAGTATAAAAGGCACTGCTGGCATCTTTTGCTGGCATGGCATAGACCATCGCTTTACATCCATCGCGCTTTGATGTTTTGCACATCTTGCGATCACCCTCGATCTTTGACTTGTATTTCCCCTCGTTTGAGCAACAAAATTCTTGCCCATTGTTCCTTTTCCTGTTCTTCTTGATATCAAAACCAGCCCGTTCTGCATAGGCCCTATAAAACTCATATGCATCATCCATATCCTTGAAGCTCATCTCAAGGTTTGGAACAAATCTCGCATCAATCTTTGCATCCTGCAAAGATTCCATAATGTCAGTATTTTGGTAATTTTCCATTTCACCATACTGCGAATTGAACAGTAACTCAGTGCAGCCAAACATAAATAATGGCGATCAGTAATTATGCTAAACAAATACTGAATGAGGGCGTCAGGGCTCACATGCGTGAAAGTTTGGGTAGCATCTGGAGTGATCATTTTTTCAGGATCAACACAAGGCAGAGGCGTCATAATGGCGTGGTATCTCGTCTCATGTTGGAGCCAAGCTGGGCTGGCGCTCAGGGGCTGGATAAAAGGAACAATCGGTGTCCTCGTCAAAGACCCAATCAAAGCACCAGCTGCAGCTACTATTTCAGGTGATGGTTGTGGAGCAGCAGCTGATATTGGCTCACACACTAGTGATGCAACCACGCGTTTACTGCAAACTGCAGGACTTGACCTACTCATTGTAGGATCACCACAAAACATGCCTGTTGTTGATGTAACAGTAAATACTGAACCAGATCAGAACTCTACCCAATTCAGTAATACAGAGCAGCACACAATTTGGAAAGTGCACAGTGCATAACCCAAAACATCAAGGAAATATCTTCAGTAAACATGCGATAACTACGGATTTGATCACATATCTCTACAGTAATCATGCTAATTATGCAAGAACTCTGATTACTGATTTGATCACAACTACCAATGAGTATCTTCAGTAAATATTCTAGAACTATTAATCAAAATGATTTTAATCAGAGATGAGTATCTTCAGTAATATGCTAGGGACTACTAATCAGCATGCATTTGTGGATGTGTATCTTCGGTAATAAAGATCAGAATGAAATTAATCAGTGATAAGCAAGGATCACTGTCCCTAGTTCCAGTACAAATGCAAAGGTTACCCAATTTCTAAAGGACATGTCACGATTAGTGAAATCACGGCTCGAAATTTGTAGATTCATGTTGGCGATTCTTAATGACAACTTATTACTGCCAACAAAGATATAAAATATGATGAAACAAATAGAAATAGGGTTGATTACTAATGAATTCTATGAGTTTTGGTGCATATGTGCTTACAGGAATAAAGTGGCAAAAGCAGAGCCAAAGTGGGCCCAAGGCCAGGTCGCCCGACCTACCTTGGTCGGCCGACCTGGGTCCAGGCCCAGTGAGGTCCATTTTCAGCCCAACAGCAACAAGCACACTCAGGAGTGATCAGACACGTTGAAATCAAGACGGTGAAAATGGAGAGTTGGGATTGGGCCACGTGGCAAGTACATGGATTCATGGGCCCATATTTCTAACTTAACTGACACACCTTCACCATTACCCACCGGAAACCGACTACAGGACCCACTTGCAAGACACACTGACGAAGTGGGGCCGAGGGGCCACATCCCTGGGTCGGCCGACTTCCCCAGGTCGGCCGACCTGGCCAAACGCCCAAATCGGCACCGCCTTCACCAGCAACTGTCAACCGTCTCCAGCAGTGCATCTGTGCCGTGCATCATCAAGGACGGTGGATCTGATGGTCGGCCGATCCCCCATAGTCGGCCGACCTGGGCCCACCTCCGCACCGCCTCAACTGCTACGAACCGACTCTTAACCGCCTCTCCAAGCTATAAGTAGCTGAGCTCGGGGCAGGGCTAATCATCATCGAGCAGAAGTGAAGATCCAAGGCGAAGCCCTCCTCATATCCAGAGTAGAAATAGGGAGAGAGTGAGGGAGAGTCTGGAGGAGTCCTGGCCTGTCGGCGACCCTCCACCTGTACCTCGACGGATGCGAGCTACTCAGTAAGTATCCGGGATTCAACTAGTAATTAAGTCTGAGTTATAGATAAGTTAAGTCTCTATTGTGCTTGTGGATTCGTTGCTTTATTTATAAAGTATTCTAATCTTTGATCAAGGTTAGGATAGCTGATATTATCTTAGGCGTGGTGCTTAGGTGTATATCTGCCCTCGTTTGCCTCGTAGCCCCATGGATTAGTAGAGGTAGGCGGCAGGTGGTGACAGCCCTGTCCGTCCTTTGTAATCCTCCACGTACGAGTACGGCATAGAGCTGTTGGCCGACAATTTCCTAGAGGCCTAGGATACCCCGGTGCCTAAAGCAATCATAGGAGAATTCTCTTAACTATCATCAGAGCCTTAGTGCTAAGTTATCCTCTCTACCCAGCCTTTATATACACTCGATCGATCCGGCTCAGCTTTAGTGATTAGATATACTTTTACGTTCCCTGTGGATTCGATACCTGTTTACTCACGGGTGAAAGCTACTACGACAGCCGTGCGCTTGCGGATTTTCTGTTTGCCACCGCTGGTGTCAACAAGCTTTCTGGCGCCGTTGCCGGGGAACGGTAGCAGTTATCTAAGATCTAAGGTTGCCCGTATATCTTTTATTTTATGTTTCTTTTCTATTTCCTTTTTATCAACCATGAATTCCACCCAAATTCATGAGTTCTCTGCTCCAAAGGGCGAATTATTGGAGCCGCACCCCTCGTCAAATCCTATTTTAACCGATAGCTATGAACTTCGCCCTGCCTTCATAGCTATGGTCCAGGACATATCCTTCTCTGGAGGTGATGGTGAAAACCCATACCGTCACTTGCACGAATTCGAGTTGCTTTGCTCGTGTCTGGTCATATTAGGCATGACGCAGACAACAATTAGATGGAAGCTCTTCCCGTTCTCTTTCAAAGAGAGAGCGAGGAAGTGGTACGATCACACCGTTGCACTAACGAACGGTGAATGGGAAAAGTTACGGGACAAGTTTTGTCTTGAACACTTTCCTGTTCATCGGATCTGTGCACTTCAGAAGGAGATCATCAACTTCCAGCAACGAGAGAAGGAAACGATCGCTAAAGCATGGGACCGATTTCAGGACTCATGTCTAACCGGAACAGATCTAGGCTTCCCAGATTACATGCTCATGCAACATTTTCGGTCTGGGTTGAACAATGAAGATGCCCGGTACATAGACATAGTAGCCGGAGGTTCATTCCTACACATAACCCCGGCCAGAGCAAAAGAAGTCCTAGCGGCCATCCGAGAAAACTCTCCTGCGGACGCGACCGAGACTGAGCAAGAAGACTCACAGATAGAACCCATAGTCTTGCCCAGTCCAATTCCTGAGACCCCATCCGTTGAGGAGGAGGAAACTCAACCTCTCGGATTACCATTTGAGTTCGAGGAAGATCTTTTTGAAGACTTTGAGAATACCTTGAACTACTCAATACAGAAGAAGCCTGCGGTAAAGACCCCCTCCATCTATATGGAGAAAGAAATTTTGAACGAAACCGTGAGGGAGCTGATCGCCATCCTAAACACGGAATGGTCAAACGAATCTGAGACTTCTTCCGAAGTAATTCGGATTAACTCACCTTCGCTGACCATTCGAGGTTTCATAAGCAAGGTGGCCGTAGACATTCTGTACAACTCGACCGTTGGGGCAAATATCATGTCCAGTTCTTTCGCGCATATCCTTGGACGTCGTAAAAAGATGGCCCCAACGTCAAGACTTCTTAGAACACCCTCAGGTCGTATTCTCAAGAGTCTCGGCCTAGTACAAGATTTTCTCCTCTCTCACCACGGGATTGAGATGCCTCTGACTTTTATGTCTTTGAGACATCAGATTTCGACCTCCTTATAGGACATCCTATCGAGGGCCTGCTTCAGGATATAACCTCGGAAGGAAACCTCCTAGCTAAAGTAGGAAGGAATCTTCTCACTATACCTTTAGCTAGGGTTAAGAACTCCATAGTTGAACCTTTGACAGAACCTAACCCAGCTGAAGAAGTGAAATTCCTACAACATAGTGACCCATTTGAGTCATTCCTCGAAGAGAATGTTCACAATTTTATAGAGGAAGAGGATGACGCTTCTGAGCCGCTTGAGACCGAGGAACCACCTAAGACACACGTTGAGCTAAAACCCTTGCCTGCTGGCCTTCGCTATGTCTTCTTAAATGGAGACCAGGACACTCCCGTCATCATTAGTGACAAGCTATCGCAGAACGAGAGTGATAGACTCATAAAGGTGCTTGAGAAACACCGCTCGGCGTTCGGGTACTCCCTCAAGGACTTGAAGGGAGTAAGCCCTGCACTCTGTACCCATCGCATTCCCATAGATCCAACTTCTACACCTTCTAGGGAGCCTCAGTGTAGGCTAAATAATGCAATGAGGGAAGTCGTAAAGAAGGAAGTTTTGAAACTTCTACACGCCGGGATCATCTATCCCGTCCCTCATAGTGAATGGGTCAGCCCTGTCCAAGTAGTGCCCAAGAAGGGAGGTATGACCGTCGTAAGTAACAAGAAAAACGAGCTGATTCCTCAGCGTACCGTTACTGGGTGGCGGATGTGTATTGACTACCGCCGGCTTAACAAGGCGACAAAGAAGGATCACTTCCCGCTCCCCTTCATCGATGAGATGTTGGAGAGACTCGTGAACCACTCCTTCTGTTTTCTTGATGGGTATTCCGGCTATCACCAGATTCCTATCCACCCCGATGATCAAGAAAAGACCACCTTCACTTGCCCCTATGGAACGTATGCATATCGTAGGATGTCGTTCGGATTATGCAATGCGCCAGCATCGTTCCAAAGGTGCATGATGTCTATTTTCTCAGACATGATTGAAGAAATCATGGAAGTTTTCATGGATGATTTTTCAGTCTATGGAAAGACTTTCGATCATTGTCTGCAGAACTTGGACAAGGTACTACAAAGATGCCGAGATAAGGACCTGGTGCTAAACTGGGAAAAGTGCCATTTCATGGTCCGAGAGGGAATAGTGTTGGGACACTTAGTGTCCGAACGGGGAATAGAGGTGGATAGAGCAAAAATAGAAGTCATAGAAAATCTTCCACCTCCCACCAATGTTAAAGGGATCCGCAGCTTCTTAGGTCATGCAGGGTTTTACCGGCGCTTTATCAGAGATTTTTCTCAGATAGCCAGGCCCCTTACTAGCCTCTTAGCCAAGGACGTGCCCTTTGATTTCGATGATGAGTGTTTACATGCTTTCACCATTTTAAAGAACGCTCTCATCTCAACACCAGTCATTCAACCCCCTGACTGGACGCTACCCTTTGAGATTATGTGTGATGCCAGTGATTATGCTGTTGGTGCTGTCCTTGGACAGACCAAAAATAAGAATCATTATGCTATCTTATATGCTAGTAAAACTTTGACAGGAGCTCAACTTAATTATGCTACCACTGAAAAAGAGCTCTTGGCAGTAGTTTTTGCTATAGACAAGTTTAGATCTTACTTGGTAGGAGCTAAGGTGATTGTCTACACCGATCACGCTGCTTTGAAATATTTGCTTACCAAGAAAGATGCTAAACCGCGCCTTATCCGCTGGATTCTCTTACTCCAAGAATTTGATTTAGAAATTAAAGATAAAAAGGGAGTAGAGAATTCAGTAGCAGATCATTTGTCGCGTATGCAGTTTACTGACATGCAGGATCTACCGATAAATGATTTTCTACGCGACGACACCCTACTCAAGGTGACCGCCTCCGACCCCTGGTATGCAAATATTGTGAACTTTATGGTTGCAGGATATGTACCGCCAGGGGAGAACAAGA